>OZ026833.1:18101835-18701835 GCA_964023205.1 Lutraria lutraria
TGATGCATAATTTCACGGTCAATGCTTACATTTATTTTTAGATTCGAATACTATCGTAATCTATGCGATAATTCTCGTTATACCGGTTGTCGAATGTACCACAGGTACCATAGGTAACTGTATCATGAATAGATTAAAGATAAATAAATAAATAAATATTGAATATAAAATAATTATAATATAAAAACGGTACTTATTAATATGAAAGTCATAGTATTAGATTTTAACTGCAAGTTCTTGGATTAAGTAAGACAGTTATATCATTGGAATTTAGTAAAACAGTCACATCGATAGGTTTTAGTAAAACAGTCACATTGTTAGAATTTAGTAAGACAGTCACACTGTCAGAATTTAGTAAAACAGTCACATCGATAGGTTTTAGTAAGACAGTCACATTGTTAGAATTTAGTAAGACAGTCACATTGTTAGAATTTAGTAAAACAGTCACATCGATAGGTTTTAGTAAGACAGTCACATTGTTAGAATTTAGTAAGACAGTCACATTGTTAGAATTTAGTAAAACAGTCACATCGATAGGTTTTAGTAAGACAGTCACATTGTTAGAATTTAGTAAGACAGTCACACTGTTAGAATTTAGTAAGACAGTCACATTATTAGAATTTAGTAAGACAGTCACATTGTTAGAATTTAGTAAGACAGTCACATTGTTAGAATTTAGTAAGACAGTCACATCGATAGGTTTTAGTAAGACAGTCACATTGTTAGAATTTAGTAAGACAGTCACATTGTTAGAATTTAGTAAGACAGTCACATTGTTAGAATTTAGTAAGACAGTCACATTGTTAGAATTTAGTAAGACAGTCACATTGTTAGAATTAAGTAAGACAGTCACATTGTTAGAATTTAATAAGACAGTCGCGTCGTTAGAATTTAGTAAGACAGTCACATTGTTAGAATTTAATAAGACTGTCACATTGTTAGAACTTGGTAAGACAGTCACGTCGTTAGAATTTAGTAAGACTGTCACATTGTTAGAACTTGGTAAGACAGTCACGTCGTTAGAATTTAGTAAGACTGTCACATTGTTAGAACTTGGTAAGACAGTCACGTCGTTAGAATTTAGTAAGACAGTCACATTGTTAGAATTTAGTACGACAGTCACATTGTTAGAACTTGGTAAGACAGTCACGTCGTTAGAATTTAGTAAGACAGTCACATTGTTAGAACTTGGTAAGACAGTCACGTCGTTAGAATTTAGTAAGACTGTCACACTGTTAGAACTTGGTAAGACAGTCACGTCGTTAGAATTTAGTAAGACAGTCACATTGTTAGAATTTAGTAAGACTGTCACATTGTTAGAACTTGGTAAGACAGTCACGTCGTTAGAATTTAGTAAGACAGTCACATTGTTAGAACTTGGTAAGACAGTCACGTCGTTAGAATTTAGTAAGACTGTCACATTGTTAGAACTTGGTAAGACAGTCACGTCGTTAGAATTTAGTAAGACAGTCACATTGTTAGAACTTGGTAAGACAGTCACGTCGTTAGTATTTAGTAAGACAGTCACATTGTTAGAACTTGGTAAGACAGTCACGTCGTTAGAATTTAGTAAGACAGTCACATTGTTACAACTTGGTAAGACAGTCACGTCGTTAGAATTTAGTAAGACTGTCACATTGTTAGAACTTGGTAAGACAGTCACGTCGTTAGAATTTAGTAAGACTGTCACATTGTTAGAACTTGGTAAGACAGTCACGTCGTTAGAATTTAGTAAGACAGTCACATTGTTAGAACTTGGTAAGACAGTCACGTCGTTAGAATTGTGTAAGACTGTCACATTGTTAGAACTTGGTAAGACAGTCACGTCGTTAGAATTTAGTAAGACTGTCACATAGTTAGAACTTGGTAAGACAGTCACGTCGTTAGAATTTAGTAAGACAGTCACATTGTTATAATTTAGTAAGACAGTCACATTGTTATAATTTAGTACGACAGTCACATTGTTATAATTTAGTAAGACAGTCACATTCTTATAATTTAGTAAGACAGTCACATTGTTAGAATTTAGTAAGACAGTCACGTCGTTAGAATTTAGTAAGACTGTCACATTGTTTGAATTTAGAAAGACAGTCACATTGTTATAATTTAGTAAGACAGTCACATTGTTAGAATTTAATAAGACTGTCACATTGTTAGAATTTGGTAAGACAGTCACGTCGTTAGAATTTAGTAAGACAGTCACATTGTTAGAATTTAATAAGACTGTCACATTGTTAGAACTTGGTAAGACAGTCACGTCGTTAGAATTTAGTAAGACTGTCACATTGTTAGAACTTGGTAAGACAGTCACGTCGTTAGAATTTAGTAAGACTGTCACATTGTTAGAACTTGGTAAGACAGTCACGTCGTTAGAATTTAGTAAGACAGTCACATTGTTAGAATTTAGTAAGACAGTCACATTGTTAGAACTTGGTAAGACAGTCACGTCGTTAGAATTTAGTAAGACAGTCACATTGTTAGAACTTGGTAAGACAGTCACGTCGTTAGAATTTAGTAAGACTGTCACATTGTTAGAACTTGGTAAGACAGTCACTTCGTTAGAATTTAGTTAGACAGTCACATTGTTAGAATTTAGTAAGACTGTCACATTGTTAGAACTTGGTAAGCGGTCACGTCGTTAGAATTTAGTAAGACAGTCACATTGTTAGAACTTGGTAAGACAGTCACGTCGTTAGAATTTAGTAAGACTGTCACATTGTTAGAATTTGGTAAGACAGTCACGTCGTTAGAATTTAGTAAGACAGTCACATTGTTAGAACTTGGTAAGACAGTCACGTCGTTAGAATTTAGTAAGACAGTCACATTGTTAGAACTTGGTAAGACAGTCACGTCGTTAGAATTTAGTAAGACTGTCACATTGTTAGAACTTGGTAAGACAGTCACGTCGTTAGAATTTAGTAAGACAGTCACATTGTTAGAACTTGGTAAGACAGTCACGTCGTTAGAATTTCGTAAGACTGTCACATTGTTAGAACTTGGTAAGACAGTCACGTCGTTAGAATTTAGTAAGACAGTCACATTGTTAGAACTTGGTAAGACAGTCACGTCGTTAGAATTTCGTAAGACTGTCACATTGTTAGAACTTGGTAAGACAGTCACGTCGTTAGAATTTAGTAAGACAGTCACATTGTTAGAACTTGGTAAGACAGTCACGTCGTTAGAATTTAGTAAGACTGTCACATTGTTAGAACTTGGTAAGACAGTCACATCGTTAGAATTTAGTAAGACAGTCACATTGTTAGAACTTGGTAAGACAGTCACGTCGTTAGAATTTAGTAAGACTGTCACATTGTTAGAACTTGGTAAGACAGTCACGTCGTTAGAATTTAGTAAGACTGTCACATTGTTAGAACTTGGTAAGACAGTCACGTCGTTAGAATTTAGTAAGACAGTCACATTGTTAGAATTTAGTAAGACAGTCACATTGTTAGAACTTGGTAAGACAGTCACGTCGTTAGAATTTAGTAAGACAGTCACATTGTTAGAACTTGGTAAGACAGTCACGTCGTTAGAATTTAGTAAGACTGTCACATTGTTAGAACTTGGTAAGACAGTCACGTCGTTAGAATTTAGTAAGACTGTCACATTGTTAGAACTTGGTAAGACAGTCACGTCGTTAGAATTTAGTAAGACAGTCACATTGTTAGAACTTGGTAAGACAGTCACGTCGTTAGAATTTAGTAAGACTGACACATTGTTAGAACTTGGTAAGACAGTCACGTCGTTAGAATTTAGTAAGACTGTCACATTGTTAGAACTTGGTAAGACAGTCACGTCGTTAGAATTTAGTAAGACAGTCACATTGTTATAATTTAGTAAGACAGTCACATTGTTATAATTTAGTAAGACAGTCACATTGTTATAATTTAGTAAGACAGTCACATTCTTATAATTTAGTAAGACAGTCACATTGTTATAATTTAGTAAGACAGTCACGTCGTTAGAATTTAGTAAGACTGTCACATTGTTTGAATTTAGAAAGACAGTCACATTGTTAGAATTTAGTAAGACAGTCACGTCGTTAGAATTTAGTAAGACAGTAACGTCGTTAGAATTTAGTAAGACTGTCACATTGTTTGAACTTGGTAAGACAGTCACGTCGTTAGAATTTAGTAAGACAGTCACATTCTTATAATTTAGTAAGACAGTCACATTGTTAGAATTTAGTAAGACAGTCACGTCGTTAGAATTTAGTAAGACTGTCACATTGTTTGAACTTGGTAAGACAGTCACGTCGTTAGAATTTAGTAAGACAGTCACATTCTTATAATTTAGTAAGACAGTCACATTGTTAGAATTTAGTAAGACAGTCACGTCGTTAGAATTTAGTAAGACAGTCACATTGTTAGAACTTGGTAAGACAGTCACGTCGTTAGAATTTAGTAAGACTGTCACATTGTTAGAACTTGGTAAGACAGTCACGTCGTTAGAATTTAGTAAGACAGTCACATTGTTAGAATTTAGTAAGACAGTCACATTGTTAGAATTTAGTAAGACAGTCACATTGTTAGAATTTAGTAAGATAGTCACATCGATCGAATTTTAGAAAGATTATCATAGAATAGAATTTAACAAAACTGCATTATTGATAAGTTTTGATAAGACAGCCATAATGTTGAAATGTAACAAAAGAGGCACGACTTTAGATTTTAGGTCACATGACAAGTAGATAATGAAACAGAAGAATTGAATGAAGTCCTATCGTTCACCTACATGAAGATAATCCCATACATTGTTTAAGATAAACTGTACCCAATGTCAAGGTTATAATCACAAAATCGTTCACAGACATCATAAATCATTTATCAATTAACACTGTAGTTCCATTTTCAACATTCGGTTAACGCTGTATACATAGTCACTCATAATTTATTATTACAGTCCGATACATAGTCTATACATGTTGGCGGTATACATAAGGTGACATGTAAGAAATCTACACAATTTCACAAGATTATACGAATGTTTTATTCCAACACATTTTAAAATCCTCTTAAACGCCAAATATCTCGTCAGCCATACATACACAGCTGAAGTATAATAATATTTATATACGGTGGTTGATATCGATTAAGTCATATCGATCTTGTGGGTATAGTCATTTAAATACAATAATGTCTAGGCTAGTAGTATAGTCAGGTATGTTCTATTATCGATATATCCACAGTCAATACGAATGCTGAAATATTATGTTGACACATATTTTTTACTAATTTTAGACCTAAACATATGATTGAACAAAAACGGTAATACCATCAATGATATATTGTGCGATTTTATTAAACAGTCTAATGTGAATACTTTCACGGTCAATGCTTGCATTTATTTTTAGCTTCGGTGAGATTCGATTCCGTTCGTAATCTATTGTCAAATGCACAAACATATATTTAAAAGCCCATTAGCTTTTTGAAATTACAGAACATATAAATGATGGTAAAATATAAGAAATATATTTTATTTGCTCTAAAACAATACCTACATACTGAAACATACGTGTTTTACAAATAAGCATGGTACAGTTCAACAACAATATATGTACAGATGCACCATCCCCGAAAGACTATAATTATAATGCACCAAATCCCCGGATCGAGGATAACGCATTAGGACGATTGGAAGCAAATATACTGGGGAGTTACACAATGCACGTGTATAAATTCCATACGATACGTGTTTATGGATTCCAAACAACACACGTTTATGGATTCCAAACAACACACGTCTATAGATTTATGGATTTCATACAAAACACGCCTGTTGATTCCTCACAATACGTATACACGTCTACCTGCATTTCTGTACAATAAATCATGAGTATTGTTTTTTTCCACTTGGGTTTACTTTATCGTCATACCAACAGTTTGGCTCATTTGACGACTTTCCAACTTTGAATATGGAGAAAGAGCCCATGCTTAAACCTGGCCAAAAAACCAACCGATCTTCAAAAGGCTAGCTGGATAGCTTCCTTGTATTTGAAACTAAAGTTTAGTCCAGGAAGGGATTCGAGCACACCGCGGTGAGAGGTTAGTGATATATCTTCATCCAGAACCATGGTAACGAAATAGTCTACCAGATGGTACACATAATATTCAAAGTTTCTTATCCAGCTTTCTATGAAACAATCACAATCCCATTGCGTTACTAGTACTTCAAATTCACATGATGTGTAATGATAAATTCACACGATGAGTTATGTTAAATTTATACGGTTGTTATGATAAATAATTCACATGATGTGTTATGATAAATTCACACGATGAGTTATGTTAAATTCACATGAGGTGTTATGATAAATTTACACGATTTGTTATGATAAATAATTCACACGATTTGTTATGATAAATTCACACGATGAGTTATGATAAATTTACATGATGAATTATGATAAATTCACATGATGAATTATGATACATTCACACGATTTGTAATGATAAATTCAGACGATGAGTTATGATAAATTCACACGATGTGTTATGATAAATTCACACGGTGAGTTATGATAAATTTACATGATGAATTATGATAAATTCACATGATGTGTTATGATAAATTCACACGATGAGTTATGTTAAATTCACATGAGGTGTTATGATAAATTTACACGATTTGTTATGTTTAATTCAGACGATGAGTTATGATAAATAATTCACACGATTTGTTATGATAAATTCACACGGTGAGTTATGATAAATTTACATGATGAATTATGATAAATTCACATGATGTGTTATGTTAAATTCACATGAGGTGTTATGATAAATTTACACGATTTGTTATGATAAATAATTCACACGATTTGTTATGATTAATTCACACGGTGAGTTATGATAAATTTACATGATGAAATATGATAAATTCACATGATGAATTATGATACATTCACACGATTTGTAATGATAAATTCAGACGATGAGTTATGATAAATTCACACGATGTGTTATGATAAATTCATACATGAGAACTGGTGTAACAATTGAAAACAAATTATTTTCTATAGTTCTGTGCCATGATATCATCATATGAGGGCGGGGGATCTTCCACTGACAAATACACAACGGGATGGGCAGCAGGATGGGAGTCATTGGATGTGTTGAATTCCGAATCACTTTGATAATGTGCAATCGATTGATACGATGGTGGTAATTGTTCTGCGGGTAATTGTAAAGTTACACCACCATCTACATGGTTGACGACAGGTTCTTGGTGTGACTGAAAATAAAATAAACAAATCCTAGAGGAAGGATAACAATGTTCCATATAGACTAGTACACATGTATTAGGTGAAATGTTTCCACATTGTCAGTTATTGTTCTTGATATAAAGTAGTGTAATTGTTGAATGAACGAGTTGAATGAATTGTCATTTGAAACAAATCAACCAATCTAATAGCCAAACAAAACTCAAGTGTGAATAATAAATATTACAGTTAAAAAAGGTTTTCTATTGTAAAACCACCAGGATAGAACATGTAACCACTATGAATAAAACGTTATTTCTATAATTCTAATCTAGAATTGTTCATTTCAACAATCAAGGTTGAAAACAAATAACATACAAATTCATCGTGGATAAATCTTCATTTAGTATGTTTGGTTTCTTTCTCAAACATATGTTGGTGTTACCATATTGACATTGACTTTTCCCAACTAGTATAACAACAAGGTGATGTAAAAACTTACTTGGTTACTTGGACATGGCTCACTATTGGTGCATTGTTGGTCAATACATTTCCTGCATGAACCAACACAGTTAGTATATAAAGTACCACAGTTGGTACGTAAACCTCGGCAACGTCGAGCACAAGTCGTACCTGTACAAACACAACATTCACTAAGTCCTCGACAGACACCACACCAACAAGAAGAACACAACTCGCATGTACTCGTAAAACATCCCTTAACTCTGGAGAGAAATCTTCTCAAAGCTCCAGATTTCCTGAAGAAACATATAAAGGAAACACCGACAAAAAGGAAAAATCCAAAAGCTATTGCAACTTGTGATCCTGTAAATGCCTGGTTTGGTGACTGTGTGGTGGTATCGTCAGTATAACAGGTAAGATCTTCGCTTCCACATGAGTTCACATCATACAAACAAGCATCATTTACAAATATACAACGACCATTACTGCACTTGTGAACTGTGTCGCTTAAACATGAACCTGAAAAAGGAAAACATCATTATTTTACTGTGTGAACGTATTATAGTTGATAAATATGATTATACGAGATAAAAGTAATAGTTTAGAAGTCTAATTACAAGTATAACGATAATCAGATTTATACAGCGTCAGGTTCACCTAACAAGTTTTCATGGACTATATTCTAACACTTCCACAAGGAACCAGTAACTTATCGACATATGGAAGTAAATCGACAATTTTGTCAAATTGGTAGTAGGGTATGACCAGTCACCCCCAAGTCCAGCGCACGAACACTTGTACCACGGCCGCTGCCTAGTAAGTATCTATAAGTTACTTGTCGGATCCTAGGTGATTAGAGTTAAATAAACAGTGATGCCTAGAATTACTCAAATTGGCCACTTACCTATAAAGTAAGGAACTAACACGACGGTGAATACATTTCTGAATTTAAGCTGACTTTTGGTGAAGACAATTTTCAGATTTTTACCACTTGTCTTAAAATAAACTTGTTCTGTTCTTCTGCTGTTGCTGCACAAATATCTAGGAAGATCTGAAAGCAGAAACACATTTACAACATAGAGAACAAGAATGTACAATGTACAGTCAAACCTGTGAATAAAGGTCATCCTGTGAATAATATTACAAAATTTAAAGTTGTTTAAATGTCAGATAGGTGTAAAACAATTAGCAGAAGATATTATTTGTATAGAAAGTATTTCCTATGGTCTTGTGTTTATTAATACAATGTACACAAATATATTACCAGGTACAGTACTGCTGTTGTTTGAGGCACCATTTATAAACTTGACATTGGAGTCATCACAAGAATCAGAAAACATAAACTGTGTGAAATAAAACATGATCATCATCTTGTTACTATGTGCTGATGATGACGTGATTGTTATTTCACACGCGTTTCCAGGTAAATTCACCGGAAGTTCATTTGCATCAAAAAGTAGTTTCCCGGCAGCCTCGTATATATCCAAGTTAGCTCCACATAAATCATGCATGTTCCCTGAAGAAGTAAAATATACCATATTAACAATCAGTATTGATTCTAGGGGTGAACGGTTCTATATGTAAATAGTCAATTTTAATAAAGCATTGTTTTATTCCGATATCGGGCAAGTTAAAAAATCATCAGGCTATAAATAAGGTATACATGTACTTACATGAGGAGACAGCCATCGTAAAATCCACGTGAGTCATGAAGCGAATTATAACAAGTAGTAACGTAACAGCACTAGACCACATTATGAAGAAATGTAAACGAGTGAAATAATAATGTTTCTATAATGTACAACTTAAACTGTCTCAACACTTAAACTGATTTCTACTTTTTAATAAAGCTTGTATAATTATGAATTTATTATATATTGTCACTATTGATCGATCTACACCAATCGATCTTGAAAATCGATATCTTCCGTGTACAACTTACCTTTGTATAGATTTGTAATTATAGTAGGACAAATAGAGCTTACTAATATGAATGAATGGGGATTAATTTTATGTAAAAAAAATATAATCATGCTTCAGGTCGAGGCGGCCTCATTTTATATTATTTATCTTTTCTCTTTTTGCTCATTTGTTATAATGAATATACAAAAGTGTTGGTGGTGACGATTTTTCATTTTGAGAACTATCTGGCTGTTATTTTATTGTAATACCTTTTTTCAGTTGAAGTGAAGAGTCCGAAAATACTTCAAATTTAGGCCATTTAAAAAAAAAATTAGGTTTAAGTAACATGCGGAACATTTCTGTAACTTGGCCGGTCTTATCGGCAAAGTTGTCTCCCTTGAAAACGTCTTATCGATTACTCCGATAACGTTTATCGATAAACTGATTTACTATAGATTTATATAGGAGCTGTATGAGAAGAAAAAATAAACAAACCGATTTTTACTAAATCTTGAAATTTTGCACGATGGCTTGAAAAGAACTCGGCTACATAAAAGGAAAATAATAAGGCATTTCTTTCCTTCATTGTGAGTTATCTGCCCGTGAAAAGACCTAAATTATGCCAAAATATCAAGGGCAAATAACTCAAAAACGAAATCGGTGACCCCCATTTTTTCCGCTTAAAATGTTTCTGTAATCATATGCTAAGATCATGTAAAGTTTAAATAAATTCTATTATAAATGTTCATGTCTAGGTGAAATGTGTTAGAGCGAACGTCCTTAAAGCGTTTAATGCATCTGCTATTATAGAAGTTTCCTTTAATACCTTATTTCGACATAAAATATTTATCCTTTTTGTCAGGAATTATGTCTATGTTTTACAGTTGCATATATGTACATTGTATCTACTGATGAACAGGAACAAACAATTTACCAGATATTAGACTCCACCTGGCTGGGCTTAATATGTACAATTCACAAATTAGAATATTTAGGCAATCACCGATCCGAACATTTTTGTTAGTCGGAACAAGTTTGTATTAGAAAGGTTCTACTGTACGATCGATGTCCTACTAAATCGTAGACTTTGCTGATAAAAAGTTTATTATAAGTCATAATAGTAAAACAAATCACAGAATGATACTTAAATTTATAACAAATAAAAGTAGTGAAATCTGAAATTGCATCACTTAATCTACTTTTGTACTTCATTTTGAATACCCTAGTAGTCAGTACTGGTACAACCCAAAAAGTCGAGAGGTACAAAAACAGACCTATTCTGGTTATCTTTTCATTTCTCTTTCAATAGCATATATTACATACAGCAATATATAATAGATATTGATGTAGAACGTATGTTCATCAGAGGCCTGCGTATATGACATTCATACAAACATCTATCTCTGTAAGAATATAATATATATAAGGGACACATGAAATTGGTGACATATCACCATGTATTTGTTTTGTGTATATACCATTTAATTTCTTTTTATTGGAACTTGATTTTATTAAAGAGCAATCTACCCTTGTTGGACTCCATAACAGCTTGGTTAAAAGAAAGCTGCATAAAGGAAATAGTCAAGTCAAGTCAAGTCAAGTCAAATATTTTATTGGCTTTTAACTTTAACAGTTCATCGCCAAATGAATTAAATTATTTACATTTACATTGGCGGTACAATGATCTTATAAATAAATAAATAAATAGTACGCAACTAAATAGTGTGATTATATAGATGTATCTGGTATATTTCCTCAATTAAGTGTATCGGATCTAAATATATTTCAAATCATTTTATTGTAACTACATGGAAAGAGTCATGTATCTAAATAAGTGCTTTGCATATTCAAATGCGTAGAATTAAAACCGCCTATCCGGTGTTAGCCAATAAGATATCGCGCTTACGTGGCTGTTTTGCATATCCTGTTTCCGTAAAAGTTGTTCTACCTTCGCTTTTCGTTCGATGGTTCAGTAATATCTCTACAGACGTATGCATGCATTCGCAACAATCTACCATCGATGTATGTGTTTTGTGCCTCATTAACATTATCTTGATATTACAGGGCGAATTCTCATCTAATCGTATTGATTTATAATTGACATAAAATGGCGACGTAAGCATTTACATCCAGGTCACGTGATACTCACATCAACTAGTGTTAGCTTGATGACGCAGTCGCTATTTATAGAATGCGTAAACATCGAGTTCATGTCGGGTAACTTGCGGAGGTCGAATGTCTTACGAATAATAATTCGAGTCACTAAATACGAACGTAAAATATTGGCTGTGTGCTTTTAAAAATGATAGTCAAAGAATTCTTTTAATGCAAGATTATTTAGAATTACATGACCACGTCTGAATCTCGTGTAACGAACGATATTGGTACACATTTCTCTTTTTTGCTTCATATGGAAAAAGATCACGTTCCGACAGTGCTTTCAGTACTTTGATTTCACTAGTAGTACATTGTTAACATCTTGTGGTTTCGTTCCCGGCAAGACGATTACACGGGCTACACATGGTGCTAGACAGGATCTAACTGCCAGAGTATCACTATATACTATGTCCTTTATTATATTACATGGTCTCTTTTGCACATTCATATCTCATCTGTCTTTTAATAGCCCTTTTCAAGACGAATTTTAGTCATGGGTATTAATTTATTCAATTTGTTTGCGAATATATAGTAAAGTGTGTATTACTAGTTTGGGTCAAACTGGCTAATGGTGATGTCGGTTATTTCGATTGGTCAGTCATTGGACTGGCTATTCGTCGCGCAACCTGAATGTGTTCGTCTGCTCTTTTGTTAATAGTTGAAAGGTAAGTAAATCATGTAGGCATTGCTCTGTGATGTTGACCTAGATAAGTTGTTGTAAATTTGCTATTTGAAGTAAGTTCAATGTGGTTGTATCATAGCAGATTATTACCTGCGGCCCCGAGGATTGTGTTTAGTGGTCTGGCTATGGGTGATCAGTCTGGCTTTCGTGTTCAAGTTTAAAGTAGCATTCTGTAAGAATGTCGAGAACCAGACTAATGCAGTATTTCGAAGCAATTGAGAACAATTTTTTAAGTATGGATACTATTTGAGATATTTTTCATGAAAAGCAGTAGCTTGTAGATCTAATCTAGTTTTTAAATCCTAAACAAAATCAAAGTACTGAAAGTACTGTCGGAATTTGATTTTTTTCATATGAGACAAGTCACTGCCATGGTGTTGCTGGCAACACAACACTGACAGTAAGGAGAAGGTTCAGTTCATGGATATTCATGCTAAGGAATTAACATACACCATCTCAATATTGCCATCTATTTATGTACATATTCTGATATTCATGTGCTAAATTCCATCAACCTTACATGATGGTTATCTAAGTTATCAGATGTTTCAAGTTTATTATGTAGCCCATTATCCAGCATCCATCGATACCAAAATAAGCATTGTTGCTGTCGTATTTACTGATTTAATACATACCGAAAAGCTCTTCAAAACGCTCCATTTTAATCATATATCTTGATTATGACCACATATCACTTTAAATGCACACTACAGTGTTAGAAACGAATTAAAATCGACCTATATAATTCTTTCAGTGATAATTTGGTTTTGAAGAATTTTTCGACTTTCCATGTTTTAGTTCCTAACTCGGAACAAAACTGATATAAACCGCTATCGATTGATTAATCGTAGTTTAAGATTTTTTTTTCAGAAAATATATGTTATTGGTATGGGAATTATATTCAAACTTGATATCATGATGTTGGACTATATGACTGGTTTTGAAGTGAAAGTAAAAGTTTTTTTGTAAAAAACTATAGCTATTCGGAAACGAGCCGTTATACGGCGACATTTGCCGATCTCGCTACGGAATATACCGACATCGCACGATTTCATCAGTTCCATTACGATCCTTCTGGCTTAACATCAAAATACCCTTCACACACTGTGAACCACCATAATAATTGCGAACTTCACAATAACTGTTATTTCTTCGCAAATGTATGTGTACTGCCTTCTGTTCTCTGCACTTCGAGGGGAAAACCCCACATTCTATTTTTAGAATTTATCCAACTATATATAGCTCTAGCCGATAGTATCGATCGATACGCGTTGTGGATATAAACCTTAACACTGATTTACATATCATGTCAAAAAGTCACATATAAGACATACATCAATAGTAGACTAATGTTATTACATGCATACTTCTGCAGAGAAATTACTGACCTACTGAACGAAAGCCGAAAGTAGAACTATTTTATGCTAAACTAGTTGGTTTCCTAACCCTATCTTACCGCATACAATAGAGTGAGAGTGGGAACGGGAACCATGGCAGTTATGGAGCTCATGGCATTTTTGTAAGTCGATGATAGCAAAGGAATTATCAAATTCCAAAAAGATTCACTCCTCTCGGAGTTATTGTTTCATCTCGTCTATTTTTAGACTTTATCTACTCTACAGCAAGCGGTACGCGGAAAAGCAATAACACCGAAGAATACCACTGTACATTTATAAACTGTTATATACAGGTTTCAAGTAGAGTTGGTCAGGTTAGATTAACCGCTAGTATACCCGATTTCCGATAATAAAGGAAGTAAGTTTAAATCAGAATTTAATTAAATGCCGTTGTGGACATATGCATTGGTGGATTTATATGCAATGTACATCAACTGGAGCACAAAATTGATCGTTTCCGCACCATATATTTTCTTAGCAAGCACTGTAAGAGCACATTTGTCTCGGAGCACATTTGTCTTACGTAAGACCGACGCGGTCGCATTTGTCTCACATGAGACAAATGAGACCTCGAATGTCTAACCAAAAAACACATTCGTGTGACAAATGTGCTCCGATCAACTTTTTTATGGGACAAGAAAGCACATTTGTCTCACGTCATTTTTCATGAAATAAAGCACATTTGTCACATATTTTTCCACGGCAGAAAAAACTCTTAGAATCGAGGTTCGCCATTTTAACTCATGTAAAGTGTAATCATCAATAGGTTTTCTATTTCCTTTTTTATAAGATCTTAAACCTAACAAGAGTGCCAGGTCACAAAGTACGCCCGCAAGGGGCATGACTCAGAAGTGCCGGACCGATTGGGCTGGTTATCGAACTTTACCGAGATCTCACGGCCATAAACATTTCCATCAAGTTTGGTGAGGATCCGAATAAAACTGTTTGAATTTGAGAGCGGACATCGTTGTGGACGCCGCCCGCCCGCCGTGGGTGTTCCCATAATACGACACGTTTTTCAAACGGGCGTATAAAAACTGCAGTGGAACTATCAATTCCAATATCTCTAATTCAAGAAATTTGATTGGCTGTACCTAAAGGTGTACACTGAAACATAGGAAATCCCGTTAGTGTCATATGGAATATCGTGTCTCGCTTCGTGCCTCGTCGGAATGTCGCGTCGACGATATTGTTCTGTTCACTACTTGCAAAAATAGCTTACAAGCACATCTAAACAATGTATATGATTATTCAAATAAATGGGGTCTCAAAATAAATGTACGTAAAACTAAAATTTGTGTTTTTGAAAAACGAAAGCAAATCCATAATGATATTTTTACAATCAATAATGAAAATGTAGAAATAGTAAATAGTTTTGTATATCTCGGTATTCTGTTCACTAGTAACGGTAACATGAAAAGTGCTGTCAAATCTTTATCCGATCACGCTTTAATTGCGTATTATAATCTTTTAAAACTATTTGATCGTGTCAAAATAAGCATCAAAACAAAACTTACTCTTTTCGATACCATGGTTGTTCCTATACTACTTTATGGATCAGAGATTTGGGGAGTGTATAATTATCACGAAGTTGATAAACTTCACATTAAATTTTGTAAAAGGATTTTAGGTGTAAGAAAAAATACTCCAAATTATGCTGTTTTAGGAGAATTAGGTAGAATGCCTCTGTTTATACACCCTTTCAATTAAGCGGTAATTTGAATTGTCGCCCCTGAATGACGTCATACGAGGATACCGGCGGATAAGACGATTTTATCAACAGGAAATCAATATCGTCAAAAACTATGACAACTAAAGGTATTTTACTACGAAAACGGTCATAATTAATATTTAGATATATGACAAGGTTGTTGTAATGAACAATTATTCCGTTTATATGTTTTATATGAAATATTCGAGCCTCGGATTGATTTTGTCATATATTTTCGCGATCTCAATTGTATGTTAGTTTTTAACGTATTTGTTTCGCACGGACTGCAAACTCGAGTCTGTTTTTTATGATACAGTAAAATTATGGATCGGGAAACAAACAATGCTTAAAATATGAATTTCTTTCCACTAGCATGCGTGTAAATTTTGTTTGTTTGTTAGTTTCAATTCGTTAAAATGTTCATGTAATGTTGCCAATGTTTAGATTTATCAAGTGAATGCTTTGCGTACATGTATATTATTTACATATTTATTTTACAGATCACATGGGTATTAGTGAGACTGATCACGACTATTCTTAAACAGATAACATACAACCAGGATTTTTCATAGCAAGTTCTCTTGAAAAGTCAGATGGTTCTGTCTTAGATTTGCCCAATAAAATAAAGAGACAAAAGGAGTCAGACTGAACATTCGTACATTCATAGGACAGTATCATTTTGATGAAATGACTGAAAATGAGGTGAGACAAGCTCAAAGCATTGCTGCAGAAAGAATTTATAATGTGGAAAAGACAATGAATATATAAAATGAAGAACTTTCACATGGATTTACTTTTGTGACTGATGTAATGATATACAAATATTGTAATGACACATTGTCAAGTTGTTAATTTTCATATTATCATAAATATATAGCTGTTTGTGTGTAAGCCTACTGAATTAATGTAATTAAATGTCTAATACAAATGTAATAGTTATAATAACTCTGTCTTGTGTTACATTTTGCTTGAGACTTTTCGGACAGTTGGTCCGACAAGCTTGAAATTCTTTTGGACTGAGAGGAAATATGCCAGGCGGATGAACTGATGAGATAAGATTCTTCATCAGGCCAACACAGTCTATCAGACAATCCACCATTATTCGCACAGTCTGATTCTTGTCGGCTTGATTTGTTTTAACCCAATGCCATGACAAAATAAAACCAGTATTAAAACCATCAGATGATTAGGCATCCCACATTCTATTATATGTGAAAAGCATAATACAGGAAACAAAAGGCCACGAGTAACTTACAACTAATATATATATTATATATAATTATATATATATATGTATAGAAGAGACAACTTAAACGGGCATAAAATACAGGACTAGTACTGTTCGCAGCAACATGCAGTACATTACATGTATACAGTACAACCTCTGTAGAGCAACACCCTGTGGGAGCTGCAAATATTGGCCGTTGTTTAGAGGTTGTTGCTCTAAATGTTGTTGTAAATATCAACTTAGGTAACTTTTGAATGTGTTGTTATAGAGAGGTTGTTGATCTACAATGGGCCACTCTGGAGAGGTTTTACTGTACATTAATTCAGCTTGACTGATATGACCAAATACCAAACAGTTCATGAGTTTAGAAACTTGGGATATAGAAATGTGGCTGTTATTGGCAGGTGGTCTTCATTCAGAGGTCATTTTGTTTTAATTAGTCAACTACTTCTTTAAACGAATGGACTTCGGCATTCACATGATGGCCATTATTCAGAAGTGACCACTAACACAGACTTGACTGTACACCTAAATTAAAACATTCAAAGAATATCAAGATATCTAATAAAGTAGAGCATCTACAATGAGTCATAAAATTTAAACAACATACATTTTTATACCACAAAAAAGTCATTAAAGTTTCAACTTTTCCAACTTCCTGATAAAAACATGTATATCAAAATAAATGCATTATTATCCGTTATCAATGTTTTTTCTACATAGGTTGTGGCTATTTTCAGACTTTTAACTACAACTTTGAAACTTTGAACCCTTGCTCAAGACATTTCTTTACACCGAAACAATATAAGAATAAGACAATGAAATATCATACATTGTCGTACAAAGCACTGCAAACTATCGCCTATTTATATTCTGTCTTATGATTTCATAGATGCACAAGTTTTTTTCAACAGATATTAATAATATGTTTTTATCGAATTAATCAACAAAGAGAGAATGATATTGGTAATCGTTTTCATGTCACTAATTAATGCATTGATTGTTGGACCCCAATTATTTTTAATTAGTTTATCACACCCGCTGATTACATCTTGAAAACACATATTTGACCCTCATAGGACTGTGAAAACTATTTTCATATGTAAACAACGGGTGCTATATCAGACCCCTGACCGTTTTCCCCCCAATTTCATTGCTTATCTAATTGTAATCAGTAAGGATCGTGTCAACAATTTTACGTTATTCTGACAAGTAGACATGCAATATATAACACTGGAAATTGGACTGAGATCAAACAAAATTATTACCAGAGACAATGCTTGGATTATACAAATTAGTGACAAAAATATGACAGAAAAAAGCACTCAAGTGCTGATAAATCACAAAGATGAACATGTGGATTTTTCAAAATATGTAAGTTGACTAGCTGACAATTATGAATGGAACAAACCAAATTTATTATTGCAAACCACAAAATTTCCGAAATATATTTATATTTGCCATTGTAAACCCCTTCAGAAGATTATACATATATTCTACTGTAACCTGTAATGATGGACAAAATATCCGTGAACAAATGACATTTATGAATATTAATATGAAATATCGAACGTACGTTGTCTTCTTAATTAGATAACAATATAACTTATTAATATAGTAAAACACAAATTTTTGTTGTAACTTGTACAACCGAGAAACAAGCCGAATTCGCCCTTTACGGCAAAATATCGATTGTATCAGCTTCTATCCTCGTTTGACGTCACATCCGGCAAGGGAGTTAACTCTTGTGCGCATGAAATCGGTTAAATGAAAGGGTCTATACTAGCCAAAGAAAGAGCAGTGAATTTTTTGATTAAAATTATGAAAACAACCAATTCACCTATGCATGAGGTTTATATTTCACAATTGTCAAACAATGTTCCGAACTGTTGGGCTAAAGCTATCAACAGAATTATAGACAATTTAGGATTTTCTTTTATCAGAACTAATTTCGACCAATCTATGAATTATTTTCCCTTACTCAAATCACGAATACGTGACCAATTTATTCAAGAATGGCATACAACAGTAACTAGCATGTCAAGATTAACATACTTCTGTAATTATAAAACTGAATTTGTTTGTTCCAGCTACATTAATTCTTTAGATAACGAAAACCTCATCAGCATATTAGCAAATTTTAGACTTATTTCTCACAATCTTGAAATTGAAACTGGTAGAAATAGAAATATTCCAAAAGAAAATAGAATCTGTAAAATGTGCTCTCTTAATCAAATTGAATCTGAATATCACTTTTTGATGTGCTGTACTGAATATAATAGTCTGAGAAATTGTTCCTTTAAGAATACATCGTGGCCTACTATCTCTAAATTTAATTATATCATGTCTTCGAATAAGAAAAACGTTATCTCAAAAACTGCAATATTTATTTAAAAAAAGCATTTACGTTACGTAAAGATGCCTTAAAAGATTAAATAATCAAATTTGTATTTTCTAAAATTTTCTTAATGTTTACCTTTTTATAGATATGCAATATATACGTATACCTGTGAGTATGTAGATAATCCTTAGCAACTTAATTAGCTAAGGTAGCTTAATCTGTTCTTTTATATTTGTGAAATTTGTAGTGAACATTTTATTAAAGTATTTATCTTTACTGTTTGGATGTTTACTAGCTTTGTTTATTGTGTGATTTGACTGTGTATCCTATAATGTGCTATATATATTTTAAATTATGTGTTGTATGTTTAATTTAATTTATCATGAGCTCAACAGTATACCAATTACGTTTCCTTTGTTTGTATTGTGACATGTGTATATAATCATTATTATGTCATGTGGTGCAATTATGAAATGTTTAATTTGCACTGTTCTGTGTATATATATGTACATATTTATATATATGTTTTGTTAATATAAATTTCACCTTAGGCATGTAATTGCCGATTTTATGAATAAAGTGAGAAAAAAAACTGTTATAGTTTTTCTTGTCATGTATACATAGTTACCATAGTTACTTATGTCTTTTTCTTGTATGAATGGCCCACAATACAGAAATTCACAAATCTTATGACTGCTACATCAACAAAAATTATCAATGATTTGGCAAAATTCATTTTTTATGCTAACCTTAGTAGAAATTAATAAAAGTGTTATTATATATATAATAATTATCTATATTTTTACTTATCCAATGTATTAGTTATTGTCTCTATTATTGTATCATCAAACTATCATAAATACTAACATCATGTGCTCTTCTGTTAAATTAATCAATGTCTTATGTCATCTTATGTATATATGAGTTTGTTAACATACTGCATGTTGTTCATTTTGTATATGTGTCTGTTCTTCATCCATAGTCTTTTTCTTTATTTCTGTATTTTGTCTTTTGTTTGCTTAAATGTCATTACATGTATATGTATATCACCGTAAAGGTGGAAATAAATAGTATAATTATATACTAAAACTAGTTTTACTAAAAATCAAGTACTGAATGACAGTGGCCTTTGAGGTGATAATATTTAAATTGAAGTCTACGGGGGTTACCCATTTTCTCTCTCTGTAAAAAGATATACAAAGAAAGTATCAATTCAATTTGATAAAGAAAAATATAGAACACCATGCAATATCTACAGAAAAATAATAGTCTTTAATCTTTTCAACAAGAACAATAACTCTTACAAATTTTCACAATGTGTCGTAAAATAACTTCACGTATCCAAGGACTTATATACAAACATGTAGGTATATAAGTCCTTGACGTATCTAAGGTATCTGTCTAAGAAATAACGATAACTGGATTCAACTGTTTTTATGGTATCAACATTTGTGTTGTATTGAGCAGATGCGTCAGAAACGTATTATGGACGTAACACCTTAAAATAAGACATTTATAATATGTCAAATTATCTACAAGTTAACTGAACACGAGGTTTTGGCACTTATCATATTAAAATTGGTAGTAATAATCTTATTTTATCTTCCTCGGAGAGAACAAAGAAATTACTATTTAAACTAATTGTTTCTTTTTTTAACAAAACTGGTCTGAAATTGCAATTAGGGAACAATTTGAAAAGCATGAGTTAAAATATAAATTGACTTGCTGGTGGTTCTGTCCGTAACTAAATACATACATTACAGTATAGATATATATTCGAAGTTGGCAAAGCAATCGCCAATCGACATTCAATGTCTAGCTGGACAATTTACATTCATCTGTACATTCGATGAAAGGACTGTATGGGCAACATAGTAATGAAAAGTTGCCAATGTCTAGTTAGACAACCAATATCCATCTCTGTATTCGATGATAGGAACTGTTTTGTGTTACTATGTTGGCCATACATTTCCTATCATCGAATAGAGAGATGAATGTTGATTGTCTAGCAAGACATTGGTAAACTTGTTTTCTAATTCTAAATCTAAATGTAAAACAATGACAACGAAATAGTCTATCAGTTGGTACACAGAATATGCAATGTTCATTGACTGGCATTCAATGACAAATGCAAACATTACACAATCACAATCCGATTGTTACTTTAAATTCACATGATGTATTATGATGAATTCATACATTGTACAGATGAAGCAGTGAAACAATTGTAAGCAAAACAAGTGTATGCATTATTGTCCATGCTAGCGTCATATAATGTCATTATATGAGGGTGGAGGATCTTCCACTGACAAATATTCAACTGGAGGAGCTGTGGGGCGACAGTCATTGGATGTGTTGAATTCTGAACCACTTCGATATTGTGTTACCGATTCGTACGAGGGCGGTAACTGTTCTGCGGATTGTTCAGGGTAAAATTGCAAAGTTACAATACAGTCTACATGGTTGCCGACTGCTTCTTGGTGTGACTAAAAATAAAAATAAACAAATTCTAGAAAAAAACTACCACTGTTTAACATAGACATGTCCAGTACTTGGTTAAATGTTTTGAGACAAATAATCAGTTATTGTTCTTGATATAAAGTAGTGTAATTGTTGAATGAACGAGTTGAATGAATTGTCATTTGAAACAAATCAACCAATCTAATAGCCAAACAAAACTCAAGTGTGAATAATAAATATTACAGTTAAAAATGTTTCTAGTGTAAAATCACCAGGATAGAACATGTCACCACTATAAGGTTATTATTTTTCAAGCACATATCAACAAGGTGATGTTATATTTGCACTGTTCTGTGTATATATATGTACATATTTATATATATGTTTGTGATTATAATATAAATTTCACCTTAGGCATGTAATTGCCGATTTTGTGAATGAAGTGAAACTGAAACTGTAAACTTACCTGATTACTTGGACATGAAGAATTGTTGGTACTTTGTATTGATGGCTCAGCACATTTCCTACATAAACCAGCACAGTTGTTTCGTATACTGCGGAAACCTCGGGACAAAACTGAACCAAAACCATCAAAACATTTACTAAATCCCCGACAGGTTCCACAAGAACAAGAACAGCAAAACTCACGAGCACTCGTAAAGCATCCCTTAATCCTGGTGAGAAATGATTGGAAAGCTTCAGATCTCACACAGAAAACTATAGCAGAACCAATTAGTAGAAGGACAAATCCATATACTGCACCAAGTTGTGGAGATAGAAATGCCGGGTACGACAAGTATGCCTCTGAGGTGGTATCGTCAGTATAACCATTATGAGACTGTGTGGTGGTATCGTCAGTATAACAGTTAAGATCTTCACTTCCACAGGAGTTCACATCATACAAACAAGCATCATTTACAAATATACAACGACCATTACTGCACTCGTGAACTGTGTCGCTTAAACATGAACCTGAAAAAGGAAAACATAATAATAACAAAACGTATCAAAGTTGATATTATATCCTTCGGCCTTGGGTAACAGTACTTTCCTCAGGCTGACATTTTTACTGTTACCCACAACGTAAGCTATGTGTTATTTATTTTATTACCCCCAACTTTTTTCAAGAAAATACTTAAAAAAATTACTAACACCTATGTGACAGTAAAAAATACTGTAAAAAATACTGTTACCCTGTGACAGTAAAAAAGTACTGTTAGAAATTTACTATAACCCTGTGACAGTAAAACAAATACTGTTAAAAATTTACTATCACCCAGTGACAGTAAAAGATGCTCAGTCACGTGGTACCATGAATGTAACAGTAAAAATGTTACCTGTTCGCCTATGGGAAATTAGCATTACGAAAAAAGTGAGGGGTAATAAAAATATGATTATATGAGACAAAAGTAGTTTACAATGTTGTATGTTTTTGTCTTAGTGGGTTTATAACAATAAGTTTTCATTGACTGTATTCCTACCTGTACTAATTAACTTACTAGTAACACCCACCTTTTCCGGCTGTTGGTGGGTAGTATTCGAGTGATTCGGCTTCCATTGTCCGGGTTACTCGAGGGTTACTCGAGTTATACCCAAGTTGACTCAGGTTAGCACGAGTATGTATGCCTAACGAGCCCAGTGTAAGCTGAATGGGTTAACATTCCGTGTACCTCCATAACAGAACCATCATGTTTTGGCTTGTGTTCTATGCTCATTAATCATTTATAACAGTTTTTTTTTTCAATGTAAAATGCACCAGGTTGCTCAAGGTCTTTGGGGCTGCACCTCGCACTCTCTCACATTTGTCACCCAATTGCAGCTCAAATTCATATTTACAACATGCCTTCAATATTATTTGGTTAGGACCCTGCAGTTTGTAAAAAAACATATTTTCCAGTAAATGCCAATTTGAAATGACAGATGATTTCTAGCAAAGGTGGTACGCTAAATAAGTGATGCCTAGAACAACAAGGGGCCACTTACCTATAAAGTAAGGAACTAACACGACGGTGAATACATTTCTGGATTTAAGCTGACTTTTGGTAAAGACAATTTTCAGATTTTTACCACTTGTCGTAAAATAAAGATTATTCTGTTCTTGTGAACGGTTGTTGTTGCATACAAATCTAGGAAGACCTGAAAACAGAAACAAATTTACAACATACAGAACAAGAATGTACAATGTACAGTCAAACCTGTGTATGTGACCATCTCCGAATATAGGTCACCTGTGAATAAAGGACATATTCAGTCTTACCCAAGGATGGCCTTTGTTCACAGGTTTGTCTGTACATGTAATACCGATCTGTACGGAACCTTGATTTTACCGCATGTAACGTGTATGTTGAATGAATTTACTGAATGAACTACTACAATAGAAAGTATTACACAATTCAAAGTTGTTTAATATGGCATATAGGTTTAAAATAATAAACTGAAGATATTATTTGTATAGTAAATATATGATAAGTTTCAGGGTCGTATAGGAAGCAATTTCCTACGGTCTTTTGTTTATTTATAAATACACAAATATATTACCAGGTACAGTACTGTTGTTGTTTGAGGCACCATTTATAAACTTGACATTGGAGTCATCACAAGAATCAGAAAACATAAACTGTGTGAAATAAAACATGATCATCATCTTGTTACTATGTGCTGATGATGACGTGATTGTTAATTCACACGCGTTTCCAGGTAAATTCACCGGAAGTTCATTTGCATCAAAAAGTAGTTTCCCGGCAGCCTCGTATATATCCAAGTTAGCTCCACATAAATCATGCATGTTCCCTGAAGAAGTAAAATATACCATATTAACAACCAGTATTGATTCTAGGGGTGAACGGTTCTATATGTAATTAGTCAATTTTAATAAAGCATTGTTTTATTCCGATATTAGACAAGTTAAAATTTATCAGTTCATAAATAAAGTATAACATGTACTTACATGAGGAGACAGCCATCGTAAAATTCACGTGAGACATGAAGCGGATAATAATAAGTAGTAAAGTAACAGTATCAGACCACATTATGAAGAAATGTAAACGTGTGAAATAATAATGTTTCTATAGGTACTGATTAGAATGAAAAATGTCCCAACACTAAGATTGATTTCTACTTTATAATTTTAATATCTGAAATAAAACTTGTCATGTCGAAATAGACCAAATGTATTACGATATGTACAATGTTATATATATAGATTATTGTGTACGTATATATATACACTGTATAAGTATATACGTATATTGTTCCATTGATCGATCTACACGGGTATTGGGTATTTAACCAATCGATTTTGCAATCATATATCCCATGTACAACTTTATTGAGTTCGAATTAATAAATTATTGAGTTCCAAGCCATAAATTAGTGAGTTTCGAACCATAATTTATTGAGTTTCGAACCATAAATTAGTGAGTTTCGAAGAGTTTCGAACCATAAATTAGTGAGTTTCGAAGAGTTTCGAACCATAAATTAGTGAGTTTCGAAGAGTTTCGAACCATAAATTAGTGAGTTTCGAACCATAAGTCAGTGGGTTTTGAACCATAAATCAGTGAGTTTTGGACCATGAATTATTGCTTATAAAGCACGTATACTTATAAGTTTAGCATGTCGTAAAATTGATTTCCGACCCAATCATTTCTATTACTAGAAATCAATATCAGTTGATTGATGAATGGTAGATTTTTTTGTGTGCTGTAGCGTTACTGGTCAGGTATCGTGAAATATGTTATTAATAATACAGTTTTATTCTTAGTAATGAAATACTCGAAAAAAGAAACGAAGAATCACCAGCCGAGAGATGATTTGGTGAAATATTGTAATGATTTAACAACGAGGTCTTCCATCCATTTTTGACTTAATGAGAACTCTTGAATGATTTACAAATATCCAAATTAAATTATCTCCCTTACAGTAGAACAAAGGCTGGTGAATACTACATAATTATATCGACTGAAAATATTATATCACCAACGAAGTGAATCGTGCATACAAATGTATAAACCTTAATTTCTTGTATCAATATTATATAATTTTATCAATAATACGTATTTTGTGCGAATCAATTACAGCTCAATCATCTATGATCTAGATTCTCTTCTATCCATGTATGAGATACACGCTCTAATGGTCACGACGTCAGCACTAGAGGGTCTAAAGCGTATCGCTTTCACCGGACAATCTGCTATTTTTTCATGTTTTGTCCATCAGTCAGCCCTTGTACTATACTGACATATGCTGGTCAGTAAGAAATCTAGAGTTAGGGGACCAGACAGTAAAGTTGATATTACAGCTGATGTCTGACTTTTGATTTTAAATACCCCGAGTTGGTTTAGATGTTGCGTCAAAGGAAGCCTTCTGTTTGATTTGCTTTTTTGGGGGTTATTTTTTCAATGAATTTATTCCATATTAATTCATACATAAGTGTAATAATGTACCTAGATATAGGACCTGCTGGAGAAAGCTTCTTGAATTTCGCTAACAGAAAGAGAGAGGACAAAATCATCTACACAAATATGGACTTTAGATCTTGCGGATGTGGGATATTCATTTATGCAGATAAGAAAGAAGATCCACTTAGAGACCTAATAGAAACGAGACAGGTATTACGCTGCACACTGAACCATAGGCACTCGATCCCGTGATTTTAATACCCGTAAAGACGTTATTTTTTAATTATCCGAGATAGGCTGGTCGCAAAAAAGCTTGGGTCTAAAATGCGTGCGCTTATCGGGAACCTCGCTTCTGTTGTAGTGTGTCAAATTTAACCGTTTTGACAGCTTTTAGAAGGAAAGCCAGGACCCACGCTTTTTTGTGACCAGTCTATCCTGGGTATCGTGACTTCCGTCAATCGAAAAGATGGCGAGCGAACTACCTTCATGTTTTTTATACGAAAATTGAAGAATTTTCTTTTGACAGATTTGCATTATTTGATGAGTTTAATTGAAAAAATCACGTCTATACGGGCACTAAAATCACGGAATCGAGTGCCTATGACTGAACCACTAACAACTACGCTCCGTGACTTATTCTCAAGAAAGTCTACTAGTCAAATTGTTTTCTGCGGCCAGATAATTTACAGACCGGTATTGTAAGGATGTATTTTTCTGCAGTTTGGATGCTGATCGAATTTATTCCAGTGTGTGTTTATTAGTCCAAATAATTTAGGATGCGAAACCATCAATTTTCTGCTCCAATTGATGTACATTGCATATAAATCGAGTTTACTACCGGTTAATTTAACCTGACTAACTCTACTTTAAACCTGTATGTAACAGTTTATGTACAGTGGTATTCCTCGGTGTTATTGCTTTTCTGCGTATCGCTTGCTGCAGAGTAGATAAAGTACAAAAATAGACGAGATGAAAGTCTAAAAATAGACGAAATGAATTTTTTGTTTAGGATGATACATATCTCAAATAGTATCCACACTTAAAAAATGTTCTCTTCGAAATACATTTGTACTGCATTAGTCTGGTTCTCGACAATCTTACAGAATGGTGGTATAAATTTGAATATAGAAAAGAAAGCCAGACAAATTACACAGTGGTAAATCACTAAACACATTCTAATACTACCCGCAGGTACTGAAAGACACTACAGTGTTGTTATTCTGTGCAGCTTCAGATATCACACGAAGAGAACAACAAAATTATAGCAATATATCTTCAAACACATACCACATAATAAACAAAACAAAACCATTCATACAAAGACATTTTATTATTTCCCAGATTTATACATGCAGTTTCATGAAAATACATATTTACATACAATATTAAATATCTTAAAATTGTTAAATAAGTGACCTATGAGAAGACATAATGCTCATTGTCGTAGTTCTTCACGCCTGTATGAAATAACAACAACACACTTCCCATCCTAAATAATGATCTGGGAGAAGTTAGACTGGAGTGCAAATTAAGAATCATTAGTCACTTCATCCAGACAGCGTGCACCTAGACAGTGTACACCAAACAAGCGTTCACTAAACAAGCGTGAACCTAGCCAGTGTACACCAAACAAGCGTTCACTAAACAAGCGTGAACCTAGCCAGTGTACACCAAACAAGCGTTCACTAAACAAGCGTGAACCTAGACAGTGTACACCAAACAAGCGTTCACTAAACAAGCGTGAACCTAGCCAGTGTACACCAAACAAGCGTGAACTCAGCCAACGTTCATCTAGTCAGTGCTGTAGTCTAGCTGTCAGGATAAATACTCATAAATATATTAGGGTCGCCGGTTGGCAACGTATATGTTTGAATGAAAATAGATATAAGAAATTAGGCCGAATTATCATCTATTCACCAGCATTCACAGACACAGGTAAATTTTATAATTTATTGCTGAACACACAGGCGTATTATATTTTATACATACATTGTAGTATAGTTGACAAAAATAACAACATCCATCATAAAAACACTAGTAATTCAAAGTTATATTTGTGCTTATATATTATAATATGGTGTAATTAAGATATTATGTTAGATTCTTTCCTCCTTCCATTCTTAGTGAATGACAAACAGATAATGTAAGTTTCATACACATATTCTGAACACCAGAATTAAACCTTCTATTTACTTTCTGATGATGAACTGCGATAAACACAATGCTTGTATAGTCATTGCATACGATATGTTAATTAAATTGTTTATAAAATGAATGTTTCTCCGTCTATAACCATTGCTAAGATGCGTAATTTAATAAACGTTAACAGAATCATGCACACTGCATACATTGTAATAGTATTCAATTGAAATGCTGATGAAACTTGGCTGAGCATTTTCTCAGGAAAATTTAAACGAATGTGTTTATCATAAATAAAAATAAACATACGTACATATATATTAACAAAATAGGAATCCCTGTACAGTAGCTGTCTCTACTTGAATTAACAGAAAGAAACTCAGCTACTCTTATATACATGCAGCGTTTGCTTTGGTTTCGTTTCGGTGGCGTATAGCTTACAGCTTAGATTATACATATCCTTAATTATAACTATTAAGTAAATAATAATATATTGATTGATGGTTCAGTACATAAAACATATATGTATACATGTATATATACATGTAATAACAATTAATCAACAAAATGAGTATACTTTTAGTTTAATACTGATTTTGTGAGATCTATCACAAATCTTCTTTAAATGTTGAAATACGATAAACTAGTTTTTCATGATAGATAAATAAAACATTGTACAGCGAGCAGGTTAGACTATCGGAATAAACATTCTATACAAAGTTCAATTTACACAATGACAACATGGTTAGTTTTCTTTTTGTAAGTGGTGCTGATCGTGGTTCTATGTAACCTGTCAGTAAAAGGTTTCCACACAATCCACTGACAACTGCCTATTTTATACGTGAACTAAATCTCTGAAACAAACAAACTTTCGATTTCGGTCAAAATGTTGTCCTGAATATTATGTCTCATTTTTATGTTCGATACGAACAATAAAATTATTACCATTTTTCAACAGTCGCTCAGTTTTTTATTTTTTCTGCATACCGAACATCTTTAATTAATCTTCCGACTACAAACATAGTTCCAAAAGTTCTATTCAATAGCATAAATACAAATTTAAATATTACGTGCATATAAGTCAAAATAAGATGGCTATGCAATATCGTAAACGAGCAATACAAAACAGTCGTTGAAAAATCTAAACAATCCTCTCCCTCGGATTACTACACTATTTACAGTACACACATTTCAAGGAAGGGTGACGTCATAATTCTCGTGTTGTATATGCTAATATAGTCTGGATTGTAAACGTATAGAAGTCATCACCATGCGATGATAACTGAGTGTCAACCAGATATTTAAAAAAGTAGTTCATCGGGAAATTTTAATCGATTAATTTAATACTTATAACATGTAACTTTTTCTTCGAGCATGTCTTCATGTAAGAGATATTACATTTTGCATAAGTTGAGTAAAGAAGCAGGTACTGTAGATTTTTATGCTAATTGCTGAACTACTTTTGGTGATCAGATGGGAAACATGTACTTAAAGCACATGGAACGGAAACAACTGCATAGCGGGTGTAGAAAAGCGTTTGTTGTATACTTAAATTTGCATCAAAATTCATGCGTGAACTATCGTTCGGTTTCAAAAACTCATCCTACAAAGAAATTCAACTTTTGACTGCTTTGTAGTTTTTAACAACAGCAGAACATTCAGAGCTTTGATATTTCAATCCTAACACTTTACAGTGTACACACTTAATAACCATACCATAAATACAGTATGTCCGAATTCTCTTATAGCGTCGCCTATAAACATGTTTCAACCAAACGCATATAAGTCGTAATGGGCCAGTCGTTCAGATTTATGTGCTTATAGAAAACTTATCTAGATTAAGTCAGTAAGAGATCTTAAACAAATATATTGTCTGCATGGTTGTCACATTATAATGACTATAAAGAAGTCCTGCATGTTGTGGTTACTGTTAGAACAGTCTACATATACAAGTATGGTAACATACACTAATAATTACATTTAGTATAACCATACAATAAGTATGTTAACAAACCACATACAATGCTAGATAGAATCTGATATTTCACAACCGCTAAAATCGATAATTAAATACAAACAAGTTTGATACCGTTATGACAGTGTGTATGATACCGTTATGACAGTGTGTATGATACCGTTATGACAGTGTGTATGATACCGTTATGACAGTGTGTATGATACCGTTATGACAGTGTGTATGGTATTGTGAATATGCATGATAGTGAAATAGGTCTGTGATTTATATGAAAACATCGTACAAAGCAACATAAGAGTTGTACTGACTACACAGACATGATGATATACTGGCAAGGAGTTTATCATATCAAATAATGCAGTTCTTAAAATATTTTCCTGTAGCATGTTCCGAACTGTAACGTGGATATCTAACGTACAAACTATATTCTATTATCTCACATAAGTACGTTCTGTTTGTTGACACCAAACAGTTCCATATATCTTCATATAGTTTCTACTTTGATAATGAATATCTTGTAACCTTGAAAATATCTCAGTTATTTTTATGAAATATCACTAAGGTATAAATATATGCATATATACAGCCACACTGAATACAAACAGTTTGATGACACTACTTATCCACGTCGCTTCCGGTGTCTTCCTGCACGTGATTTGTTATGATCATGACGTCTAGATCTCCGACAGTAACCAGTGTTTATCATAAAAGCTCCAGTTTGACACTCAGGCATAATGCACTCATCAGTTTTAATACATCTGAAATGTAAGATATTATAAATAGGATACATTACCTGACCAATAGATTAGATGATCGTATTGTGTATTAAGAAAAAATGACTTTAACGACAACAGAGATTAGGGGTTTAGCGCCGTACATTATTTTTATAATAATGCAGCAAGTCATAAACAATATATTTCACACTTTGCATGAACATTTTAGTGAAGCGTTTTCCACTACATCAAACTAGAATAGTCAGACCATTATAATTTGCTGACACCGGTATCAGCCTGAATGAGTTCTAGAACTAACAATGACGTGGATTTAGTTGTGACAATCCTCACAGGAAATAAACCAAACTTTATACAATCTGCTTCAAGCGTTCATTCACCAAAATAAATTCGTATCAACCAACTGTCAGACAAGGGCGGTATAATGGAAATACACGACTGCCTTAAATGAATTGTCTGTTTAAATCTGTGGATTGACATTTCAACTTCAAACACTTGTGGTTCTTGATTGATAGCGATGAAGGTATACGTGGACAATTGGGTAGTTCTTTACCATGATTAATATATCAACTGTATGTATACTAAGTGCAATAGTTCAACTCGTGCATCAAACCAACACTTCCAGACGATTACAGTTAGAAGTCTTCATACCAAAAAGTGTCTTATCTCTCGTTATAGATTGGAACATACAAATGTAGTTACGAATTATGTCAAGATTTTACAAGTTGTCCACAATCCACACATAGATCAAATTATTGGTTAGTAACAAAAGTTTTAATGAAGAGACACAAGACCTGGCTTACAAACTACTGTTCAAATGTTTGTACCATAAAAGCTGATCACATGATATAGAATAAATTTCAACAAATAGAACTCCAATCCTGCATATTTAGTGTATAGTTGAATGATAGCTCAGAAGTACAAACAATATAAACCGTTGTCTAGAAGTACCCATTACTATGATAAAATACTCTCCTTATCCATGCAAGTATAAAAAATAATGAACATGTTTAACTTACTCCAACCCCTCTTCATCCAATGGGGCTAATCCCCGCGTCACTTGTTTACAATGCTTATGACCAGATTTGCATATGCATTTACAATTCGTACCAAGATGTTTCTTGATGAAATGTCCAGGACAATCCTTTTTGCAACTGTGAAAGAAAAGAGATATAGCAATCAACATTGAATATATCATTTATTTCTATCTAATCGTCAAAGCTTATCACTAAAAGTCTTGTCACTTTTTAACAATTTTGTTTTACTTGATATTATTGCATACGAATAAACAGTAAGAACAGTAAGAGACTTAATAATAGGTACTTGGATATTTCCTAACCAGGTACAAGGACATTTTCATACAAGTTACATGGACATTTTCTTACATGGTACACGAGCATTTTTAACAAAGTTAAACAAGGTATATGTATATTAATATATTCTAACAAGGTGCATGAAGAATTTCTTAAAACCTGACGATAGGTGTAATTACATGTACCGCCATTCTTCAAAACACCATTCATTTATATAACTTACTTAGTTTCTTGTTTTATTGGTGTGCATTCACATGCTGTGTGATTCACGAATGTTTTTGCCATAAGGACACTATTTGCTGGTCGAACACTATCAGACGACCGTTCAATTACCTGTAAAACAGAGATACAGACAAAATAACAAAGTTACTTCCCAGTTAAGGATATCGCTATAATCATAATACATATCGAACATAAAACAGAAGAAATGCTGAATACGGATGTAAACATATTTTTTTGTATTTGTTTACAAATGATGTAATCATTTCATTTTCTGCTTCTTAGTAGCAAAAGCCCGATACTTTGAAGTATGCAACCAATTAAATAGACGTGGCACCTAAGGTGTCAACAATTGTTAATTTGCTTGGTATTAACACTAAAAACTATTTGTAAATGTTCGTAAACATACAAAAAAATATCTGTCAACGAGTTCAATGCCATCTTTACTTCTAGGCGCGCAAACAGAACCACTCGCACAACAACCGGAAGTGCTACTACATCTGTGAAGTATCGTGCACCTTGGTAAGTAATGGCGAACTTTGTCACCTGATGGTACTTCTACTGGTACTAACTCTGGTTGTGGTTCGCGACATGAGTGATTGCTTACTTCTTTCATATGTTTGAAGGCAAGCTCTCGTGCTGAAACAAAGCAAGAACACTTAGAACATGTTCTGATCGACGACTTAGTATTACAACTGAACAGAACATGTCAACAAACGTGTATTTGTTTCTTTGGTGCATCTTAATATAATTTTATTAACGAGGACATAATTGTACTTGATTCGCTGAGAATAATCTACATGCATAATGTATGATTTAATATTGTTTAATTTTGAAACAAAACCTTGAGTATGTGGTCATCTATCTGATTGACTTTATTGAATCTAACAGCAAGTTTGATACAGAGAATAAATGGTAGAGTTACCCTCTGACTGGTCCTCCGCATACTGGTCGTTTATCATGTCCGTATCGGTGCCTGCCGGGGCCTCGGGGTATTTATCACCTGATGATTTAATATAATATGTCTTCATATGTATAATGGAGTTCACTTGTTCCTCAGTAAGACTTTGGTCGCTGAAGAATATTTTAAACAGTTCTGCGGCACTCTTGGATTTAGCTACATGGTTTTCAAACTCTTCATTAGATACTGCTCTGTAAGGTAAGTCCTGAAGTTAAACAGTGATTTTATGACATTGTTGTAAGTCTCTAGTAATGAAGTTGATGATATGTCTGTTGCGAAACAGATTGAACATTGATCGTCAATTAACCGAAAGTACTATGACAAAAGATTTCATGCTAGGTGTGTACACAGTAATGTCCAGATAGAATAAATGAGTTATTTATGATTAGTAGAATGGAAAGGTGTGGTATTAGTCTGATGAGGCTTACATGTCGACCCAGACTTAAGAACGTCACCCAGTAATGTAGTTAATAACTTATAGTGTATGTGACATAACATTAGAACGTCACCCAGTAATGTAGTTAATATCTTATAGTGTATATGACGTGAGATAAGAACGTCAGCCAGTAATGTAGTTAATATCTTTTAGTGTATGTGACGTAACATTAGAACGTCACCCAGTAATGTATTTAATATCTTATAGTGTAATTGACGTGAGATTAGAACGTCACCCAGTAATGTAGTCAATATCGTATAGTGTATGTGACGTAACATTAGAACGTCAGCCAGTAATGTAGTTAATATCTTATAGTGTATATGACGTGAGATTAGAACGTCACCCAGTAATGTAGTTAATAGCCGGAGTAGACTTCAGCACAACATACTATTCGCTATTGGAACAAGATTTAATTCAGCACATATCTTATACATGCAAACCATTGGAATTCTTTTTACATCAATATGAAATTAATGTACATTCGAGGTTTTCATTCTGTATACAAACATTATGATTAAACGCATATAATGTTATAGATATATAAATTAAAAAACTATCTATCTACCAAACTGATAAGTTTATCTTGCAGATTGGCATTCGATTAAAATTCGCACAACGTTTATCAGATGAAATAAACACAGATTGTAACTGTGATTAAAATCAAAACAGAATTCCATTAAGATGCAAATTCAATCATATCTTTTTAGATCAAATTTTGTGCTGTAAGAACGCTAATTATGTTCACCGTGCCAAATGAGAGTTAGTCCTTCACGCTCCATAAATATCCTATCTGATCTGCCGATAAATCACTCAAACACATGTATTATATAGTTAATTGTAGCACTAATTACGAAATAATCAATGTTAGAAAAACTTGCCAACTTGTTCGCATGCATTTACATTGTGCAATCTTAAACGTTTGTGATAATTATCTTACAGTAGTACAAGTGATGTATAGTTTGGCGAAGAAGCACGACCATAACATCATCTTTAATGAAACATAGCATGTAGTCTATCTTTAACTTTCTGTCCATGCAACATTATAACTTCTTAGTGGAGTGAACATTTAATCCTCGATCTCTAGTTAGAACGATGTTTGTTTTGGCAGAAATACACGTTTTTACACATGGAACATCAGTACAACATTAATGAGGCGCCGCGGTATCTAATTATTTGTGAACTCAAATGTCAATTGTTTGTTAACATTAGTCAACATCTAACAATAAGTTCTGTTTTCATTGTGGCATTGATCGCCAATGTCTGCACGATTAAAATACAGGATCGCTTTACGTTAAAATTCAGCTCGTATTGAATTTTCACGATAACTCATTGAGTGGAATACCGAACATTCTTCTGTACACTATAAAAGATAATATATATAATGTTTTGTCGGACATGGTATATATAAATCACAAAACCACTATATTTAACAAAATAAAGCGATTCATGATCCTTATATACTGCAGTTTACTTAAAATAGGCATTCTGTAAATGAATATATACGATATTATAAATTTCACATTTCTTATTTTGGACCATAATGTTTTTGGGGGTATTGTAAATTTTAGACTGTAAGTAAATCACAGTGAAAGTAACGTTGCCTCCAAAGTGTGAGCATTTAGTGGACGAATGAACAATGTTCGTCATTTTAGCAGCTACCGTGTTATCTGAGACACATTGATAGACGTCACAACAAGATATAGGAGATATTAATTCATTCTCGCTTTAAACATTGTCGTTTTATTCACGTTTACTGATTGGTTTAATATGTAAGAAATTGACTTAAATAAAAAAAACTTAGTACTTATGTTGTAATGCGCTGACAACTTCCTGCATTACAAACATGCATCCGGGTTATTGTAACATTTCTGCTGACGGGCATGAGATAAGTAGCACGAATAATTCATGCTTCATTGTTTTGGTCGAGAATAATATCAATAATTTAACATGCTTCCAATAATTTCACTCGGCCTCGCATATTCGGAAATTAACAATGGTATAATATGATAAAATTGAAAATTATTCCAAACTGCACTCCGTTGTCTGAAATTTCCAGTAATACGGTACAGGATGTCAATGATCTGATAGTTTATACCATAAATGTCCTAACTAGGAGTCTACTCATCCACTGACAAAGGGTAATTTTGTCATAATATGATCAGTACAGCTATCAGATTTATAAGAAACACGATTACAAGGACAAAAACACTACTAAGCAAACAACAACAACATCCGAAACAACAGTATCAACTGTTTCCATAATAATTTGTTCCAGCTGTGATTTGATATCCGATAGGTTTGTTTAATTCGCCAAATATTGAGGTTTACACAGCAATTCAGCATTTTCTCTGCTTGACAAAGTCAATCACAGTAAGGTTTGTAGTCATGATTTCATGAATGCATGAATTGTTATTTAACTATAAGTTTAAAGCAGCTAATGCAATGTTTGATTATTCAATATTCTAGTCAGTTGACCCTGGCGCCGTGGTTTGAACAATTTTGGCAGAGGTCAACAAGAAAATGCTTCAGACTAAATATCTTTGCTCGAGGACTTGTGCCCTCTGACAAAAAATATTTTTTAACAAGAAGGCCAAGATGGCCCTTGATCAATCATCTGAGAACAAAGGCACTATAATTAATGACCAGGTACAATAGTTCCCATCTCGTATAACCCATTTTTACGTAGATTGTGAGATCAAAACCAACAATGAAGGTATAATACTGTTAAACAAGCTAAAACGTAGCCAATTTTCTAATTCAAGGGTCCATAACTATTGAAGTTGTGGTCCGATTCCACCCATAACTGTTCTTGTTAAAGACCGTAAGGTCATACACATTCATTGAAAATATGATTAGGATCGGTGAATAAATGAAGGCACTAGCGTGTAAACAAGCTAAATATAGCAAAATTTCTAAGTCAAGGGCCCATAACTCTAGTAGAAGTTATTGCCCGGTTTTGCCCATAATCAAACTTAGCCGAGATATTGTGGCCATATACATTGTGAGCAAGTTTGATCACGATTGGAAAAGAGCTGTGGATGCTAGAGTGTAAACAAACTAATTGTGGACGGACGACAGACATTCATCGATCCTAAAAGCACACCTAATGAATCAGGTGAGCTAAAAAGATATTGGCCCTTGGTCATAATTAGAACAATTTTGGTAGAGGTCTACTAGAACAATTCTTCGCACCAAGTATCTAAGCTTTAAGCATTATAGTTTCTGACAAGAAGACTTTTAAGAAGTTTTTTACTTTTAGTTGCAATGGCAACCAAGGTTTTAAACGGAATATAATTTTTGAACCAGTCTGAAAGGGGATTACCAAAGGATAATTCCTGTACATGTAGTTGCATTTGGTCCATGGATTTAGAAATAGCTGTTGTATAAAGAAATAAATGGACGCCACTTCACGACGCACGACGGACGCAGTATGAACTGTTAGTTGACTGATTCATCTTAAGCAACTAAACTATCGCCAGACTGTGTTGTAATGTTCAATTCCCGGATTGTATTTGGCTCTTTGTGGTCCTGTGTTTAATGATAAAAATGTAAATGTATGTTTATCTGTGTAAGGATTAAACTAATCAAATGTAAGTATATATTTACCTGTGTGGATTATTAAACTAATCAAATGTAAATGTATGTTTATCTGTGTGGATTATTAAACTAATCAAATGTAAATGTATGTTTATCTGTGTGGATTATTAAACTAATCAAAGGTAAATGTATATTAAATTTTATCTATATGGATTATTAAACTAATCAAATGTAAATGTATGTTTATACTAATCAAATGTAAATGTACGTTTATCCGTGTGGATTCTTAAACTAATCAAATGTAAATGTATGTTTAGCTGTGTGGATTATTAAACTAATCTAATGTAAGTATATATTTATCTGTGTGGATTATTAAACTAATCTTATGTAAGTATATTTTTATCTGTGTGGATTATTAAACTAATCAAATGTAAGTGTATGTTTATATTAATCAAATGTAAATGTACGTTTATCCTTATACTAATCAAATGTAAATGTATGTTTATCTTTGTGGATTGGCGACAGTATAGTCCTGTCTTTTGTGTTTGTATTCCACCTGAGCTTAACCACTTTAACCATAAACAGTTAAACAATACCTGGTGATGTCATTCACACATTAATTTATGTTGGTAGACAATTCGAACAATACCCGATGATGCTATCAAAGCTTTTATGTCGTTAGACAATTTGAACCAAGTCATGACTGCTTGAAATACAATGTTTCACTAAGACGTGCAAAGTCTTGCAAATCCTAAATGTCATAAACTGAGTAGTTAGTACGAGGAATATCATAATAAGAACAAACGCGTTTTATACAAACCTGACGGCTCATGTTGCAGTCTGCACTGATCCTATACGCGTTCATCCGAGCATTCCCGTAACACAGAATACAGACAGTGAACAGGAAATAGATCAAATACTTTCATACAAAACGAAACATTTATTAAGATAAGACAGCATTTTAGTAGAGCATTATCAGTAATAATCAGAATGAATCTACAAGGATATTGTTTTTGATAGAAATCAACACACATCCTTTAAATGTAAAACTTTATTTATCAACTATTACGAGCAGACATAATGCAAACAATGTATGTTTTCTAGGTTGATAAACACAAACCTTGATTCACGATTTTTGGCAGAGCGTGTAACAGACAGGCATGAACGCAACGATGAATATAAACAATGATGTATAATCTACAACAATACATGTGAGGATGTTGGTATCATATATAAATATAATATACAGTTTTCATAACACTGATCATGGTTCCACAGCTAAATGTATTAACAATGAGAAAAGCAGGATGCATTGTGGATCCGCCGTCGTTTTCGAAATGTTTGTGCGCTGGGTTTATAACTTGGCGGTCCCGGTTCGAATGCCAGTTGCAACAAGATGTACCCATCTATGAAAATTGACAAAAAGGTCGATTTTCGCCCACATATGGAAACGTTACCCACTCCTTGCGGAAGGGGTAAATTAGTACTGGCTATACGATAGTTAGGTGAACCAGCCGCCGTATATAATTGAAATATCGTTGGAAATCGGGGTTTACCCAAACAGGATGTCTTGAACTGACTTTTCCAGAACAGCGTATCGTATGTCACAGTAATCACCCGCCAATAAGACGGAACAGAACAGCGTATCATATGTCACGGTAATCACCCGACAATCAGACGGAAGATTAGAGTATAACATTAAGGTTGTCTTAAAATATTGCAACCAATTGCAGTATATAAGTTAAATCAAACCAAAAACCATGATTGAGAATTCATTCAGTGACCACGCGACCATCATCACAACCTATCGTATCATTGTTGTTTACTTATAATCAATTATGATAGCTGACATTTGTCAAATAACGGCTTGCTACATTATGGCTTGAAATGCGTGTATGAATTAACCACGCATTCTCTTTGGTGGTTAACGATGTAGGTAATGTAACACTGGCGGTTTGTTCTAACCAAAACTTCCGCGTCCAAATATCCAAAATAAATAAATCCTACGTGTAGAACTCTGATGGAATCCATCTAATCATCTCATCCAAGCGTAACTTAAATCTCCACATACATATCAGATCATGTGAGAGGTTAGGTTCAGTACAAACCTCGTAAACAACGTTTGCTAAGTCTAGTAATGAATGTGTTTCTGGTAGAAGTTAATGATTTTTTCAATCGTTCTATCATAGCAACTTTTAATTTCATTAACAATTGTGTGATATATTATTGGTATGTACAGTCTATATAAATACGCATCAGTTAGTCTGAGGAAGCAAAATCACTCCACATTATGTAAGTAATAAATGGTTTCCATGTGAATCAAGACACGTCAGAGCCTGACATAGTGTGCAACGTCTGCTTCATCGTCTGATAGAGGAATGAAACAAAAACGGAATTCTGAATTCTTGTCACATTACTGATCTGACATTTGCAGTCAGCTGGCAATATCAACAATACATTTTAAAGAGACACTTGACAAAAAATATAGAAAAACAACAACAAATATGGGAATCATATTAAAAGTTTACTGATAAAACAGGCAGGGCAGACTTGAAGGAACAGAAATGATTTTGTTCACATGATTAATTTCTCAATATAAGATATAAGACCAGGAGAACATAAAGATATTTGATTAAAACCGCTAGACGGCGCCGTTCTATGATACAGCCTACACAATGTCACGTTGGATATATTAAAGTGTCGTCTGTATGAAACATTTTACTGACACGTCACGTGGGCTTGTATGCAATAATTAGATACTCACCATCAAGGCGTCAATTATTGTGTTCAGAAACATGAGCAGGCGTAAAGAACTTGTGGACATGTCACGATCAACATCCGTACATACTGAGTAGAACTTGAGTTTTTCTTGCCAAATAACTAACCAAAATCTAGTTTGGCAGCCAATTAAACGATGTGTCTAAATTTGTGGCACTAGGTCATGTAAAATGTCGTCAGTCAAATATTTCAAACTGCACGCGATTGTGCGTAACTTTGTTTTTGTCCTTCCTTATATGATTATGAATGAATATGAATAGTATCTTCATACAAACAAAATCTTCTTTGTTTTACTCAAAGGAAGTGTTTCAACACAAGGAAACGAGTTGGCGGTAATTTCATGACAAGTTTAAAATTAGCAACTTCAATGTCGCAAAACAAACAATAACTACAGAAAATGTCAAGAAAACGATCGGACTTTTCACCGTTACAATATTTGTGACCTTACACCATTTCTAACTCGTTGTCAGGAAAGGACTAAATGATAAAACTGGTTTTATGTAATAAGACAGAATATGACAAATCCTGTTTGTAGATGACGCCAAAATTATTTTCCTCATTGGATGTTTTTTGTAATCATAGAGCAATCTGCCCTTCTTGGACTCCATAACAGCTTGGTTAAAAGAAAGCCGCATAAAGGAAATGGTACGCAACTAAATAGTGTGATTTTATAGACGTATGTTGTATATGTCCTCGATTAAGTGTGTCCAAAGACCTATACTGTATAGTTGTGTGGTTCAGTAATATCTCTACGGACGTATGCATGCAATTGCAACAATCTACCGACGGTGTATGTTTTTTGTGCCTTTTTAGCATTCTCTTGATAGTACAGGCCGAATTCCCAAAATGGCGACGTTATACATCGAGTTCATGTCGGGAGACCTATGGAGGTCGAATGTTTAAACTGTGGCTTACGAATAATGATTCGAGTCGCTAAATACGAACGTAACAAACTAGTTGTGAGCTTTTAAAAGAATGATAGTTAAGGATTTCAATCTCTAATTCGAAACCTCCATTTTGAAGAGTACTCAAGTTCATGAATTTTACTGACATATTGACATATTCCTGAGGGTCATGGGTTCAAACCCCACTGGGACCATACTTCTTTTCTTTTCTTTTTAGTTTTTAGGTAATGTTTCGTATTAAGAACATGAATTTATACAGTAATATGGAAGAAAATATTTATTCCAATTTTTTTTGTCTAGTTTATTGGAATTTATACATGGTTAATTAACGAAAATCAAGTAACCGTTATGGATTTCTGACACTTTTTCAAAACCGGACGGTGAAACTTTTTAAAATTTGGTGTAGACATTATACACACATAGTAGTTAATTTTGAGAAAATTCCAGCTGTTTCCCTCCGTTAGTTTTTATTTTAATGATATTTATCAAGTTGTTACTTTTTGGTAAAGGCTAAAATCTTGACCAAATCTTAAAGGGCTGGGTTACATTTTTCACTTTTTCTGCAACATAGTTATTCCAAACATTGTATAAACAATTTGAATTGACTAAACATTGGTTACCCTTAGACTTATACACATTCTTGCATTTATTGTATCATTTGTTAGAGAGATAGGCCAATTTTCATAAAGGTGACTTCATATGATTTTGAGGTACTGTTTTACGTTAGGGGTAGAGGAACAAAAATGGTTGTAACTCTCTTAACTGACAGTAAAAGTTTTTAAAAATTCACCTGTAAATGTCTTAATGGATGTACAAAAGAATGACAATATCTCAAATATGATCCTTAACACTTCGTATTAGACTTCGAAAACCTTAAAGGGTTCTTTTTATGCAAGATTATTTAGAATTACATGATCACGTCTGAATCTCGTGCAACATCGGGTTAGCTATAGGCCCTACTCTATTGTGTCAGGGTCTTTTTGATTTGAGTGACCCTGATTGTGTTCAATGCGGTGATGTACTTTTGTGTTCAAGTCAGAAGTATCGATGTTGATATTTACTGTCACGTATGTGTTGTTCACTAGTTTGTGTACAACAAAGAGTTTTTAATGCAATTTAAATGTGTCGAACATTAAACTTTCCAATATTTTTTTTTCATTTTAAAAGAAATTATGCTTCAAAAAGCTATTTATTCTAATACTAGTACCGTTTGAATAATTTGGATACTACTAGTTTGAACATTTTATTAAGCATGTTGGCCCGATGTCGGTCCGATGTTGTACAAAACACATGGACCCATGCAGCAGCTGCCAGAAAATTATGATACCGGCCCCACATAGGTCCGATATCATATTAAATTTCATCAGTGAAAACAATAAGTCATTTCTTTACATGTTTTAAGCAGTTGGTTGGGTATTTATATTATCTTTATCAAATTTTCATGAAAACTGCATATAATTATGATTTAGACTTTTATGTAGATTTGTTTTTATTTCATTGAAATACATTTTTTAAGACAACTATACTTTCTCTTTGATATGTTAGCTAATTATTTGAAAAAAATGTTCGTATAGATAAAAAAAATTATGCTACTACCGAGTATCTAACCTAATACCTCTCACTCCGTAAGCGAACATCCTTACCGCTGCACCACCATTCTCCATTCGTTATAAATATATATATATAAACCGGCTGTCAATAGTTCAGCTGCGCAGTAATCTCATCATGTTCGACTTTTGTTTTAACGTATTTCATTTGATTCAATTCATTAAGTAACATATATTACATATAATCTTTAACCCAAAGTCGTTTTATATGGACATTGTGAACCAGATATGACCGGATACCGTCTACTCCTTGGAACTATTTTTAGGCGCTTGGAGAAGAACTTCTTCTTTGGTTGTGATAAGGGAAACCATTTGCGCTATTTTCATTTTTTTTTAAGATAATGATTCTGTGAGCATCGAAAGCTAGTAGTAACCAAGAACAAGGTTGCAAGCAACCCTGTCAAAAATCACGTTCCGGCAGTACTTTCAGTGCTTTGATTGTATTACGTTGTTGATTGGGCAACAATGATTGATATTACGAATGACATGTACTGTGGATAAACGCACGTAGTTTGTGTGCTACTTTTTAACTGTAAGCTTTTTATATTCTGTTATAGAAATTCATTTTCAGCATTAAAACAGTTTAAAAATGACCAGACTCAATGCAATCTTCAAATGCATTTTGAAGTTAAGGAATTTGTAAAGGCCCAAGGGCATCAATAAAAATACAATCTGGGATAAACAAGATAAGAGTTAGATAAAACAATTTGATTAAAAGTTTGTTTTTATAAACCTGTTTCATTAAAACAACTTTCACCTAGTGCATAGTTTTCGTCTGATTAACGTTACCTCTTTAATGCAATATAGTGCATCATATTTATATAAAATGAGATAATCTGATAAATAATGTGTTAATATGATTATCGCCACGAAATTCACGTAACAGTCGTAGTAACATCAGTTCGTTGAATATAAAAATGATTACATCAGTGCCGAGAGCGGACCTCATTTGTTTATAAGTACGTCTACGACCTAGAACCCTTTGATATTGTCTGAGATATTAGTGTTAGTTTAAATGTAGGAGTTTATTTTAAATATTTCTTATCTATGGAAGATCTTTATTGCGTGTATAATGAAATATAACCGGGCAGAGTAAAATGTCATTATTTACTGAGTTATGTCATGCTGAAGTTACTATTTATACCATGGTGTGTCAATTAATGTTCAATGAACCGTCCATGTTATTTAGTACGAGTATTTGCTATATAAGGCAGTGTACGGTCAATTCTAAACTTATGCGTACAACGTTTCAGTTATCTAGATGATCTGGGGTATATTAACAACATACTGAAATGTGGTTCTCACCTGAACCTGAATACTGATCTACAATAAGACACTATATGATTAGTTCATGAAAAGTCATGTACGTATATTTTTACCGAATGTCTCCAAGCTTCATTACGCTGATGATAAACCTGATGTAAGAGAAGGCTCACTTACGTCAAAATAGAAAGACAATTGTTGAATCTGTAAAATACAATGTTCGACCGACCTCATTGTGACATTTATGAGTATCTCAGACGTACGCAGATTGAATTCAAAGAAATGAGACAATATTATGTATTCAATCTTATATGTCTGCTGTTGGTATTTGATAATTGTATGCGCAGGATATGCACGAGCGCTCTATTAATTTATAAATATAAATTATGTCAGGTTGGGCAACCGACAATATAAGCATGCGATATCATGGACTGAGTTGTTATATACTTTTGAGAAGAAGAAAAAGACGACCATGTCATGAAAATAGAAAGCACGAGTTAAAACTTCGCCCAGTTTATAGAAAGTAGATTATCTAAAACAGATGTAACATTATAAAGACAAGTGTCTGGGACGTTTCCTCAAACATCGTCATAATCAAAATATTGTCCATCGAGGATCTCAGTGTGAATATAATGACAAGACAATCATATCTAAAAGTTAAACTACTGTACGACACAATTATCACTGAATATGACATATTCCTACTTTGAAGTACCGGAAACGTCAATACGTGTAAATCATTGTATAAATTTTGTATTGCATGTACATTTTTATATATTCATGTATATAACACTGGTTTAAATAATGTTGTATATTTTGTATACCATCGTACACTATATGGCTAAGTTCAAGGACACATAACTCTGGAATGAGTGAATCGCTTGGCATGAAAATTGTGTATTGCATATGTACACTTCATGGTGATCACATATTTTAAGTTTCAATTCCATCCCTTGAAAAATGTGGAGGTAGTTCGCTCCACAAACTAAGACTGCCATTGTACACTATATGGCTAAGTTCAATGGCACATAACTCTGGTATGAGTGAATCACTGGGAATGAAAATTGTGAGTTGCACATGTACACTTTATGGTGATAACATATTGCAAGTTTCATTGCAATTGCTTGAAGAATGTGAAAGAAGTTCGCTCCACAAACTTTAGATAGTGTATGCGGACCAACGACCGACCGACCGACAGAGTGACTCCAATATACCCCCTCTCAGGGGTATATTTACAAAAACACTTTATTATGAGGAATCGAATGAAGCCGCAACACACTATTTTAATACTGACTTCTAATTTTCTGATATGACAAAACATCGAAGGTTTGTAATAGTTGTGAAGAATTATGACGCTATTCCCATCGCAATGCCTGTTTTTTTTAGTATTTTTATTATCTACTTATCTAGCTTTCATCTGTGTTACAGACAGAGAGATTCACTATGTACTCTCTACCAAGACCTTGACAAAATGTCGCGTGAGAAAATCGCAATTCTCTATGATTATTCCTGATAGAAAATGATTTTAACACATTTCATTGTCGAGACATTGTTGTTTGTTGTAAACTTTTCCACTCATCTAATTTTACGTGCACTGAACTAGTTTTATTCCAAGAATTCTTAGTCATAATAATCAGCAACAGATGGATCTTATCTCAATGTGATATTTAGTTTTCAGATAAAATCTATGCAACAATTCGGTAGTCATTTAGTCTCTTAGGGTCTTAACCAGTTTCAACTTCTACAATAAGTTAACATTGCTACAATAAGTCTTAACATTGCTACAATAAGTTAACATTGCTACAATAAGTTAACATTGCTACAATAAGTCTTAACATTGCTACAATAAGTTAACATTGCTACAATAAGTTAACATTGCTACAATAAGTTAACATTGCTACAATAAGTCTTAACATTGCTACAATAAGTCTTAACATTGCTACAATAAGTCTTAACATTGCTACAAAAAGTTAACATTGCTACAATAAGTCTTAACATTGCTACAATAAGTTAACATTGCTACAATAAGTTAACATTGCTACAATAAGTCTTAACATTGCTACAATAAGTTAACATTGCTACAATAAGTCTTAACATTGCTACAATAAGTTAACATTGCTACAATAAGTTAACATTGCTACAATAAGTCTTAACATTGCTACAATAAGTAAACATTGCTACAATAAGTCTTAAAATTGCTACAATAAGGTAACATTGCTACAATAAGTCTTAACATTGCTACAATAAGTTAACATTGCTACAATAAGTTAACATTGCTACAATAAGTCTTAACATTGCTACAATAAGTTAACATTGCTACAATAAGTTAACATTGCTACAATAAGTCTTAACATTGCTACAATAAGTTAACATTGCTACAATAAGTTAACATTGCTACAATAAGTTAACATTGCTACAATAAGTCTTAACATTGCTACAATAAGTCTTAACATTGCTACAATAAGTCTTAACATTGCTACAAAAAGTTAACATTGCTACAATAAGTCTTAACATTGCTACAATAAGTTAACATTGCTACAATAAGTTAACATTGCTACAATAAGTCTTAACATTGCTACAATAAGTTAACATTGCTACAATAAGTCTTAACATTGCTACAATAAGTTAACATTGCTACAATAAGTTAACATTGCTACAATAAGTCTTAACATTGCTACAATAAGTAAACATTGCTACAATAAGTCTTAAAATTGCTACAATAAGGTAACATTGCTACAATAAGTCTTAACATTGCTACAATAAGTTAACATTGCTACAATAAGTCTTAACATTGCTACAATAAGTCTTAACATTGCTACAATAAGTTAACCTTGTATTTTACAGAAAGTATCATTAATAATGATTTAGTTACATCACGTGATCTTTTCATCAATAAAAGCACTGCCAGTGACTGGTGATCTCATCTTAAGTCCAGGTAAATAATAGAATGGCAGGGTTGTTAATGTGACATGCGCCTGTATGGGTTATATTTCTCGTAACATTAACTTTACACTACCGACTTTAAAATGAATTGAATATCTTTGAAGTTTTTTTGTGGGAAACGAAGATTATCTGATTACTCAACTTATCATAAAATCTTGCACTTCAATTAATTACGATATCACTAATTCTCATCATAGTTCAGCGCAATCAGACAGATCTAGACTTTATATACACGTGTCAAATACGTAACTACTTGATCAATGAGAACAACAGACCACAGGCAAATATTGCATCATTTTAATACACGATGATGTAATACTTGTAGTAATAAACAACACATTAATCTTATCGTGTGAAAAGTAAACAAATACATATAGCGTCTTATAATTAACAACATTCCTATCAATACGTTATTATAAGTGATTTAAGGAGAATTTTATTTTCATTCAGTTAAATTTGCTTGGAGATACTTGGTACGATAGATAGTAAATACAATATACTTAACAGTCATTGTGATACACAACAATAATTACACAACACATAATTCTAGTTGCCAAGTTGATGAAACGTGGCATTTCAAGTCATGCTTGTTTTTGTCACGTGTTACGATGAATTAATAAACAGGATAAACAAAGCCGATGCATAAAATTTGATGTGTTTGAATTTATCCTGACCACTAGTAATTATAAATATCTGTACCATAGGTAATGTACGTAGTTTGATGTTGCGTTCTTCTGTAATACAGACATTTTAATGAACTTTTGCTTGGATAGGTCGTCGAGTTTATTACATATCAACATGTTTTTTTAATAACAAGCCGAAGAAATCGTATGAGCTACTGAGATACTGATGTGTCAGTTGAAATATTCACTCATCTCACTCAAACAAGAAGATAAACAACAAAATAAAGATAAATTAAATTGGACAATACATAAATACACATCACACGACGTAAAAAAAAAGAGGGAAACATTAATTCACAATAAATAGTTCAGTGTCTGAATGTATTACACACGTGCAGCGTACGCTTTAGTTAGCGTGTTTCTTTGATCGTACGCAGTGTTTTATTTATTGTACGCTTAATTACTAACTATATCTCGGTATCTCACACATTTTATTATCAAGTTTTTTTCGTTGTTAACGACGAAAAAAAATGCTACCGTTTCATTCATTGCTGGTTTTGAAAAGAATATTCACCGGAATTCTTGAAGTTTTAACAAGGAAATTGTTTTCTATGTTTAGAGGCAAATGTTGATATATGAATTATTACAATCAAATTGATGATTAAATTTAGGACTGGATGGTCGATTTCTGTCCAGTTATACGGACATCAGAAGATATGACTGCTCACAGTAAGACAGGTGTTATACTGTACAATGTCACATATCTTATACTGTACAATGTCACATATCTTATACTGTACAATGTCACATATCTTATACTGTACAATGTCACATATCTTATACTGTACAATGTCACATATCTTATCTTGTACGATATCACATGTCTTATATTGTACAATGTCGCATATCATATACCGTACAATGTCACGTATGTTATATTGTACATCACACATCTTATATTGTACAATGTCGCATATCATATACCGTACAATGTCACGTATGTTATACTGTACATCACACATCTTATATTGTACAATGTCACATATCATATACCGTACAATGTCACGTATGTTATACTGTACATCACACATCTTATATTGTACAATGTCACACATCTTATATTGTACAATGTCACATATCATATAGCGTTCAATGTCACATATGTTACACTGTACGATGTCACATATAATATACCGTACAATGTCACATATCTTATCCTGTACGATATCACATGTCTTATATTGTACAATGTCGCATATCATATACCGTACAATGTCACGTATGTTATATTGTACATCACACACCTTATATTGTACAATGTCACATATCATATACCGTACAATGTCACGTATGTTATACTGTACATCACACATCTTATATTGTACAATGTCACATATCATATAGCGTTCAATGTCACATATGTTACACTGTACGATGTCACATATAATATACCGTACAATGTCACATATCTTATCCTGTACGATATCACATGTCTTATATTGTACAATGTCACATATCATATACCGTACAATGTCACGTATGTTATATTGTACATCACACATCTTATATTGTACAATGTCACATATCATATACCGTACAATGTCACGTATGTTATACTGTACATCACACACCTTATATTGTACAATGTCACATATTATATACCGTACAATGTCACGTATGTTATACTGTACATCTTATATTGTACAATGTCACATATCATATACCGTACAATGTCACGTATGTTATACTGTACATCACACACCTTATATTGTACAATGTCACATATCATAAACCCTAATGTCAGTTACATATTCCTGTAGATTAATGTCAGGTACATGTCCATGTAGATTAATGTTAGATACATGTCCATGTAGATTAATGTCAGATGCATGTTCCTGTAGGTTAATTTCAGATACATGTCAATGTAGATTAATGTCAGATACATGTCCATGTAGATTAATGACAGATACATATTCCTGCAGATTAAAGTAAGATACATGTTTCTGTATGTTAATGTCGAATGAATGTTCCTGTATATTAATGTCAAATTCATGTCCATGTAGATTAATGACAGATACATGTCCATGTAGATTAATGTCAGATACATGTTCTTGTAGGTTAATGTCAGATACATGTTCATTAAGTTTAATCCTGTAATATAATATCAGACACATGCTCCTGTTGTTTAATGTCAGATACGTGTTTAACGTAACGTGACACTATCCACTAGAAATGTGTGAAAAGTCTGGTTTCAAAGTGGTAAATGTTGTATTGGAATAATACTATATGGGACAATGATGCAATACCTCCATGTCAATGACACAATGCTCCTTCCTGCTGGAATTTAGGCGTCTGCAAGAAAAGAAGCAGACAGAATTTATTTTGGTAGCATGACGACTTTGAGAATGATATTTTTTGACATTTATTGGGAAAATGCATTTGTTCGTGCAGTGCAAATATTCGCCCGTTTGACAATCATCACGTATTATTGTATTTCTTAGCGCTGCGTACAAATTCATTTCATCCTCAGAAAATACAAGGCCACCTTCAAGAAAATGCTCCATTGTTCGCAGACCATTTCTTTTCAGATTACAATCAGACTTCGTGTGAATATCTGTTTTTGTGATGGACTGGGGATAAAATTTGATTTAAGGTGTGGGTGATATTTAATATTAACACATTCGAATATCACTACTTCACTTTTTGTGAAAAAGTCCATCAATTATTAATTGACCAGAATCCAAACCTCACAGTCCCCAAAATAAAGGATTCCAAGCTACAAACAAATGTCAAAAACCAGCAATGACACCAGAAGATACTAGTACACCAAACAAAGAATTGGCAGATATTCTGAACTGTCCAACAAAATCAAAGTTGTAAGAATGCAGAGTTTAAAAAACTTGACGAGTATTAACAATCCGAAATTTGTATACAAAGAAAACAGTGTTTTTTGCATGATCCATCGTTTGAGTACCGTTTCAAAAAAAGAAGTATAGTTATAGCATGCAAGCACACCATTACTGGACCAGAATTGAATTCTTATACAGTATTACCAGACTAGTAGACTAGTATTGTATACATATTTATAGTAACCATACTAATGTTTAAATAAACCAAACTTGTAGTATTGTATACATATTTATAGTAACCATACTAGTGTTTAAACCTGACTAGTAGTATTGTATACATATTTATAGTAACCATACTAGTGTTCAAACCTGACTAGTAGCATTGTATACATATTTATAGTAACCATACTAGTATTGTAATAAACCAGACTAGACCGGATCTGTACTGTTTGTATGGATAGAGTTTTAAGAGTTAATTTGGCAAACATCGCTGAATAATTAGATTCATGGCAAATATAAACTACATTTGTATAATATTTAAGCGTTACAGACAAGTTTGTTATTATCCTGTGATATCGCGTTTACCTTGATAAATAACAACTTTGAAACAAGAAACAAGAATTCAAAGGTAAAAGAAGGTCTGACAAGGTGGAATTTTATTGTTTATACTTCGCTGGTCAATAGAGGAACGGTAATAAGATCAAATGTTCTAGTCGAACTGTTGAACTTTTCATACTGAAATTGACTTCAGGAATAAATGATCTTGTTAACAGGTAAATGATTAAAGATAACACTTTTATGTTCAAACCTTAATATACTTAATATCGTTAGCCAAGAGGCAAATTGTTAAACTAATCTTAGAAGAAACAATTCCGCATGCATTTTGTAACCACAACATTATACAACCAATCACTACACTACAGCTCATGATGGCACCACTGTATAAAACAACCAATCAGTACACTACAGCTCATGATGGCACCACTGTATAAAACAACCAATCAGTACACACTGCTCATGATGGCACCACTGTATAAAACAACCAATCAGTACACTACAGCTCATGATGGCACCACTGTATAAAACAACCAATCAGTACACTACACTGCTCATGATGGCACAACTGTATAAAACAACCAATCAGTACACTACAGCTCATGATGGCACCACTGTATAAAACAACCAATCAGTACACTACACTGCTCATGATGGCACAACTGTATAAAACAACCAATCAATACACACTGCTCAAAATGCAACTACTATATTATACAACCGATCAGTACACACTGCTAATAATGTTACTACTATCTTATATAGCAAATCAGTACAATACAGCCCTTAATGTAACCTTTACATTACACCGCCGCCAATCAGTACACACCATTATAATGTAACCATTACATTTTACAACCAATCAGTACACACCGCTTATAATGTAACCATTACATTTTACAACCAATCAGTACACACCGCTTATAATGTAATCATTACATTCTACAACCAATCAGTACACACCGCTTATAATGTAAACTTTATATTTTACCACCAATCAGTACACACCGCTTATAATGTAACCATTACATTTTACAACCAATCAGTACACACCGCTTATAATGTAAACTTTATATTTTACCACCAATCAGTACACACCGCTTATAATGTAACAATTACATTTTACAACCAATCAGTACACACCGCTTATAATGTAATCATTACATTCTACAACCAATCAGTACACACCGCTTATAATGTAACCATTACATTTTACAACCAATCAGTACACACCGCTTATAATGTAATCATTACATTCTACAACCAATCAGTACACACCGCTTATAATGTAAACTTTATATTTTACCACCAATCAGTACACACCGCTTATAATGTAACCATTACATTTTACAACCAATCAGTACACACCGCTTATAATGTAACCATTCCATTTACCACCAATCAGTACACACCGCTTATAATGTAACCATTACATTCTACAACCAATCAGTACACACCGCTTATAATGTAACCATTCCATTTACCACCAATCAGTACACACCGCTTATAATGTAACCTTTACATTACACCGCCGCCAATCAGTACACACCGCTTATAATGTAATCATTACATTCTACAACCAATCAGTACACACTGCTTATAATGTAACCTTTACATTACACCGCCGCCAATCAGTACACACCGCTTATAATGTAACCATTCCATTCTACAACCAATCAGTACACACCGCTTATAATGTAACCATTCCATTTTACAACCAATCAGTACACACCGCTTATAATGTAACCATTCAGGGCCCTCATTTGACGTTTTTTGGGGCCGAAATTCGGCCCCATTCCCCTACTAAAATCATATACTTTTTTCCCCTATTTTTGAAAAAAATTCCCCTAAAAAAAAAAAAAATGCTTATTGCAGGGTTATACGGCAGTCGAAAAAGATCCCCTGAAATTCCCCTTTTTCCTCAAAATGACGCGAAATTCCCCTACCTGAGGGCCCCGGGCCCCTTCCCCTAAAGTGCAGCTAGGGCCCTGCCATTCCATTTACCACCAATCAGTACACACCGCTTATAATGTAACCATTACATTCTACAACCAATCAGTACACACACTTTATAATGTAATCATTACATTCTACAACCAATCAGTACACACCGCTTATAATGTAATCATTACATTCTACAACCAATCAGTACACACCGCTTATAATGTAATCATTACATTCTACAACCAATCAGTACACACCGCTTATAATGTAATCATTACATTCTACAACCAATCAGTACACACCGCTTATAATGTAATCATTACATTTTACAACCAATCAGTACACACCGCTTATAATGTAACCATTACATTTTACAACCAATCAGTACACACCGCTTATAATGTAATCATTACATTCTACAACCAATCAGTACACACCGCTTATAATGTAAACTTTATATTTTACCACCAATCAGTACACACCGCTTATAATGTAACCATTCCATTTTACCACCAATCAGTACACACCGCTTATAATGTAACCATTACATTTTACAACCAATCAGTACACACCGCTTATAATGTAACCATTCCATTTTACCACCAATCAGTACGCACCGCTTATAATGTAACCATTACATTTTACAACCAATCAGTACACACCGCTTATAATGTAACCATTCCATTTTACCACCAATCAGTACGCACCGCTTATAATGTAACCATTACATTTTACAACCAATCAGTACGCACCGCTTATAATGTAACCATTCCATTTTACCACCAATCAGTACACACCGCTTATAATGTAACCATTACATTTTACAACCAATCAGTACACACCGCTTATAATGTAACCATTCCATTTTACAACCAATCAGTACACATCGCTTATAATGTAAACTTTATATTTTACAACCAATCAGTACACACCGCTTATAATGTAAACTTTATATTTTACAACCAATCAGTACACATCGCTTATAATGTAAACTTTATATTTTACTACCAATCAGTACACATCGCTTATAATGTAACCATAACATTTTACTACCAATCAGTACACATCGCTTATAATGTAAACTTTATATCATACAACCAATCAGTACACATCGCTTACAATGTAACCATTACATTTTACAACCAATCAGTACACATCGCTTATAATGTAAACTTTATATTTTACAACCAATCAGTACGCACCGCTTATAATGTAACCATTACATTTTACAACCAATCAGTACACACCGCTTATAATGTAACCATTCCATTTTACAACCAATCAGTACACATCGCTTATAATGTAAACTTTATATTTTACAACCAATCAGTACGCACCGCTTATAATGTAACCATTACATTTTACAACCAATCAGTACACACCGCTTATAATGTAACCATTACATTTTACAACCAATCAGTACACATCGCTTATAATGTAACCATTACATTTTACAACCAATCAGTACGCACCGCTTATAATGTAACCATTACATTTTACAACCAATCAGTACACATCGCTTATAATGTAAACTTTATATTTTACAACCAATCAGTACGCACCGCTTATAATGTAACCATTACATTTTACAACCAATCAGTACACACCGCTTATAATGTAACCATTCCATTTTACAACCAATCAGTACACATCGCTTATAATGTAAACTTTATATTTTACAACCAATCAGTACACACCGCTTATAATGTAAACTTTATATTTTACAACCAATCAGTACACATCGCTTATAATGTAAACTTTATATTTTACAACCAATCAGTACACATCGCTTATAATGTAACCATAACATTTTACTACCAATCAGTACACATCGCTTATAATGTAAACTTTATATCATACAACCAATCAGTACACATCGCTTACAATGTAAACTTTATATTTTACAACCAATCAGTACACACCGCTTATAATGTAAACTTTATATTATACAACCAATCAGTACACATCGCTTATAATGTAACCATAACATTTTACTACCAATCAGTACACACCGCTTTTGATATAATCACTTCAATTTACGTAATGTTATATGATTTAAAATATTGACAGATATGTTAGACAGTCATGATATCTATTTCTGTTTAATGATAGAGTGCAGTATAACGTTTTTGTCTTATTTCTATTTTTGTCAATTGGCAAATTCTTTACGAGACATACAAACGAATGTTTGATTGATTTCACAAAATTGTTATCAGGTATTTTTATTTAATCGATCTCGTTGAGTACACATTCTAATCGATATTTATCAATGGTACGTGTGTTTGTTATGTCTGGTTATTTAACATTCACTCCCGTTTAAGTCTTCGGTTACATCAGACTATGTATTAAAGTTTTTAGAAGAATATCTGACGACTGTTTAAAATGCATGCCAATGAAATACGTGCCTCTGCAGCTTCATTGTCATGGTTTCATCAATTAACGTTTAAACGACCGACCTTCAAATTAACATCAGACTTTTCAGGGTTTTAACAATCGCTTTGTGAATTTGACAAATAAAACAGATTCTAGTTTTATCGAAATAATACGCTAAGAATGGTAGAATGTAACTGAAAACTATTATTGAATATGTCCGCACAAAATCCAAGAAAATATAGATTTGAAAATAGAGATACACGTGTTGATTGTTCCCTATACCACATATAAAAATATATAAATCAAGCAATATGTATACACAATTATAAACACATGTATAAATGGAATTATGCATAAAAAACAATGTATAAACAATTATAATAATAATTAAGATGGTGAATATGAAGTCATTTGTCTTCTGTGTTGGTTTCATGTTAAGAAGTCACCTAGTGTAGGAACAGCAACGCATTTTATTTAATACATTATAATATATAACTTTATATCTAATACACTACAATGTATAACTTTATGTAATACATTATAATATATAACTTTATCTAATGTATTATAATATATAACATTATCTAATACATTATAATATATAACTTACTCGAATGCATTATATTATACAGCTTAATCTAATACATTATATCATACCACTTTAAACATGTAATATATCATCATATACAACTTTATAATTATAATATATCATCATATACCACTTTAAACATGTAATATATCATCATATACAACTTTATAATTATAATATATCATCATATACAACTTTATACATGTAATATATCATCATATACAACTTTATAATTATAATATATTATCATATACAACTTTATAATTATAATATATCATCATATACAACTTTATAACTATAATATATCATCATATACAACTTTATAATTATAATATATCATCATATACAACTTTATAACTATAATATATCATCATATACAACTTTATACATGTAATATATCATCATATACAACTTTATAATTATAATATATCATCATATACAACTTTATACATGTAATATATCATCATATACAACTTTATACATGTAATATATCATCATATACAACTTTATACATGTAATATATCATCATATACAACTTTATAATTATAATATATCATCATATACAACTTTATAATTATAATATATCATCATATACAACTTTATAATTATAATATATCATCATATACAACTTTATAATTATAATATATCATCATATACAACTTTATAATTATAATATATCATCATATACAACTTTATAATATATCATCATATACAACTTTATAATTATAATATATCATCATATACAACTTTATAATTATAATATATCATCATATACAACTTTATAATTATAATATATCATCATATACAACTTTATAACTATAATATATCATCATATACAACTTTATAACTATAATATATCATCATATACAACTTTATAATTATAATATATCATCATATACAACTTTATAATTATAATATATCATCATATACAACTTTATAATTATAATATATCATCATATACAACTTTATAATATATCATCATATACAACTTTATAATTATAATATATCATCATATACAACTTTATAATTATAATATATCATCATATACAACTTTATAATTATAATATATCATCATATACAACTTTATAATTATAATATATCATCATATACAACTTTATAACTATAATATATCATCATATACAACTTTATAACTATAATATATCATCATATACAACTTTATAACTATAATATATCATCATATACAACTTTATAATTATAATATATCATCATATACAACTTTATAATTATAATATATCATCATATACAACTTTATAATTATAATATATCATCATATACAACTTTATACATGTAATATATCATCATATACAACTTTATAATTATAATATATCATCATATACAACTTTATACATGTAATATATCATCATATACAACTTTATACATGTAATATATCATCATATACAACTTTATAATTATAATATATCATCATATACAACTTTATAATTATAATATATCATCATATACAACTTTATAATTATAATATATCATCATATACAACTTTATACATGTAATATATCATCATATACAACTTTATAATTATAATATATCATCATATACAACTTTATACATGTAATATATCATCATATACAACTTTATAATTATAATATATCATCATATACAACTTTATAATTATAATATATCATCATATACAACTTTATAATTATAATATATTATCATATACAACTAAAATCATATAGTATCAATGTAACCAATGATAAGTAAGGTTCCGTGTAAATGGAATAAAGAGAACAGTTGACCATCTATATAGAGAATTATGTGCAGAACTTACCAACTTATACATGCTAAATTAAAGTAAAAGTGAAGATTTTACTCACCACAACTATCCTAGGTTCTCTTGTTGTTTGTGTTGCTTTTTGTTCAGAAACATTCAATGTTGCTAACTGTGAACTAGAATTATTTGAAATATCCAGCACGTGTCTGCCATCTGACGAATGGTTCATCATAAACACCACACCACATAAACATAATAAAATAATAAACGTTACACTATATCCTACTAGTACAGCCATGTTAGTGCTACACTGTTTACCGCGCAATTTTAGCGTATTTTCCTCCTTTGTTTTACTGTCACTTTTTACATTCACCAGTTCTGTAGTGGGGAGCAACTTCCTAGATAATTTTAATCTTGTCCTGAACGTCACTTGTTTAATGTCATTTTCAACGCCAATTGAATGATTGTGTAAGTGTTGAAGTAAAGTTTTATCCGTGTCGTAGTTTCCGGAATTTAATTGTACCGTCCTCCCGTCTATTTGTTGAAAATTTCTCGTACAATGACAATCACAACAATAATCCAAACTGCAATAAGAAAACATAGGATGATGTGAATGAATGGTGGAGTTTGTAGCGATTCTCGTCTAGTGCATTGTAAGAGACACGCCTTATCATGATACACATAGCATGGCATTTAGTGCTGATTAATTCTTGTCTTACGATGTTTTATCTAGTAAATCTAAGTATCTGTAATAAATGAATGTTTTCATATCAGAAATAAGCCTCCTAAAATTAGGGCTTGTATATTACATGTTGTAAGATAGTCTGAGCCTTGAGAAGTGCTGTCTGACTCGTTAATGACTGGGAGAGATTAGCAATGTTATAGTCCGGGGTATTTATCGTAAATCCATATTCACGTTGAGCAGTTTTACACGATTTATATCACCAATAACTCAAACATTTAACATAACAGAGAAGAAACGTCCCGCAGCTCTCCTCTGTTCATTTAATTTCAAATTAATACAAGAATCTTCTGAAATAATTAAACAGAAATAATTTCACATGGACGGTTATAGCAAATTTATCCACAGTGTCATGTCGTTTCAAATACTCTGTGGTAATAAAACAGAAAAACGCCTAAGTGTATATATTTAACGCACTATGTGAGTAATAATTCATTGTAATGAACAATTTATTTTAAGTGCTTTTAAATCCCGTTTGCTACCTTTAAAAAAAGTGTAAATCTGACACGTATCAACGATTTATTATCTTAGCAAAAACATCAATATAAATAAATACTCATGAACAGATAATTCAAAATTGATTTTACTATTTATCAACATTTTAGTTGAGAGCTTAAATGTGAACTTAATTAAATGTATATCTTCATTTGCTACACTGAACAGTGTGTACAAAGATAAACGTCTAATTACTTGACTGACTACAAGTATGACAAGACGTTAAAGATAAGTCACATGGCTAAATCTCAAATATAATCGTTTTTATAAAAGAGCATTGTTTTTATAACTTTATTATAAAACTACAATTTCTCACATTTAATGAATGTTAAGACTACGCAGCTTATGAGAATTATTATGCAAATTAATTAAGAAATATATTACATTAAACATTCAAGTGTTTTAATTTAGTGTACAACTAGACATAACAAGCTGGTGTAGTGAAATATTCCATTACATACACTACATGTTGATTATAGGATTTAACAATTAGCGAGATTTCATAAACACAAATTTAAATATGAACACTATTCATCCATTCATTACATTTTCCTTTCTAGAGCATTAATGTAGGAATCAACAAGGTTTACTATAATAACGTACACAATCCATCAATTAATTACTTGAAATTGAAATTTGATGTAAGAATTTAACATACAGATATCTTATATATAGGGATATAAGGACAATCCTTAAGGAAGAGGATACTTTTACTATAGTAAGGACATTCTGTATGAACTACGTGATCACCTGAGTGTATTTTAATATTTATAATCCTTCCTTATGTCTTCTCTTAAAACTACATGTTTGTTTTCATGCAATCAAATCTTGATAAATACATGTAGTTTTAGGTGTAAACCTCAGTTCTTCCGTAAAAATAGTCATTATCAGTGTCTTGTATACATGATTATGTTGTCAGTGTCGTGTATAATTATATATGTATGTAATAGTCAGTGTATTGTATAATATAAAAAAAATTATATAGTAGAACTCATAACGTTGATTATAGAGAATTATATTGTTGTTTGTGTTAATGTTTTTATCTGGACAAAACCGTGTAACAGTCTAGTCATGCAGACTTGTTGTAAGTTAACACTTGAATAGACAGTCATCAGACAAACGTCATATGTTTGATGACAGACTTCTCTTCCCGTAAATTTGTACAGACAATTTATTCTGGTCTGCCGATTGTATTGTTTTATTTGTACGAAATCTAAAATTCATTTCAGTGCATAATTATTTAAGTCTATGTCGTAAAAGTATGTGCTATGATGTGTTTATTACTATTATTACTGAAACAATACGATATGTTTATGATACAACTCATATGTTTAACATGGCTGGAGTTGGTTGTAATATACATACATATAGTTTACCGTTTGCGTGTAGTGACATAAATTATATACAGTAAAACCCATCAAAACCGGACACCTGTCAGACCGGGCCAAAAGTCCGGTTTAAAGAGAATTTCGGTTTTCACAGAGCTTTTAGAAAATCCGAAAAAAATGGGACTTGTAAAATCGTCTGATCTTCAGGGAATTCCGGTATTCATGGCTTTTATTGTAGGCCTATTAAATCATCAGAGGTTATTTAAGGAAAACCAGCTGGGGTTCATTTGATAAACAGATTTAAAAAAGTGATCTGTCATTATTTTACAACTATATATTTTTTATAAGAAATAAAGTTAGTAAAGAATCATGTTCCCCCTTAATATATACACATAATTAGAATATACTGTAACTTGTATTTATAAACCATTAAACAAATGGAAAACAGTATAACTAGAAAGAATGGTAATACTTCCGATCACTGGCCGAGGTTCGAGCACCGGAAGTGAGGTTGTGAAAATTAAGCACTTGACATAACAAATCAAATCAAACAAACTGAGTATTACACAGAAATCCTACGTAAATAGTTTTTTTCCTATTCACACCTTCAATATTGTTCCACGCTGTTTTACAAACCATTCTGATTTTTAAATGAAATGCCACCCATTCCCAACACATTAGTACGTAGGAATGACGGTTTTAATCGATGCGAACCCTTCAATTAGCAACAGGCCATTATGTACAGCGATTGCCAGGAAAAGACTGAAATATCAGGGAACATGATTGTTTAGTGATTACATTGTACCTTGTTTACAGTGGGTTTAAACCACATGGTAAAATTACGTAATTTCATTGGATATTAAGCAGCGCAATAATCTCATTATGTTCAATTTTTATTTTAACGTATATCATTTCATTCCATTCATTAAGCAACATATTTTACGTATATTCTTAACACCATGCAGATATTTTTATATGGACAGTGTAAACCAGATATGACTGAATGCCGTCTTCTCATTGGAACTATTTATTTGGCGTTTGGGGAGGAACTTTCTATCGGTTGTGATAGGGGAAACCAGTGTATTTAATACTGTGAGGTACAAAAACTTGTAGTGACCAAGAACAAGGTTGCAAACAACCCTGTTCAAAAATGAATCCCGGCTTTTTCAAAGCAAACAGCCTTCTTTGGTGACTTTTAGTGATCACTTTCGTTTAAATGTTTCATGGCAAAATCAATATGAATTATTTAATTTTCATTGGGAACTAGAATGAATAATTCGACGGATACCTTTTTAGAATGCTAAATTGTCATGGTCAATTAACTGTGTTTCAAAATGATTTAAGTTACATGATATTATATACCTCAAACTGTCCATTATGAAAAATATTGGACAGTTTTCGGCTAATATCTATCGCGATAAAAACAGTACCTTTGTTATATTACCTCATAGTACGACGTTGCCTAAACATTTTATACAACCACTTGTTGTTTTGTTAAAATGAAATTCCGCGCAAACATGATATATGTTCTAACTAAACCTGCGACGAATCTGGTTTGTTATTTAATATATAACATTCTTATAGTCGAATTATTTTCTTTTCAAGAAATTAAACATATTTTCTAAGTGTATATCCGACATGTACTCATCTAACACTCTTCAATTTGCTGATTAAACAATTGCCATGTATAGAGTATGTGTGTATTATCAAATAAAATGTTTGTGTTTTACTAAAGTCACTAAAATACTGACTATACTCCATGTATGACGTGTAGAAGTCATAACTTGAGTGCTCTTAGTAGGATAAGAGTGGAGGATGATATCTATAATATTTAGTATCTGTCCTGTTCCTAATTGCCTGCACTTAACATATCCGGTCCTGACAAAGTGAACGAAACTGTGCGTGTGTGTCATTCAAAGTAATGGAATGTAATCCAATCAAATTAAGACAATTTTATAATGTTCTTAATTAAGACAAAAGTCGTACACATACACGATAGTACACATGTATACGATAGTACATACACATACACGATAGTACACATGTATACGATAGTACATACACATACACGATAGTACATACACATACACAATAGTACATACATACACGATAGTACACATGTATACGATAGTACATACACATGCACGATAGTACACATGTATACGATAGTACATACACATACACGATAGTACATACACATACACAATAGTACACACATACACGATATTACACATGTATACGATAGTACATACACATACACGATAGTACACATGTATACGATAGTACATACACATACACGATAGTACACATGTATACGATAGTACATACACATACACGATAGTACACATGTATACGATAGTACATACACATACACGATAGTACACATGTATACTATAGTACATACACATACACGATAGTACATACACATACACAATAGTACACACATACACGATATTACACATGTATACGATAGTACATACACATACACGATAGTACATACACATACACGATATTACACATATACACGATAGTACATACACATACACGATAGTACACATGTATACGATAGTACATACACATACACGATAGTACACATGTATACGATAGTACATACACATACACGATAGTACACACACATACACGATAGTACACATGTATACGATAGTACATACACATACACGACAGTACACATGTATACGATAGTACATACACATACACGATAGTACATACACATACACGATATTACACATATACACGATAGTACATACCCATACACGATAGTACACATGTATACGATAGTACATACACATACACGATAGTACACATGTATACGATAGTACATACACATACACGACAGTACACATGTATACGATAGTACATACACATACACGATAGTACATACACATACACAATAGTACACACATACACGATATAACACATGTATACGATAGTACATACACATACACGATAGTACATACACATACACAATAGTACACACATACACGATATAACACATGTATACGATAGTACATACACATACACGATAGTACACATATACACGAAAGTACACATGTATACGATAGTACATACACATACACAATAGTACTCATATACACGAAAGTACACATGTATACGATAGTACATACACATACACGATAGTACATACACATACACAATAGTACACACATACACGATATAACACATGTATACGATAGTACATACACATACACGATAGTACACATATACACGAAAGTACACATGTATACGATAGTACATACATACACGACAGTACACACATATACAACAGTACACACATATACACGACAGTACACACAAACACCGTATTGCACACATACACGATAGTATACATATATACGATAGAACACAAATATACGATAATACACATATACACGACAGTACACACAAACACCGTATTGCACACATACACGATAGTATACATATATACGATAGAACACAAATATACGATAATACACATATACACGATAGTACACACAAACACCGTATTGCACACATACACGATAGTATACATATATACGATAGAACACAAATATACGATAATACACATATACATGATAATACACACATGTACGGTAGTACACAAATATATTATAAACACATTCTGCTGGCCATTGAGAGAACAGTAAAACGTCATAAATAACTGAGTCTGCTTCAAATTTTATGCGCATCAAGCGAGTGACGGCTATTTAAAGCTTAACTATCGTTCAGTTTCTAAAAAAACATGGCGGGTCGTAACGACAGCTATTCAGATACAGTTTTGAATAATGACAATTTGGGATAAGTAACCCAAGTAACTATTTACTCATCACATATACACAAACTGTTAAATCCACACCTCCTCTTAAACAATTACATAACCAAATGTAAAATGTTTCCGCTTACTGGCATAGATCTATTTCAAAAACAGAATCGATACGGTTTATGTTGCATAGTATTTGTTTAACAAAATAAAACTTGTTATCACTTAATGGTAAACTGATCTGAACATGCGAAGAATCAAGTATATCGAATGAGGTGTCACACGAACCTTTCAAAACGGAAAGCGTAAATGTTTGTTTCTGCTCTGGTTATACGCTCTCAAGAATGTGTGTTGAAGGTAAACAAGTGAGAGAGCGTAGGTACTGTTCTTCTGGTCTAATAACAAGTTTAGAGTCACGGAGCCTGATAAATGTTCATTGTATGTCAAGCGCATTTTTTTTACAAACTTTAATTATATATTTCAAACTTCATTTTTACCTATCTTAAGTTTAATCCCCCCCCCTCCATGATCGAATGTATTTAACTGAAAATAAATGGTCATTTTTCATTGTTCCTTTAAAAATTAGAAATGTTTAATATGGTTTGCATAGATACAACGTGTTCTCAGATAAGGATGTGTGTTTTCAGCACATTATGAACAGTTCTGGAGATGGTGGTCGTTGGTTAGAACATTCAACCTGCAGTCTGACAGAACCTAGAGCTTGTCTGCAGCTTATAACTAACATCGCCAATGCATCCTAAACACTGCGAGATCGTTTTGATTGTTTATAAACCAACAGCACATAATATAAACATATACCAATATTTAATGACAGCACATAATATAAGCATATACCAACATTTAATGACATATAAAATAGTGTATATTTACGTGTGTGTGTTTGTACAATACTGATATACGGTGAAATATATGTGAATATGTATAAATCTCACCATACATCTGATCAAATGGTCAGTATGTGGATATTTTATTTGACCAAAATACGATTCGGAGTCAATCGACATTTCCTTAAAAGGGGTACTAGCTAGCTCTTTGTGAACCTAATTAGTTTTTGGAACTTGATTGTAATCGGTGAGCAATCTATCATCGTTGGTCTCCATTACAGCTTGGTTAAAAGAAGGCCGCATAAAGGAAATAGTACGCAACTAAAAGTATGACTAAATAGAAGTATCTGGTACATTTCCTCAATTAAGTGTGTCGGATCTAGATATATTTCACATCATTTTATTGTAACTACATGCCGGAAAGAGTTATGTATCTAAATAAGTGCTTGTCGGTAAATACATGAAATATTCAAATGCGCAGAAATAAAACCAAGTATCCAATGTCCAATAAAATATCGCGCTTAAGTGGTGGTTTTGCATTATCCTGCTTCCGTAAAAATAGTTCTACTTACGGTTTTCGTTAGATGGGTCAGTAATATCTCTACATTTATGAATCCATTTGCAATAAACTACCATCGATGTATGTGTTTTGTGCCTTTTTCACATTATCTTATATTACAGGGCGAATTCTCATCTAATCGTATTAATTTGATTTCATTTCAGGAAGATGGTCTCCTTCTGGAATGGTTCGGATTGCGCTTGAATGCATTTGAAAGCCTTTTTTTATTCTTACATAGCTCTTTTAGATGCTTTATTTAATGTATATGTAGGCCTACTTTTGTATGTGATGTGTATATTTTAAGTGTCTTGTGTATTTTTAGATAATTTAAGTTGTTTTAGTTTGCTTGCTAGTACTGTTAGTTCTCTGAGTTGCTTATATAACTGTATAATTCATGTAGTTTTGTATATGATATATTTTATGTACTAATTTACTTTAGGTAATTTAATTTGGTTTAGTTTGTTCTACACTTAGCTCTTTTAGTTGCTTGGTTCATTATATATACTCTTGTATGTGATCTACTTCATGTGCTTAATTGCCTTGTCTACTCTAGTTATTTTAATTTGCTTCAGTTTGCTTTGTTTTATACTCTTAGTTTTTTAGTTGCTTAAATTATTGTACATGTACTTTTGTATGTGATTTAGTTATGTGCTTGCCTTGTCCGTTTTATTTCACCTATTCTGCTCTAATTAATTTTGCTTTTCTTTGTACTATTATTCCTTTAATTATCATAAGTGCTTATTTCTTTAGTTGCTTTATATGTGCTTATTGCTTAATGCAGTTTCTTTTATAGCTGCTATTATTTTGTTAAAATGTATACTATATTGATTACAGTCGGTTAAAAAGCTCATAAGAGCTTATGTTGGATTGTTATGTCCTCTTGCCGACTTTAAATAAAATTTACTTACTTACTTAATTTCCGTGATATTCAAACAAAGTAGTGTCAGCTTGATGACACGGTCGCTATTTATAGAATGAGTTCATTTCGAGTAACCTGTGAAGGTCGAATGTTTAAACGTAAATCGAGTCGAATTCAATTAATGTGCTGAACATAACACTTTCCAATATTTTTTTTCATTTTAAGATTTTAGCAAAGGGACCAGTAAAGCGCTAGCGTATGTCCTTCACATACATGCATATGACATGCATTATAATATTAATGAAAAATCGACCCGTAGTGTAAATGTTAAAAATATTTGCATGGGCACGAACGATGTAGGTACAGATTTCTCTTTTTGTGCTTCGTGTGGAAAAAGTCAAGTTCCGACAGTACTTTCAGTACTTTGATTTAAACACTGTATACAGTCACTATTTGGATACTGAACGTTATTTTGATGCGGACCGAAGTACATGCACTACGTTTTTCTACATCCGCCAGACAATAGTTAAATTAGTTCCCGTTCCAAGTTGCAGTACAAGTTTATGCAAGTTCAGTTTCCATGAGTACTTTTAGTACTTTGATTATATTAAGTAATTGTATAATAAAGGTGATAACGCGTAACTAGTCATTTAGATTTATTATTAAACGCGAGGAGTTGTACATGCATTCCATCCATTTATCTAAGTGATTTTTACACTTTACGTTGCATACCACAGTAATGAGATTTTTCCGCAATAAAAATAACAGTGAAAAGTTTGCTTGAATTACCAAAAAACGCTCTAAGTTTTATTTATTTACAGTTAAAGTAAAGTTTAAAGTGAATAAATGATATATCACTTTAATATAACAGAGATATAAGTGATACATACGATATATTATTGCAGTCTTCAATTGGTGATAACGTAATTAATACCTCTTATCAAATAACCGCAGTAAGTCAATTAGGCGGTGATAGATGTAAGCGCTGTGTATCAGTGATATTTGAGTGATATTTGAGTGACTGTATAGAAATCTATTGCTTTAATAAATACTTCAAATTTCATCTTGAAGTTATTTAATGTGAGTATTATATAATATTATGTTTATAAGATGATCTTAAATACTATAATAAACCACAAGATTTCTGATACATCATCATAAGATAAATACAATGTATCTACTATTATTGTTTTCTGTGATATTAAGATTAAATCTACAAATCACCAAATCTCCATTTCAAGAACAGATTTCTGGCATTAATCACCATAATGTTTATTTTTATAAAACCAATTTATTTTTCTGATATTATCACATGCTATGTTTGTCATGCAGTAGATTCTGATTTACAACGATGTTAGTAGACTTACACCAATTTACTCCAAATCATAAGTCACTCCTACATAATACTAATAAATGATAATTGTATTTATATTCCTTAAATAACATGTCAATTATTTCATATTCTGTAAGGAAAGTCGATAAGTTATTTTGACTAAAAGCGACTAAAACAGTCTTTGCTGATATTTTATAAGGTACTTAATAAGTACAAACATGTTTTGTACATAAAAACATGATTTGTAACACTTGCATCTATGACAATTAATTTTGTCGTCGAGTCATAAATCCTTAAGAGGCAATAATAAAATGCTAAAATAATACAAAGTTATGACGCTGAACAAAATCATTTGACATTTATCACAATGAACAGTTTACGTATGACGTTTGAACAATGCTTGGACGGTAAACACTAAACATACTTGTGATCACATTATTGGACGATAAACACTAAACATAATTGTGATCACATTATTGGACTGTCGGCACTAAACATACTATTGACACTAAATATACTTGTAATAACATTATTGGACTGTTGACACTAAACATATTTGTGGTTACATTATTGGACTATTCATGTCTGAATACAACTGTCACTGAGTGTTAAACACAGACATGTGTTGTTCATCATAATATCATAGCAATCAACAACTATGTGTGTTAAATTAATGCACAATAATATCAAGTGTCTATAGCACTTTTACGACTGTGAAAATCTCATTTCGCATTTTAACATCAAAGAATGGTGTAATAAGACAAAATTTCTATGAGAAAATTTCGGTTATAATATATTTCGTACTATCACTACCAAACCTAATTATCCAGCATGTAAAAGATGTAAGCCCGGTATAGAGTGTGATCGTATTATATTTGTTTTGTATCTGATGAACAAGAATACAGCTAATTATCCTGATAGCGATCCGTAATCAACCAATGTCAACGTCCGTAAACATCTGAGTTCTATATAAAGATCACACGAATTAATTCCCAAATTAACTTCTGTCATGATTTGGAGATTCTATCAGAGAAATGCTCAGACATGCAGACGATACTTAACGGTGACTGCAGCACGGAAAACGTGTAACGGAAACTAAAAGCTTATCAGTAACGGTAGTTAGAAACTTGTAAATAACGGAAAGTTAGAACTTGTCAGTAACGGAAAGTTAGAACTTGTCAGTAGCGGAAACTAAAAGCTTTTCAGTAAGGGAAAGTTAGAAACTTGTAAATAACGGAAAGTTATAACATGCCAGTAACGGAAAGTTAGAACTTGTCAGTAACGGAAACTAAAAGCTTGTCAGTAACGGAAAGTTAGAAACTTCTAAATAACGGAAAGTTAGAACTTGTCAGTAACGGAAAGTTAGAACTTGTCAGTAACGGAAACTAAAAGCTTATCAGTAAAGGAAAGTTAGAAACTTGTAAATAACGGAAAGTTATAACTTGCCAGTAACGGGAAGTTAGAACTTGTCAGTAACGGAAACTAAAAGCTTGTCAGTAACGGAAAGTTAGAAACTTGTAAATACCGGAAAGTTAGAACTTGTCAGAAACGGAAAGTTAGAACTTGTCAGTAACGGAAACTAAAAGCTTGTCAGTAACGGAAAGTTAGATCTTGTCAGTAACGGAAATTTAGAACTTGTCAAAAACGGAAAGTTAGAACTTGTTAGTAGTGGAAAATTACAAACTGGACAGGTTTGATAAATGTTTTATACAATGATAACACCAAAGAACAAAATTAAATGAGTATTGTTGTTGGATTCGGTAGCATATTAGTTCTCCACTGTTTGCTGTTTGTTTTTACGGCTATATTCAGTATAATCTACTCTGATAGCATTTCATTATACTGTCGTAATGTACAATAATTTTGTTTTCGAGGTGGTGGTATTTTGATGATGTCAAATTATTATTTTCCGTCTTTAGGGTCAATATTGACCACGATGATAGAACAAATCCAGCAGACAACAGAAGACGTTATGTGGAAGATGTCACATACATGTATAAACATGTTCATATCACGATAGGAGATCAATTGTTCCTTATGCAATTATGTATGCCGTGTATCAAACAAGAACTCGGAAGATTGAGTGTATATGTCGAGTTAACACAGCCTCTAACATAATCACGTACTAGGCATAAACATATATACGAAATATTTATCTTTAAATCTAAACCACAAAGTATGCTATAAGAAAACTAGACATGGGACTGCAAAAGACACAACTTAATATATTGCTTAGTTCATAATCATACATCATACAAAAAGACATTAAATAATTAACGAATAACTCTGGAAAGTTTAAACTGTATTCACTTGCTGTTTATAATGTTTTGTGTTGAAATAAACATTTTAATGTGATTCTGAATTATTTCTGTATTTTAAGATGATACTTTTTCACTATCGTATTAATTTCAGAAAGTACCACTTAAATACGGTACTAATTAGAAAAGTGTTGTTTTGTAATTATCTTTACCAATTATATTGCCGATTTTGTATACCAACGGACCACTATAATGTCTAAATACAAATGATTGGGAAATTGTTTTGGTGAGTTGTAAATACATCAGCATGTGATGCTGCAAAAAGGTATAATATTTCTCTTCATGTGATACCATACTTAAATGAATATCTTAATCCAGTATCAATTTAACTTCACAATAAATTTAGTTCGTGTTAAAAATACATCACTCTCAATTTCGTCATTAAATAATACAGTATGGTACACGAATACACTGACCTTGTAACTATATATACAATTATGTAGCAGTATATATTTCCATGACAGAGATACCATTTCAATTTCATTTATAATTATATAGACATTAACAGTTTATTACAAGATAAAGAATCTTCTTCAACTACAAATGAATCACAGCATGCTACCAGGGAGATATCAAATGATATCACATTCTCTCCAGTAAAATATCAAGTGCGGTTAATATCAGAGATACAGCACGAAACACTGGGAGCCATGCAAAGTTTTTGTGATTAAACACAAGACAGCAAGGAAAAAGTAAGCTCCGGCACCACATACTTGACTTATAGTTATATGTTTGTTCAGGTTAATCTCGGATAAAAGCCAAAAAGAGATAACTGAAACAAAACGAGTTATGTGTCAGTAAGATTACGTGTAGAATGAGTAATTACACGCGGCTTTCAATATTCACATTAACCAAATCATTTTGTAATGTTTCTTTTATAATTTTACGGAATACATAAAATATTCAAACATTGAATACAAGATATATACATTACAAACATTGAATACAAGATATATACATTGCAAACATTGAATACAAGATATATACATTACAAACAATGCAGAACAGTACTACGTGTTTTATTCTGACATCAGTAAAATCTTTTACAGTGATAATCAGAGTTTTAAAGTTTTACCTGTGGTTAATTATTTGTAAACGAATCTTCAATAAATCTACATGTTTTAACAAAACCGAATGAATACCTGACTGTCTCGTTAAGAACTATGCATTTAGTAAAAGTGATAAAACATATTACCTCTTGTATAAGTGAACAAGCATGTAGCCTCTTATATAGTTATAAATGATTAAACATGTTACCTTTCATATAAGGGACCAAATATATTACCTATTCTGTAAGTGACCAAATATGTTACCTCTTCTATAAGTGACCAAATATGTTACCTCTTCTATAAGTGACCTCGTACGTAAGTTCCTCCAACATATTTACCTAAACCAGTGTTAATCATCAAGTGTCAACCATGCAGTGTTAATCATCAAGTGTCAACCATAAGAATAGATTAGCCAGTGTTAATAATCTAGTGTCAACCATCCAGTGTTAATCATCTCTCGTCATCCATAAATAATCAATTAACCAGTGTTAATAATCTAGTGTCAACCATAAAGAATAAATTAACCAGTGTTAATCATCTAGTGTCAACCATCCAGTGTTAATAATCAAGTGTCAACCATCCAGTGTTAATAATCTAGTGTCAACCATCCAATGTTAATCATCTAGTGTCAACCATAAAGAATCAAGTAACCAGTGTCAATGATCAAGTGTCAATCATCAAGTATTAATCATCAAGTGTCAATTATCTAGCGTCAATCATCGAGTGTCAATCATCCAGTGTTAATCATCAAGTGTCAATAATCAAGTGTCAATCATCAAGTGGTAATCATCAAGTGTCAATTAGCTAGTATTAATCATCAAGTATCAATCATCCAGTGTTAATCATCCAATGTAAATCATCATGTGTAAATCATCCAGTGTCAATTATCCAGTGTTATTAATCAAGCGTCAATTATCCAGTGTTAATAATCAAGTGTCAATCATCCAGTGTTAATCATTAAGTGTCAATCATCCAGTGTTAATCATCAAGTGACAATCATCAAGTGTCAATTACCCAGTGTTAATCACCGAGTGTCAATCATTCAGTGTTAACAATCAAGTGTCAATCATTCAGTGTTAACAATCAAGTGTCAATCATCCAGTAGTAATAGTAATCATGGATGAACATTCTGATTTATTTGATGCTTTAATTTGTTGAGAAACTAGATATTTGTTTTCGGAACGAAAATATATGTCTCCCCCACTTCAGCTGTACTCTAGATTATGAGTTAGCTCTTGGTGACATGACCTTGACTTTAAACCAGGGAATGTTTCATGCAAAACATTGTCTGATGTTGGTGAGTAATTGTGCCAAGTTATTTTACAATTGTCCAAGAGATGTCCAAGTTATGACTCGGAAAGATATATGCACAGACTCTATTTGACCTTCCAGTGTAACATTGACCCTAGAGAACTGGTTGATGAGCGCGACACACACACCGTCTGATGTTAGTGAGTATTTGTGTTATTTTACAATTGTCCTAGAGATGTCCAAGTTATGGCCAGGACACGAAATTGGACAGACCAACGAACCAACCAACATGAGCAAAAGCAATATCTCTGATGACAAAATAAGACATTTTATTTTCTTTGAATGTTTGCACATTACTTTAGACAAACAAAAAATTCACCCTAATGCAAAAGATGACAACAACAGTAGAGTGAGATATGTACAGTATAAATATAAGATCTTGTCATTTATTACTGCAGAATAAAACTAATCAGTGCTTACTTTTCATGTCATATGTCTGTACTGCACACAGATCACAGTTTAGTTAAATTATATACAAACATGCTAGAATGTACTCTTCTTTTGACATTTTGACCTTTAATATCATTAGACAGTTGATGTGCTAACAGTCCTTAGCATTTTATTGTCTTGTAAATTTTAACTTTTTTATTGTATGGCAGTTTTTAGGACGGCAAATAGATGCGCTGTTTTGCATAAAATATCAAAATGTCAAAAAATAACAGTTTAATGAATAAAATGTCGGACAAAAACTCTGCAGATAAAAGCTTAAGACATCCACTTAAAAATGTGCTATGTTGATGTTTAACAATAAGTTGTAGAATATATTCGTAACGCCAACAAATGCTTTATCATGAATGTAGTGATGAACGCGAACAGTTATGCAGATGAACTTGTACGACTCCATGACACATTCACGTCAACGGCTATGTGACAGACGAACATGTATGGTTGTTAAACAGATACACGTGTACCGTTATATCTCAGATACACGTGTACGGTTATATCCCAGATACACGTGTACGGTTATATCCCAGATACACGTGTACCGTTATATCCCAGATACACGTATTATGTCCAAGATACACGTGTACGTTTATATCCTATATACACGAGCACAATTATATCACATATACACGTGAACGGTTATAATAAAGATACACGTGTACAAATGCACACATATGGCTAGATGACAGTTTCACATGGGTGAACTATTTATATATGAGTTAAATGATTTTGATTGACTCTAGGAGAAGTAACAGCATAATGTAGAATTAACATTGAGTAACTATGTCAATACTTCCCAAAATAATTACACGCCGCCTTACAGAAATGTAAATGAACATAAAACGATCAAATCAGTTTAAGGTTATTTCTGAAGGAAAAGATCAAAGCAAGTTTATGTTCTCTTATTGACGTGTGAAGTCGGAACATTGTATTTTATAATTCATATTACATAATGAAACATGAGGTCACAAATTATAATTTGACGAAACAGCCAATAGAATAGTTTTGCATAATGGTGCATGTCACTCCCAAACCAACATATGAATCAAGAGATCTTTGTACCGAGGAATAATAGTTAACAAGGACGTCATGAAGTCTTTGTTTGGTTGTACGTGTGCTTCTTTGTGGTTGTACTTACATTAATTTTCTCTTTTCTTTTCGACGGAATTGTCAAATAGTAGGTAAAACATTTATGTATAATCAGTCCAACACTTTATGCATTTATGTGATAACGAAGAATAATACCCAGAATAATACATAGAACAATACCCAGAATAATACATAGAATGATACATACAATAATACCCAGAATACTACATAGAACAATACCCAGAATAATACATAGAATGATACCCAGAATACTACATAGAATGATACCCAGAATAATACATAGAATAATACATACAATAATACCCAGAATAATACATAGAATGATACATACAATAATACCCAGAATAATACATAGAACAATACCCAGAATAATACATAGAATGATACCCAGAATAATACATAGAATAATACCCAGAATAATACATAGAATAATACATAGAATAATACCCAGAATAATACATAGAACAATACCCAGAATAATACATAGAATGATACCCAGAATAATACATAGAATAATACCCAGAATACTACATATAATAATACCCAGAATAATACATATAATGATACCCAGAATAATACATATAATGATACCCAGAATAATACATAGAATGATACCCAGAATAATACATATAATGATACCCAGAATAATACATAGAATGATACCCAGAATACTACATATAATAATACCCAGAATAATACATATAATGATACCCAGAATAATACATAGAATGATACCCAGAATAATACATATAATGATACCCAGAATAATACATAGAATGATACCCAGAATAATACATAGAATAATACATAGAATGATACCCAGAATAATACATATAATGATACCCAGAATAATACATAGAATAATACCCAGAATAATACATATAATGATACCCAGAATAATACATAGAATGATACCCAGAATAATACATAGAATGATACCCAGAATAATACATAGAATGATACCCAGAATAATACATAGAATGATACCCAGAATAATACATAGAATGATACCCAGAATAATACATATAATAATACCCAGAATAATACATATAATGATACCCAGAATAATACATAGAATGATACCCAGAATAATACATAGAATAATACATATAATGATACCCAGAATAATACATATAATGATACCCAGAATAATACATAGAATGATACCCAGAATAATACATAGAATAATACATAGAATGATACCCAGAATAATACATATAATGATACCCAGAATAATACATAGAATGATACCCAGAATAATACATAGAATAATACATAGAATGATACCCAGAATAATACATATAATGATACCCAGAATAATACATAGAACAATACCCAGAATAATACATAGAATGATACCCAGAATAATACATAGAATAATACCCAGAATACTACATATAATAATACCCAGAATAATACATATAATGATACCCAGAATAATACATAGAATGATACCCAGAATAATACATAGAATAATACATAGAATGATACCCAGAATAATACATAGAATAATACATAGAATGATACCCAGAATAATACATAAAACAATACCCAGAATAATACATAGAATGATACCCAGAATAATACATAGAATAATACATAGAATGATACCCAGAATAATACATAGAATAATACATAGAACAATACCCAGAATAATACATAGAACAATACCCAGAATAATACATAGAATGATACCCAGAATAATACATAGAATAATACATAGAACAATACCCAGAATAATACATAGAACAATACCCAGAATAATACATATAATGATACCCAGAATAATACATAGAATAATACATAGAATAATACATAGAATAATACATATAATGATACCCAGAATAATACATAGAATAATACATAGAATAATACATAGAATAATACATATAATGATACCCAGAATAATACATAGAATAATACATAGAATAATACATAGAATAATACATATAATGATACCCAGAATAATACATAGAATAATACATAGAATAATACATAGAACAATACCCAGAATAATACATATAATGATACCCAGAATAATACATAGAATAATACCCAGAATAATACATAGAACAATACCCAGAATAATACATATAATGATACCCAGAATAATACATAGAATAATACATAGAATAATACATAGAACAATACCCAGAATAATACATAGAATGATACCCAGAATAATATATAGAATAATACATAGAACAATACCCAGAATAATACATATAAAGATACCCAGAATAATACATAAAATAATACATAGAACAATACATAGAATAATACATAGAATAATACATAGAATGATACCCAGAATACTACATATAATAATACATAGAACAATACCCAGAATAATACATAGAATAATACATACAATAATACCCAGAATGATACCCAGAATACTACATATAATAATACATAGAACAATACCCAGAATAATACATAGAATAATACATAGAATAATACTCAGAATAATACATAGAATAATACATAGAATAATATGCGGCAGCACATTTCGTGAAAAATATACAATGTTTTAATGCATTAAGACTGCGTATAACGTTAAACTTTAATAACAATGGTATAGAAAGGAGTGGTTGAATCGATTATCAGTAGTCTAGCTCCTACATTTAGCAAGGATAAATTACAGCCAACATCAGTTTAAGTTGATAAAAATCACAAGAACTTCATAGACAAAGTTTCAAATTTATATCATAATGGATAACTACATCTTTGCAAATGGACATATACATATCAGGACATTATTATATTCTCATGTAAATGCTGGATTTTGTAGAAATAAGAAACGTAGATCCAATTAAAATCTCAGTTTTCTGTCTCTGATAGAAAATAAAACAAACAGGTTTGATATGATTTTATAAAACACTCGAGTTTCACGGGGAACCAACGTAATATGTTGTCATCACGTCCATTTATCTTCTTCTTGTAATTAATAGTTTACTCCAAGTTTCTGATACTGACAGTCAGTCACAGATGAAGTATCTAAATATCAGCATTATTAAACAAATATTATAACATTACTAAAGTTTTATTAAACAATAATTTCTCATTACTCTGTACTCTGTCTGTCATTAGACGGAAAATTGTTACATCTGTTTTGTAACAGCGGACGATTAGTAAAAAGTGACTGTGTATTTCTGTATTATGTAAGATTTCATTATGATATCTATTTATTTAATCGCTTATGTAGTATGTACCAGATGTTAAAGATCCTTTCAGCGGGAATTTACGAGTAAAATTCCTGCACGTAATATAAAGGACAAGACTTGACCTTCATCTTCATAGAAGCTGATCACGTGAACGCATGTTGTAAAAACAGCATGAACGTGCAATTTTCTCAGTGGAATCCTTAATTACGACTGTTAAACTCTCATGAATATTAATTCATTATAAAAATATATTTTATACATAACAAGTTATGTACTTACAGACATGCTGTAACAGTGTTACTCCCATTACATAAAATCTACATTTTACATACATTTTGTTCAAATAAACGGCCACAATTTAATTAAAATTCAATTAATCATTCCATTTTTTCTTACATGATTTAAAACTATCAATTTTGTCTGAAACAATTATATTTTATACCTGCTATGTTATATTTAATGATATTGCACGTTTAAAGGTGAGTTAACAAGGAAGAGGAGACGTTGCCAGTTCAACTTGTGTCTCTATAATCTAATTGTGATACACGATAATTGTAATGAGATGTTATAATTGTGATACACGATAATTGTAATGAGATGTTATAATTGTGATACACGATAATTGTAATGAGATGTTATAATTTTATATTTTCAATAGTGATTCAACAAAGATGCTTGTTTCACCGACATAATTAAACTTGTTTGTAGAAGTTATCAAAACTCTAAATGTTAACAGATAAAACATAAATAATACTTACGTCCCATGATTGAAATGTTTCCATTGATTTTCATTTGGATCATCTGTACAGTTAACGTGACAATCTAGAATTTCAGCTGACATTGTAAGTTCAAAATTACATTGATCACCTAATCCAACTCTTAAACTATCATCATCTGTTTGTTTGGTGTCATCATCTGTTTGTTTAGTGCAATAATCTGTTTCATTTATGATATAAGTTTCACAATCCACGTCAGAAATCGCTGTTCCACTATTTTTTGAATCACTGTTTAAAAGTTCACATGAATGTGACGCCAGATTTATTTTACTTTTTTCATCACGACGTAATTTCGTATCAGAGTCTTTTGTCTTCATATTTATTTGATGAATCCAGTATCATTGAACACTATAATGAAGTTGTTTAATACTGTAATCTCGTCTGAATGTCTTACGCTTCTTGATCATGTATGCGCCTCTGGGAATAGACGAATGAACAAATGTGGGTACACTTCTAACATTTATACTGATAACCGATTTGTCCCAATTTCAAGTGTATCTAGGTTGATTTAAGGAAATGAAATAATGTAAAATATATCACTGAGTAATCATGTGAAGTGACAACTTGGACAATATCTACAACAGACAGGTGCATACGCAGACAGGACATACTACATCTGACAAGGTAACACTATAACACTCCTGATCGTCTGCTTCATTTTGTGATAATCAACCAGTTTCATAATGTAGTCATTCTCATCAAAATAGACGGCCATAAAAATATATTTTTCCTTTATAATACTAATTGTAATTTACGACACAAAAATTTACTCGTTTATGGCAGTAATTTTAAACAGACACATAAACTTCAATATTCTTTAAATGCAGCAATTTAGCAGCAAAGATGAATTATATACTTTTATAAATGAATAAAAACACACATATTTTCTAAAAAGCATTTCCCACAAGAACACTTTAAAAAAGAATAATTTCTCCAAACTGTATATCGGAAACACGACTGTAGATAATGTAAAACATAAATAATTTATATCCCGTTACCGCGACGTTTTTCCTTTATTACTTCTAGCACTAATAAACATATAAAATAAATCAACCTGCATAACTTTTTCATGCAAACAAAAATGCAGCTTGCGTGTCGCTGTTTATCGTTTGATAACACTTGCCTACAAGACAATCATTAGCTAGTACTGCACAACAAACATTCCAAAAGTTGCATACATACATCAAACATATTGAATACTGAGTTATAAATATAGCCTAACATTTGATATATATATATAAGCATATCACAAAAAGGTCAAAGTCGTTCTAAAGTCAAACTTCTCTGTTCAGGTGCAGTGACTTATATTCTATATGTATAAAACCACGCACTGCATTCTTTCATTCAAAATTTGATTAGGAAAGATTCAAAAGAAAAGCCTTTCCCAAGACGCTGCATTTAACACGACATACCAAAGCGTGCCAATCATTCCTACCCTTGAAATACGATGTACACCACTCCTAACATTCGTCTTCACGTTCAATCACCGCACAACATAGTTCCCTCCTGTATTTTTATATTGACTTTATCCTCAGCCCTTCTATATAATGAGAAGTAGTTTTACTGCCATGTTAGATGTGATGCAGAGATATACAAGAACATGACAATGAATTTTAATGCACAATCAAGATTCTAATATTACATCCTAAGCTACTGCTACATGTATGCTGATAGAAAGTGACACAGGTATAATTGTCCTATCAAATAACTAGATAAAGTAATATGCTGTAAACGATCATTTAATAGTTAAAATAACTTCAGATGTAAATACGTTAAATAAACTGTCAACGAAATTTACAAGGAAGTATCAAACAGACAGTGTGAAACCCCATACATTATTAGAAAAGTTTTTCGTCAGTTTTGTTTTTCGTTTCAGCAGTAAGTGATTTACCTACATGTTGCACCAAACATTGAGACTATTTCTGTATATTTAACGTGTTCTTGATTTTTCACTACTTGGCATAAGTCCAAAAGAGTCCTATTTATTAACAGGTGAAGTTAAAAGCTAAGTACCTGAAGTAAGCCGACATCTTTAATATACGAACATCGACACAAACACATATTGTTGCTATCATACACACTTGTCGGTATTTCAATTAATATTTAAATAAACAACCTTGTTCATAATTTCCTAACTTAGTAAATATTTATAAATTCATGCACAAACACGCACATTTAGACATTTTAATTATTCTGAGACATACTTTCGAGTCGGGTCACATAAGTAGCGTATAAAGTTCACATCACGTATGAGCTGGTATAAACAGTGTTAATTCAAGTCCCGCACCAACCCGTCACTCCACACTTCGTATCTTTCCCAAGGTCCTGTCATGTCGAGAATTCAATGTTGATTGAAAGCACAAAATCGTACCACACACCATACTTTGATATGTTCAGTTCAGTATAACATGTGTCTAATTATTTGAATGAACTATAGACTCTCTCACATAAGCGGGAAGAAGAACTACAAACTAGGATTTCCGTAAAATGATCACTTTTAGTATTTGCAATAAATATACAACATTTTGTTTTTATTGACTTAAATTTTGTATTTTGGTTCTGGTATAAATCGTATCAAAGGATCCAGTGGTTTTACATGTTGATTCTTTATCTTATAATGTTACATTTCGAGAAGAGAAATTTCCCTATCAGTATTTACACGTTTTCACTTTCACACATTTCACATTAATGTGGGATGATGTCTACTGATGTAACATGCCATAGAAATATAACTGAATAATCTCGTATGCAACAGGATAAGTAAGGATTTATTAAACATCTACACAGTGAGATATATCACATGGTAAACATTGAACCACTGAATGCTATTAAGTAAGATATGTGATATCATTTATCCATCTAAAATCTCTTTTCTGAGGACTACTGGATGCGTATATTTCATCAAATACGACAGATTAAATAACAAATCATAGATATTACGTCAACATATGTCTAACAGAATAACTTCTAACGATGAATTCAAGTACATATATAGGACATAATCAACATAACTATGTATAATGCAAATATGAAATGGTCAGTTATATAATTATGTGAAAAATTCTACAAACAATACAGTAACTACATAAAGTACACTACAAATACAAGCCAGTAACATAACTATATAAAGTACACTACAATACAAGCCGGTAACATAACTACATAAAATACACTACAATACAAGCCAGTAACATAACTACATAAAGTACACTACAATACAAGCCAGTAACATAACTATATAAAGTACACTACACTACAAGCCGGTAACATAACTACATAAAATACACTACAATACAAGCCAGTAACATAACTACATAAAGTACACTACAATACAAGCCAGTAACATAACTATATAAAGTACACTACAATACATGCCAGTAACATAACTATATAAAGTACACTACAATACATGCCAGTAACATAACTATATAAAGTACACTACAATACATGCCAGTAACATAACTATATAAAGTACACTACAATACATGCCAGTAACATAACTATATAAAATACACTACAATACATGCCAGTAACATAACTATATAAAGTACACTACAATACATGCCAGTAACATAACTACATAAAGTACGCTACAATACAAGCCAGTAACATATGTACATAAAGTACACTACAATAAAAGCCAGTAACATATCTACATAAAGTACGCTACAATACATGCCAGTAACATAACTACATAAAGTACGCTACAATACAAGCCAGTAACATAACTATATAAAGTACACTACAATACATGCCAGTTACATAACTACATAAAGTACGCTACAATACAAGCCAGTAACATATCTACATAAAGTACAATACAATACAAGCCAGTGACATATCTACATAAAGTACGCTACAATACATGCCAGTAACATAACTACATAAAGTACGCTACAATACATGCCAGTAACATAACTACATAAAGTACACTACAATACAAGCCAGTAACATAACTATATAAAGTACACTACAATACATGCCAGTAACATAACTACATAAAGTACGCTACAATACAAGCTAGTAACATAACTACATAAAGTACGCTACAATACAAGCCAGTAACATAACTATATAAAGTACGCTACAATACAAGCCAGTAACATATCTACATAAAGTACACTACAATAAAAGCCAGTAACATATCTACATAAAGTACGCTACTATACATGCCAGTAACATAACTACATAAAGTACGCTACAATACATGCCAGTAACATTTATCTACATAAAGTACACTACAATTCAAGCCAGTAACATAACTATATAAAGTACACTACAATACATGCCAGTAACATAACTACATAGAGTACGCTACAATACAAGCCAGTAACATAACTACATAAAGTACGCTACAATACAAGCCATTAACATAACTACATAAAGTACACTACAATACAAGCCAGTAACATAACTATATAAAGTACACTACAATACAAGCCAGTAACATAACTATATAAAGTACACTACAATACAAGCCAGTAACATGTCTACATAAAGTACGCTACAATACATGCCAGTAACATAACTACATAAAGTACACTACAATACAAGCCAGAAACATAACTATATAAAGTACACTACAATACATGCCAGTAACATAACTTTATAAAGTACACTACAATACAAGCCAGTAACATAACTATATAAAGTACACTACAATACAAGCCAGTAACATAACTACATAAAGTACACTACAATTACCGCCAGTGACATAACTATATAAAGTACACTACAATACATGCCAGTAACATAACTACATATTAAAGTACACTACAATTACCGCCAGTGACATAACTATATAAAGTACGCTACAATACATGCCAGTGACATAACTATATAAAGTACACTACAATACATGCCAGTATCATAACTACATAAAGTACGCTACAATACAAGCCAGTAACATAACTACATAAAGTACGCTACAATACAAGCCAGTAACATAACTACATAAAGTACACTACAATACAAGCCAGTGACATAACTACATAAAGTACACTACAATTACCGCCAGTGACATAACTATATAAAGTACGCTACAATACATGCCAGTGACATAACTATATAAAGTACACTACAATACACGCCAGTGACATAACTATATAAAGTACACTACAATACACACCAGTGACATAACTATAATTATGAAGTACACTACAATACAGACCAGTAATATTTCTATTTAAAGTACACGACAATACAGACAGTAACATAAAACTACACAAATATCGCAATATGTGATAATGTTCACGTCTCATCACTGGCATTGTTAAAGTTAAGTATTGTACATATTACTTATACAATGTGTACATGTATATTATCAATGTTAATATAGATATATTATATATAACTATCTAAGGGTGTCAATAAACCAGTAATTAGTGAAACTACTGAATACATATACAACGTTCAATAAAAAAATCGTATTTAGATATTTGCATTGTTATTTCAGGACTAAATCGACATGGAAGCAAGAATGAGGTATAAGTCTTTTATATAATAACACTAACTTTCAAGGTAGAACTAAATATTTGAATATGTTAATAATACAAGTAAAAGGAGAATTACATTTACACTCGATAAAATATTCTACATGTATCTCCATACATAGCAAGACATAATCTGGAAAATTTAAGATTGAATGAAGGAGTCGGGTTGTTGATTAATACAGAAGGTAGTGTATTTCTATAGTTGACATGAAACGAACAGTCAGCTGTATTTCATCATACTCCGTGAGGGACAGGGTTATTATTTAAGTGCATACAGACTTGTGTGTACGCACGAGAAATCACGTCTCTTTACTGAAACCTGACATTTCTGATGGCTAGCCAATGAACTAATAGCCAATCGTGTATGGTGATCGTTAGAATTGTCACGTAGGCTAAACGTTTATTGATAAGATTGCAATATTTCGGACAGACCTTTATTTGATTAAGGACGAACATGTCATTTTGTTAAATTAACGTATCATTATAGTGCATTAATTGATTTTCATATTTTCAGTATGGTTTCCATGATCTGATAATTACGACAATGATTATAGCAACAAGATAATGATTGGATAAAAACAATGATTATACTTCCATTTGTATTCTATTCAGGGGGCTCATTGTCTGATAATGTAAAGTATTATTGTAATTTAATGCGTCATTGTATACTACAAGTATAAGCATTGTGCATATCATGACAACAGTCGTTAAGAATGAATTTATGTGAAACTGTTAGTCTGCTAAAAATCTACGGTCCTACATAGAATATGTATATATAAATGATATAAGTATAGTATATATGATATACATGTAATACAGATGATATACATGTTACATAGATTATATACATGTTTCATAGATGATATACATGTTTCATAGATGATATACATGTTACATAGATGATATACATGTTACATAGATGATATACATGTTACATAGATTATATACATGTTACATAGATTATATACATGTTACATAGATTATATACATGTTACATAGATGATATACATGTTACATAGATGATATACATGTTTCATAGATGATATACATGTTTCATAGATGATATACATGTTACATAGATGATATACATGTTACATAGATGATATACATGTTACATAGATTATATACATGTTACATAGATGATATACATGTAATACAGATGATATACATGTTACATAGATGATATACATGTAATACAGATGATATACATGTTACATAGATGATATACATGATACATAGATTATATACATGTTACATAGATTATATACATGTTACATAGATGATATACATGTTTCATAGATGATATACATGTTTAATAGATGATACATGTTACATAGATGATATACATGTTACATAGATGATATACATGTTACATAGATGATATGCATGTTTCATAGATTATATACATGTTACATAGATGATATACATGTAATACAGATGGTATATATGTAATACAGATGGTATACATGTAATACAGATGGTATACATGTAATGCAGATGGTATACATGTAATATAGATGATATACATGTAATATAGATGATATACATGTAATACAGATGGTATACATGTAATGCAGATGGTATACATGTAATACAGATGATATACATGTAATATAGATGATATACATGTAATACAGATGGTATACATGTAATACAGATGGTATACATGTAATGCAGATGGTATACATGTAATGCAGATGGTATACGTGTAATACAGATGGTATACATGTAATACAGATGGTATACATGTAATGCAGATGGTATACATGTAATGCAGATGGTATACGTGTAATGCAGATGGTATACATGTAATGCAGATGGTATACATGTAATGCAGATGGTATACATGTAATGCAGATGGTATACGTGTAATACAGATGGTATACATGTAATGCAGATGGTATACATGTAATACAGATAGTATACATGTAATGCTGATGGTATACATGTAATGCAGATGGTATACGTGTAATGCAGATGGTATACATGTTACTACTTACTAGTATATAGATGATTAATACAGATGAATGTACAAGTAATGCAGATGATATATATGTTACATAGATGATATACATGGAATAAGATGTTATACATATATAGTTGATATAAAAGTAATACAGATGATATACAAGTAATACAGATGATATACAAGTAATACAGATGTATATCATCTGTTATATGTGTATCATCTGTATTACAAGTATATAATCTATATAACATGTATATCATCCGTATTACATGTATATAATCTATATAACATGTATATCATCTGCATTACATGTATATAATCTATATACCATGTAATCATCCGTATTACAAGTATATAATCTATATAACATGTATATCATCCGTATTACAAGTATATAATCTATATAACATGTATATCATCTGTATTACATGTATATAATCTATATAACATGTATATCATCTGTATAACATGTATATCATCTATGTAACATGTATATTATCTGTATTACAAATATATAATCTATATAACATGTATATAATCTGTATTACATGTATAATTATAATCTATATAACATGTATATCAGAGCGCTATTGAGTGCTATTTCATTGAATGATATTTCATTCCTATCTATGATCGGGGACTTTTAGGGGGAGCCGGGTGCGCCCTACCTTGACTACACGAGTGTACGTATAGGTAGAAATTTGTTAAGTCCTACATTTCAATGTCAATTTGAGTCATGTTATTGATATGCTACCTGGCAAATAGTACATTCAGGTATTTTGCAAATAAAACACGCATGAATTGTTACCCAATGGCGTCTTGATGTTACCAAGTAGAGTCCCGCTGACTACCGAGTGAATCTAATCAATGTAATGATATCTTTTGTCATGAGTTTTCTGAAAACACTAATTATGTCTTCGGGAAAATTGAATTATTGTTCAACATTGTAGTTCGGTGACCTTCACTTTGTAATTGTTTGAAAGCAGACGTTTCATTGGCTGATGTACACATAATCAGGTGGAAATCTAAGACGGAGTCGATGTTTGCTATTTGTGTAAGAGTAGGTTATTCCTGGCTGGATCGGATCATTTCATGTGTTTTTGGTCCGTGTGGACATTTTAAGCCTAATTAAGAACGAACACCATCCCTTCAACGTACTAGGCCCCTAGAATTACAAGTTAATCTCATGTTCGTGGTGTAAACCTTACCTCGGAATACTGGGGTGACTGAGGTGATAACAGCATTAATGTACATGTATGTGACAGTTTGTGCTAAACTCGATAGTCTACAGGTTCATACATTGACTGTATTTATTTCGAGGAAATTATCACATGTTAGCGCTAATAATCTATCTAACAATCGTTTTACAATTTGTTGATATTAACAATTCTTTCATTACATATTGAACTATTTGTGATGGTAGCTAGACTGCAAACATCAGTCCCTTGTATTTTATTTTCTATATAGGAACGATTTATAGGGTGATAGAGATATCTAGACTTCTTAATATTATTTGTTAACACCTGCGCGTGCCAGACACTAAAGTTTATCGTAAGATCAGTGTCTGCAAAAACCATTGTTAGGGCAAAGATAATCTGTGTTCATGTTTTATATCGGTAAAGTTCAACTTCCATCGTTCAATTGAATGATGTCATAAACATATCTGTCCGTCTGAAACACGATGTCTGTATCCGAGATGAGAGATAAGATGAAACGATCTCACGTCTCTGAACGAAGCAGATACGTTAATTAAACCTATTTATGCATCATACAACCAGTGAACTACAACATATTACACAATTTACAATTTTCTGGAATGTCCAAAACTATGCAAGAGTTTCCAATAAAAACGTCTCTAACTTGATCTTTATTGACTATGATGGTGTATCTTTTCTCTGATAAGATGTTGTAACGTAGTAGTTATCACGTGACTAGATTTGTTATCACCAGCACATATATTCACCTTTCGTCTGCTTAATATTAAAAATGATCTCGATTGATAAAATCTAACCGAAATTTAAACTATTGAAGAACCAATCATAGTGTCAACTTTAAAGCTGATATCAAGAGGTCGCGTGCGCGTGAGGCTTCAACACAATCGACATATTCACCTTATTATTAGGGCGGTACACTTGTACATTTAAATACTTTAATATTGAGAATACATAACCCTAACACTGTCTTAGATAGACAAACATCACGAGTTCAATGGCTAGGTTTAATATATACAGTCAAACATGTGAACAAATGCCACCCTTGGGAAAGACAACTGTGAACTTTATTGACAGGTGGCTTTTATGAGGTGGTCGTTTTGTTCTACATAATCAATGACGGTATCTAAATGAATGGCATTTTTGGAGGGATGACCTTTATTCTGACGGATGGCCGCTAACACAGTATGTTACTGAAATGCACAAAAATCCATTTACAGAGACCTGCCTCCGTGGTCAAGTGGTTAAGGTCGCTGACTTCAAATCACTGTAACCTCTCACTGATAGAGGGTCGTTGGTTCGAGCCTAGCTACCGACCATGTATATTCATGTGAGAAAGTAGGCAGATGCTTAGGGAGGATGGGAGTCTAGTGCTGATTTTTCCAAGGAACGATAGTTAGAAAACTGTCCGCCTCATATGACCCCCTCTGACTGTTGAAAAGGGGCGTACAACCCAATGCAACAAACGACTAGATCTAGTATTATCATCAATCTAATCTGTACTTGGACAAACATAAACAAGAGTGGTTAGCTTAATTTTAACATGAGTCCTTTCAGGCTTAATTCTAACCAAAATATCAAATGTCAATAAGGAATACAAATATATATCAACCAAACAGATAGGATTTCTGCATCTTAACATTATAATCAGATTATCTTGTACCCCTTTCGTTAAATGTCGAAGGATTGCATTGAACTTTGCTCATTTCAAGATTTCCTCGGTGATATAAGAATGTAATCGCCCGGAAGTGAAATGTTTACGTAAAAAACTCTAGATTAGTTGTCAAACAACGGATCCAATGTCGTCCACAAAGGTATGTCATGATCATTAATTAGAAAAACTGTTCGTTTCGTACGTGACAGAAAGTGTATTTAAAAATGAAACTAGAAACCACAATGATATAAGTGTAATGGTAAAATTGGTTACTGTTGATGAATAATGTTTGGTATAAAAATGGTGAAACTGACAGATGTTGTCCTCAGATGTTCATAATCATGTGTCAATTGAATTCCATTTTGGAAACACTTCCAACATTAATAGTGATAATATCAACTCATCTGAATAATCGTCAATTATGGGATGAAAAACGAAGTGAACAATTTATTACAGACATAAATCAAGAGCACGTCGACTTAATATATACTGAACTATGCGATATAACATCTTAATCTATCAACAAAATATTAACAAATATATGTGATTTATACCACGAAAGTACAGAAAATAGTTTTTTTTCTAAACCAAAATCTCAAAAAATCAAACCATATTTATCAAGAAAACTCAAAAGCCATCTTGGATTAATAACAAATGTAAGATAGCCAGACGTAACTTTCATACAGCTAAAAATAGCTACATTGTATAAATTACGAAACTTGAACAACAACATTAACAAAGCAAATAATAAAGTATAAATCAAAAGAATATAATAAAATATTGAGAGAAAAATTTAAGTCTTTCTAATGTAAAACTGTGGAAAAGTTAAAAAACAACATGAGTAGGCCAATAAACGCAATAAAAAAATTGGAAAATTTTGAACGGCAAAAATAATAAAACAGTTAACGCTAGTTTGACCGACCTGTTCGAACATTTCAAGTTAATGAAAACCAAAGCGACGATGAAGGCGATCAACAAAATATACAGCCGACATTTAATTACGATACCTCCGATTTACAAAATGCTTTAAGTACCTACGAAAGATATTGTCAAAAATAGAAATTAACTGTTAACACAGCGAAGTCCAAAATTTTGATATTTTCGACCGGACGCCAAATGAGTTACGAATTTAAATTTAGATCACAAAACATCGAAGTTGTAAACGAATACAAATATCTGGGAATATTTTTAAAAGAAATTGTTCTTTTGCAACTGCGAAAAAAATTGCTAAAACAAGCTACAAAAGCAATGTACGGATTAATGAAACGATCGAAGGAATTACACTTACCAATAGACCTGACTATTGAACTATTTGATAAAATTGGCAAACCGATTATTTTATGTGGATGTGAATATTGGGGCTACGGTAATAATAACGTTTAAGAGAAAGTTCAGTTCAAATTATTGAAATATATATTAGGTTTAAAATCAAGTACACCAAATAGCATAGTATATGGTGAAACCGGTACCATACCACTACAAATTGACATTGAAACAAGAATGATATCATATTGGTCAATATTAATAATACCGGAAACATTTAATTTAAGCACTTCCCTATATAATATATATAGCTCTGAGTAATATGAGTTATTCCAACAACAAAATCGATTCAAATGGATCAGGAAAGTACAAGAAATATTAACTAAATGTAGACTGATAAATATCTGGGATAGTCATAATTTTCTAAATCATAAGTGGCTCAAAGACTCAGTAAAACATCTAAGTGACCTTTTTATTAACAATAGGTTCTCGGCAATCAATAACTCTAGTCAATGTAAAAACTACAAATTATATAAAACAAAATTCGGGTTTGAACAATACCGTGTTAAAATTCCCTTCAAGTACATAAGATATGTAATTATTTTCAGAACAAGGAACAATAGACTACCAGTTGAAAAACTAAGCTGGATAGGCATTGATTTGAATTTGCGTAAATGTTTAATATGTGACAATAATTGTATAGGTGATGCATTTCATTACCTTCTGGAATGTAAATACTTTTCCAATTCTAGAAAAAAATATATAAATGATTTTTCTATAAACACCCAAATATATTAAAATTCCAGACTCTCATGAATTTAGATTGTCACGATACATTAAGCGCATTAGCCTGCACAATCCGTTATCTATGAATTGCAGTAACTGGGACACCAGTCAATTTCTATTTCCCCATTGTTAGATTAGATATACAATGATATTTATAACCTAGGCAATCTTAGCATAAACAACATCACATTAAAACCAATAAAAACTGTCCTAAAAGCAGCCATCAAATTCTCTGGAATAGTATACATGTACCATACATTAGGGTATCACAATAAAATTATCATTAATGACTGGATGATGACGTCGTACACATATGAAGAGATTTGGATGTTGGTACTTTCGTTATAAATTAGATAAAATAGATTGGATAATGTCACTTAAAGGATTCCGTACCCAGACCAATATGTTAAGACGACTTAATCTTACACTTTTAAAGAGGAATGTCTTACATTACAATTATCAATAAAACTTCTGCATTGGTATACGCGTATCTCTAGTGATTTGACAATTTACATTCCCCGTACTACATGCGGTGGTGTACAAAATGTAGTCATGTAATTAATATAAAAACAGATTTAATTAATATTGATCATTAATATTCCAGAGTACATGCATAAAGAGCTATGTAATTATTTCGAACTCAAGTTGATATCTTAACATTTATTTGCATACATTCATTTAATATTAAATCAAGTCACAGAAAATAAAACACTGAGTATCTTCATTTATAGTTCTCACATTTATTGTTGATTAGCTAAATGGTCTGTTTGTTCATTTGAGTTTTACGCCCCTTTCCAACAGTCTTATGAGGTGGACCGTTCACTTAACCATAGTTCCTGGAAAGTTTAGTTTAGATAATTTTTATGGCGCATCGACTACATATGGTCATATAGCGCGCAATAAAAAGGGAAATCAATAGATTTAAATCATGCGATAAAAGTATGTATTAATGAGAATGAAGGGTGACTGACATAAATAGGTTTAAAATTAAGTGGTGATGGCAAACGTTCCTGGAAAGAACCAGTACTAGACTCCCATCCTCCGTAAGCAACTGCCTACTTTCTCACATAAATGACATGGTCGGTAGCAGGGCTCGAATCCACGACCCTCTAGAGTGAGAGGTTACAGTGCATTTCAGTAACATATAAACGTATGAAATACAGCCAAACCTGTGTTAGCGGCCACCCGTCAGAATTAAGGCCATCCCGTCAAAATGCCATTCATTTAAATACCGTAATTGATTATTTAGAACAAAACGACCTCCTCATAAAAGCCACCTGTCAACAAAGTTCACATTTGTCTTTCCAAAGGGTGGCATTTGTTCACATGTTTGACTGTATATATTAAACCTTTATGTGTGTTACACTGTATATCTTAATTCGTCACGTGCTAAGGCCGATTGATGTTACTGCAGTCGTTTCTAGAGTGGTAGAATGGTAGAAATTGATCGTTATAATTATATGACTTTTTGTTAACCGAAGTTAATCAGCAGAATATAGTAAACATTTAGTAAGATAGTGAAACATTTAGTTAGATAGAAATCTGAATTTAGTAAAACATGTAGTAAGATAGACGTGTGAATCTAGTAAAATATGCAGTAAGATATACGTGTGAATCTAGTAAAATATGCAGTAAGATATACGTGTGAATCTAGTAAAATATGCAGTAAGATAGACGTGTGAATCTAGTAAAATATGCAGTAAGATATACGTGTGAATCTAGTAAAATATGCAGTAAGATAGACGTGTGAATCTAGTAAAACATTTAGTTAGATAGAAATCTGAATCTGGTAAAACATTTAGTAAGATAGACGTGTGAATCTAGTAAAACATTTAGTAAGATAGACGTGTGAATGTAGTAAAACATTTAGTAAGATAGGCGTATGAATCTAGTAAAACATGTAAGATAGACGTGTGAATGTAGTAAAACATTTAGGAAGATAGACGTGTAAATCTAGTAAAACATGTAAGATAGACGTGTGAATGTAGTAAAACATTTAGTAAGATAGACGTATGAATCTAGTAAAACATTTAGTAAGATAGGCGTATGAACCTAGTAAAACATTTAGTAAGATAGACGTGTGAATGTAGTAAAACATTTAGTAAGATAGGCGTATGAATCTAGTAAAACATGTAAGATAGACGTGTGAATGTAGTAAAACATTTAGTAAGATAGACGTGTAAATCTAGTAAAACATGTAAGATAGACGTGTGAATGTAGTAAAACATTAAGTAAGATAGACGCATGAATCTAGTAAAACATTAAGTAAGATAGACGTATGAATCTAGTAAAACATTTAGTAAGATAGACGTGTGAATGTAGTAAAACATTTAGTAAGATAGACGTGTGAATGTAGTAAAACATTTAGTAAGATAGACGTGTGAATGTAGTAAAACATTTAGTAAGATAGACGAATGAATGTAGTAAAACATTTAGTAAGATAGACGAATGAATCTAGAAAAACATGTAGTAAGATAGACGAATGAAACTAGAAAAACATTTAGTAAGATAGACGTATGAACCTAGTAAAATATACAGTAAGATAGACGTATGAATTTAGTAAAACATTTAGTAAGATAGACGAATGAATCTAGAAAAACATTTAGTAAGAAAGACGTATGAACCTAGTAAAATATGCAGTAAGATAGACGTGTGAATCTAGTAAAATATGCAGTGAGATAGACGTATGAATCTAGTAAAACATGTAAAATAGACGTATGAATGTAGTAAAACATTTAGTAAGATAGACGTGTGAATCTAGTAAAACATTTAGTAAGATAGACGTATGAATGTAGTAAACGATTTAGTAAGATAGCCGTATGAATCTAGTAAAACATGTAAGATAGACGTGTGAATGTAGTAAAACATTTAGTAAGATAGACGTGTGAATCTAGTAAAACATGTAAGAAAGACGTGTGAATGTAGTAAAACATTTAGTAAGATAGACGTATGAATCTAGTAAAACATTTAGTAAGATAGACGAATGAATCTAGAAAAACATTTAGTAAGATAGACGAATGAAATTAGAAAAACATTTAGTAAGATAGACGTATGAACCTAGTAAAATATACAGTAAGATAGACGTGTGAATCTAGTAAAACATTTAGTAAGATAAACGAATGAATCTAGAAAAACATTTAGTAAGATAGACGTATGAACCTAGTAAAATATGCAGTAAGATAGACGTGTGAATCTAGTAAAATATGCAGTGAGATAGACGTATGAATCTAGTAAAACATGTAAGATAGACGTGTGAATGTAGAAAAACATTTAGTAAGATAGACGAATGAATCTAGTAAAACATTTAGTAAGATAGACGAATGAATCTAGAAAAACATTTAGTAAGATAGACGAATGTATCTAGAAAAACATTTAGTAAGATAGACGTATGAATCTAGTAAAACATGTGAGATAGACGTATAAACCTAGTAAAACATATAGTAAGATAGACCTATGAATCTAGTAAAACATTTAATAAGATAGACGTTTGAATCTAGTAAAACATGTAGTAAGATAGACGTATGAATCTAGTAAAACATTTAGTAAGATAGACGAATGAATGTAGTAAAACATGTAGTAAGATAGACGAATGAATCTAGAAAAACATGTAGTAAGATAGACGAATGAATCTAGAAAAACATTTAGTAAGATAGACGTGTGAATGTAGTAAAACATGTAAGATAGACGTGTGAATGTAGTAAAACATGTAAGATAGACGTGTAAATGTAGTAAAACATGTTAGATAGACGTGTGAATGTAGTAAAACATGTAAGATAGACGTATGAATCTAGTAAAACATTTAGTAAGATAGACGAATGAATCTAGAAAAACATGTAGTAAGATAGACGAATGAATCTAGAAAAACATTTAGTAAGATAGACGTATGAACCTAGTAAAATATACAGTAAGATAGACGTGTGAATCTAGTTAAACATATAGTAAGATAGACGTATGAACCTAGTAAAACATATAGTAAGATAGACGTATGAACCCAGTAAAACATACAGTAAGATAGACGTATGAACCTAGTAAAACATTTAGTAAGATAGACGTAGGAGGACAGGGGTGATTGGTACATTCTAAACACTACCTGAGAGGATTTAAGTGATTGTTACGTTCTTAACACTAGAAGGGATAGGACTGGATTGATTAGTACATTCTTAACAGTACAAGGGAGGACTGGAGTGAATGATACATTCTAAACACCACAAGGGAGGACTGGAGTGATTGGTACATTATAAACACCACAAGGGAGGACTGGAGTGATTGGTACATTATAAACACCACAAGGGAGGACTGGAGTGATTGGTACATTCTTAACACCACAAGGGAGGACTGGTGTGATTGGTACATTCTTAACACCACAAGGGAGGACTGGAGTGATTGGTACATTCTTAACACCACAAGGGAGGACTGGAGTGATTGGTACATTATAAACACCACAAGGGAGGACTGGAGTGATTGGTACATTCTTAACACTACAAGGGAGGACTGGAGTGATTGGTACATTATAAACACTACAAGGGAGGACTGGTGTGATTGGTACATTATAAACACCACAAGGGAGGACTGGAGTGATTGGTACATTCTTAACACTACAAGGGAGGAATGGAGTGGTTGGTACATTATAAACACCACAAGGGAGGACTGGAGTGATTGGTACATTATAAACACCACAAGGGAGGACTGGTGTGATTGGTACATTCTTAACACTACAAGGAAGGACTGGTGTGATTGGTACATTCTTAACACTACAAGGGAGGACTGGTGTGATTGATACATTCTTAACACTACAAGGGAGGACTGGTGTGATTGGTACATTCTTAACACCACAAGGGAGGACTGGTGTGATTGGTACATTCTTAACACTACAAGGGAGGACTGGAGTGATTGGTACATTCTTAACACTACAAGGGAGGACTGGAGTGATTGGTACATTATAAACACCACAAGGGAAGACTGGAGTGATTGGTACATTATAAACACCACAAGAGAGGACTGGACTGATTGGTACATTATAAACACCACAAGGGAGGACTGGTGTGATTGGTACATTATAAACACCACAAGGGAGGACTGGTGTGATTGGTACATTCTTAACACTACAAGGGAGGACTGGTGTGATTGGTACATTATAAACACCACAAGGGAGGACTGGTGTGATTGGTACATTCTTAACACTACAAGGGAGGACTGGTGTGATTGGTACATTATAAACACCACAAGGGAGGACTGAAGTGATTGGTACATTCTTAACACTACAAGGGAGGATTGGTGTGATTGGTACATTCTTAACACTACAAGGGAGGACTGGTGTGATTGGTACATTATAAACACCACAAGGGAGGACTGGAGTGATTGGTACATTATAATCACTACAAGGGAGGACTGGTGTGATTGGTACATTCTTAACACTACAAGGGAGGACTGGTGTGATTGGTACATTCTTAACACTACAAGGGAGGACTGGTGTGATTGGTACATTATAAACACCACAAGGGAGGACTGGAGTGATTGGTACATTATAAACACCACAAGGGAGGACTGGTGTGATTGGTACATTCTTAACACTACAAGGGAGGACTGGTGTGATTGGTACATTATAAACACCACAAGGGAGGACTGGAGTGATTGGTACATTATAAACACCACAAGGGAGGACTGGAGTGATTGGTACATTATAAACACCACAAGGGAGGACTGGAGTGATTGGTACATTATAAACACCACAAGGGAGGACTGGTGTGATTGGTACATTATAAACACCACAAGGGAGGACTGGTGTGATTGGTACATTATAAACACTACAAGGGAGGACTGGAGTGATTGGTACATTCTTAACACCACAAGGGAGGACTGGAGTGATTGGTACATTCTTAACACCACAAGGGAGGACTGGATTGATTGGTACATTATAAACACCACAAGGGAGGACTGGAGTGATTGGTACATTATAAACACCACAAGGGAGGACTGGAGTGATTGGTACATTCTTAACACCACAAGGGAGGACTGGAGTGATTGGTACATTCTTAACACCACAAGGGAGGACTGGAGTGATTGGTACATTATAAACACCACAAGGGAGGACTGGATTGATTGGTACATTATAAACACCACAAGGGAGGACTGGTGTAATTGGTACATTATAAACACCACAAGGGAGGACTGGAGTGATTGGTACATTATAAACACTACAAGGGAGGACTGGAGTGATTGGTACATTCTTAACACCACAAGGGAGGACTGGTGTGATTGGTACATTATAAACACCACAAGGGAGGACTGGTGTGATTGGTACATTATAAACACCACAAGGGAGGACTGGCGTGATTGGTACATTATAAACACCACAAGGGAGGACTGGTGTGATTGGTACATTATAAACACCACAAGGGAGGACTGGTGTGATTGGTACATTATAAACACCACAAGGGAGGACTGGAGTGATTGGTACATTATAAACACCACAAGGGAGGACTGGTGTGATTGGTACATTATAAACACCACAAGGGAGGACTGGAGTGATTGGTACATTATAAACACCACAAGGGAGGACTGGTGTGATTGGTACATTATAAACACCACAAGGGAGGACTGAAGAGATTGGTACATTATAAACACCACAAGGGAGGACTGAAGAGATTGGTACATTCTTAACACTACAAGGGAGGACTGGATTGATTGGTACATTCTTAACACTACAAGGGAGGACTGGATTGATTGGTACATTCTTAACACTACAAGGGAGGACTGGATTAATTGGTACATTCTTAACACTACAAGGGAGGACTGGTGTGACTGGTACATTATAAACACCACATGGGAGGACTGGTGTGATTGGTACATTATAAACACCACAAGGGAGGACTGAAGAGATTGGTACATTATAAACACCACAAGGGAGGACTGAAGAGATTGGTACATTCTTAACACTACAAGGGAGGACTGGATTGATTGGTACATTCTTAACACTACAAGGGAGGACTGGATTGATTGGTACATTCTTAACACTACAAGGGAGGACTGGTGTGATTGGTACATTATAAACACCACAAGGGAGGACTGGTGTGATTGGTACATTATAAACACCACAAGGGAGGACTGAAGAGATTGGTACATTCTTAACACTACAAGGGAGGACTGGTGTGATTGGTACATTATAAACACCACAAGGGAGGACTGAAGAGATTGGTACATTCTTAACACTACAAGGGAGGACTGGTGTGATTGGTACATTATAAACACCACAAGGGAGGACTGAAGAGATTGGTACATTATAAACACCACAAGGGAGGACTGGTGTGATTGGTACATTATAGACACCACAAGGGAGGACTGGTGTGATTGGTACATTCTTAACACCACAAGGGAGGACTGGTGTGATTGGTACATTCTTAACACTACAAGGGAGGACTGGAGTGATTGGTACATTATAAACACCACAAGGGAGGACTGGTGTGATTGGTACATTATAAACACCACACGGGAGGACTGGTGTGATTGGTACATTATAAACACCACAAGGGAGGACTGAAGAGATTGGTACATTCTTAACACTACAAGGGAGGACTGGAGTGATTGGTACATTATAAACACCACAAGGGAGGACTGGTGTGATTGGTACATTATAAACACCACAAGGGAGGACTGGTGTGATTGGTACATTCTTAACACTACAAGGGAGGACTGGTGTGATTGGTACATTATAAACACCACAAGGGAGGACTGGTGTGATTGGTAAATTCTTAACACCACAATGGAGGACTGGTGTGATTGGTACATTCTTAACACCACAAGGGAGGACTGGAGTGATTGGTACATTATAAACACTACAAGGGAGGACTGAAGAGATTGGTACATTATAAACACCACAAGGGAGGACTGAAGAGATTGGTACATTCTTAACACTACAAGGGAGGACTGGATTGATTGGTACATTCTTAACACTACAAGGGAGGACTGGTGTGATTGGTACATTCTTAACACTACAAGGGAGGACTGGATTGATTGGTACATTCTTAACACTACAAGGGAGGACTGGATTGATTGGTACATTCTTAACACTACAAGGGAGGACTGGATTGATTGGTACATTCTTAACACTACAAGGGAGGACTGGATTGATTGGTACATTCTTAACACTACAAGGGAGGACTGGATTGATTGGTACATTATAAACACTACAAGGTAGGACTGGTGTGATTGGTACATTATAAACACCACAAGGGAGGACTGGTGTGATTGGTACATTATAAACACCACAAGGGAGGACTGGTGTGATTGGTACATTCTTAACACTACAAGGGAGGACTGGAGTGATTGGTACATTATAAACACCACAAGGGAGGACTGGAGTGATTGGTACATTATAAACACCACAAGGGAGGACTGGTGTGATTGGTACATTATAAACACCACAAGGGAGGACTGGTGTGATTGGTATATTATAAACACCACAAGGGAGGACTGGTGTGATTGGTACATTATAAACACCACAAGGGAGGACTGGTGTGATTGGTACATTATAAACACTACAAGGGAGGACTGGTGTGATTGGTACATTATAAACACCACAAGGGAGGACTGAAGTGATTGGTACATTATAAACACCACAAGGGAGGACTGGTGTGATTGGTACATTATAAACACCACAAGGGAGGACTGGTGTGATTGGTACATTATAAACACCACAAGGGAGGACTGAAGTGATTGGTACATTCTTAACACTACAAGGGAGGACTGGAGTGATTGGTACATTCTTAACACTACACGGGAGGACTGGATTGATTGGTACATTATAAACACCACAAGGGAGGACTGAAGAGATTGGTACATTCTTAACACTACAAGGGAGGACTGGTGTGATTGGTACATTATAAACACCACAAGGGAGGACTGAAGTGATTGGTACATTCTTAACACTACAAGGGAGGACTGGTGTAATTGGTACATTATAAACACCACAAGGGAGGACTGAAGTGATTGGTACATTCTTAACACTACAAGGGAGGACTGGAGTGATTGGTACATTCTTAACACTACAAGGGAGGACTGGATTGATTGGTACATTCTTAACACTACAAGGGAGGACTGGTGTGATTGGTACATTATAAACACCACAAGGGAGGACTGGTGTGATTGGTACATTATAAACACCACAAGGGAGGACTGGTGTGATTGGTACATTATAAACACCACAAGGGAGGACTGGAGTGGTTGGTACATTATAAACACCACAAGGGAGGACTGGTGTGATTGGTACATTATAAACACCACAAGGGAGGAATGAAGTGGTTGGTACATTATAAACACCACAAGGGAGGACTGGTGTGATTGGTACATTATAAACACCACAAGGGAGGACTGAAGTGATTGGTACATTCTTAACACTACAAGGGAGGACTGGAGTGATTGGTACATTCTTAACACTACAAGGGAGGACTGGTGTGATTGGTACATTATAAACACTACAAGGGAGGACTGAAGAGATTGGTACATTATAAACACCACAAGGGAGGACTGGTGTGATTGGTACATTATAAACACTACAAGGGAGGACTGGTGTGATTGGTACATTATAAACACCACAAGGGAGGACTGGAGTGATTGGTACATTATAAACACCACAAGGGAGGACTGGTGTGATTGGTACATTATAAACACCACAAGGGAGGACTGGTGTGATTGGTACATTATAAACACTACAAGGGAGGACTGGTGTGATTGGTACATTATAAACACCACAAGGGAGGACTGGTGTGATTGGTACATTATAAACACTACAAGGGAGGACTGGTGTGATTGGTACATTATAAACACCACAAGGGAGGACTGGAGTGATTGGTACATTCTTAACACTACAAGGGAGGACTGGTGTGATTGGTACATTCTTAACACTACAAGGGAGGACTGGTGTGATTGGTACATTATAAACACCACAAGGGAGGACTGGTGTGATTGGTACATTATAAACACCACAAGGGAGGACTGGTGTGATTGGTACATTATACACACCACAAGGGAGGACTGGTGTGATTGGTACATTATAAACACTACAAGGGAGGACTGGTGTGATTGGTACTTCTAAACACTAATCAGATAATATTTGATACACAAAAGTGTGGGACAATTTTCATACAATCATTTGATATCATTTCAAAGCATAATGTGTAAATACTAAAATAATACAGCCCATCAAATATAAAACCTAAATATTAATTCTATAGCTCGTTATTTATTGTGTGTTTATCGCACAGAAAGATTAATCATATAATAAGTTTTACGGTTTATCCTACCTTATTATCTTCTGTTAAAGTATATAAAACATATAAGATATTTCTAGATTATTATCGTACATAAAGAAAATAAATAAAACGCAAAAAACATGATATCTTATGAAATTGAAATATTTCACACCGACTATAACCATCCCGATTTTAATTACAATGTTCACGTTTATCAGATTTACGAATGAATTGTTCGAATAACTAACCTCCCTAGATAGAACCAATTCTTGTTTAATGATTATCCCGCCATTTTCTAGATTATTGTGTAATATTTACCTTCTTCAATTTAAATTAACTCTAATTTGATATCCTCGTGATTTAAACTACTATTACGTCATGATGTCATGATATGCAAATACAATCGTAAAGCAGTTTAATATTTGTTTACTTTACCTTATTAACGTAGTAGCAACAAGTCCAAATCAATGAAGTTCTACTTTGGTCGTGTTTGTTTAGTCTATGCAACGTTTCAGATCTTTATAATATCTACCTATTTCGATCTATCCGTCAGATATTAATGGAAAGGTATTTTCATTTTTTTTGTTTTGTCATTCATGCGAGTTTTTGTAGTAACATATTGCAAGCCGTACGTAGATATTACGAGACCATGGTCATGTAGAACTAGTGGACGTGACAGACTCCGGTCATACAAGTATTTGCATATTCATGTCTATAATACTGTCATCATTCTTTTTTTATTTACGCAATCTTGACCGTCCAATGAAATGCGTACAATAAAACTTTGATATTCATTAAAGGATACACCCAACTTTGTTGATTACTTACATGCAAGTTGTATAAAAATAAGTCGCACACGTCAGATAACGGATTAAGATATATCACTATCTAAGTATGTTTGTGGGTTTTGTGAAGACGTTTGCTACAGTTTTCACATAGACATACATACAGGCAGAATGAAAATTATTCAATACAATTTATTTAAACTTTGCATGATCATAGAATATGATAACAGAAAATTTAAGCAGAAAAATGATCTGGGTTTTTTTAGTTATCTGCCCTTCAATTTAAATTGTTTGCTTAATTTAGGTCATTTCAAGGGCAGATCACTTATATATTAATCTCAAATACCATCTTTTTAATATTATTCTTGGTCAAAAATATTTCACGCAATTCCACTAAAATGTAAAATTATAGCAAACTAGTGCAATCGTCTTAAGGCATGTACTACTTGCAAAGTTACCTTATATCAAGGACCTATATACATACATGGATTCGCAACTGCTAAAAATAGCTCAAACGATATCGTTCGGCGATCCCACAATGCATTGCTATATACTCGGCAATGTCCGACAGCTGTAATTGGGTGTTTACGAATTTGATTCTACTAAAAAAAACTCTGGCAATTGGGCACGGGAAATTGGTAAAGGATGCAACAAATTCCTTAAAGATATTGAAATACATTTATAATCCACAAAGTCTACGTATAAGCAATGAAAAAGGCATCAGTCGAACATTTTAAATTCCAAGGTGGCAGACATCTATCATAATCCTTTCGTCTCCGAGATTAAACATTCGGAATACCACGGATATTTTCGCTGTTATTATCATTCGGATTATCACGGATATTTTCGTATTTTCGCTTTTGTAAACAATAGCTTGTATTCCCGTTGATTCACGTCGTATTATCGTGGGATTTGATTACTTTAAACTGTTAATACGGAAGTTGCGAATCCATGTATGTATATAAGTCCTTGCTTATATTAAAATACATAATTTAGATAGCAACATATGCTTAGTAGTAGAAGTAATCAGAAATTTAATGTTCTGGTGTAGACAGGGACCAGATGTGACAACTGACAGTTTTTCATCAATAAGAGGTTACAATATGCACAAACATAATGTAATATGTTACATCTTATTGTATACATGTATATGTAATCTCTATGCTACAGATCGTGGTATCATTCGGCACATTTAGGCCGATTCCGTACTTCCGTTTATCTTCGGATGTATTTGAAAGCTTGACATGCGAATATGCCTTATTTTGGTGACACGGTATACTGCTAAGCTAAATAACTACTTTAACAGCCTGAATCTCTCAAAGACTGTTATTTCCATTGCAAGAATGTCCTTCAAGTAGGGCATGTTATCTTATGCTCTCACCAGTATTCAACAAACATTAGTTTGATAGAATAACGAACTAGACATGCGTTTCTTTCATGTAGGTCGCCATATTTGTGGCGGTTTTACATCCGGGAAACTCGATGCACTTTCAACGTCGACTTGCAAACACTTTTTGGACTTGATTTTTATCAAGTCCTCATTCATCGGTGAGCAAGCTAATGTCGCTGGACTCCATAACAGCTTGGTTAAAAGATTGCCCCATAAAGGAAATAGTACGCAACTAAATGCTGTGATTATATAGATGTATCTGGAATATTTCCTCAATTAAGTGTGTCGGATCTAAATATATATCAAATCATTTTATTGTAACTACATGGAAAGAGTCATGTATCTAAATATGCTTGTCGGTAAATACATGAGCTATAATTAAAACCGCGTATCCACTGTCCAATAAAATACCGCGCCTAAGTGGCCGTTTTGCATATCATGTTTCCGTAGAAGTAGTTCTACTTTCGGTTTTCGTTCGATGGATCAGAAATATCGCATGCATTTGCAACAATCTACCATCGATGTGTGTGTTTTATGCCTTTTCAACATTATCTTCATGTTACAGGGCGAATTCTCATCTAATCGTATTCACATCGACTAATGTTAGCTTGATGACGCAATCGTTATTTATAGAATGAGTTCATGTCGGGTAAACTGTAAACTGGTTCCCGTTGACTTGTGTGTAGGTGCACTGCATCATGGAACGGGAACCAATTTAGGTAAACTGCGGAAGTCGGATGTTAAACTGCGGCTTACGAATAATAATTCGAGTCGCTAAATACGAACTTAAATTACTGGTTATGTGCTTTTAAAAACGATAGCTTAAGAGTTCTTTTTATGCAAGATTATTTAGAATTACATGATCTGAATCTCGTGCAATATCGGGTTAACTATAGGTCATATAGGTCTTACTCTATTGTGTCAGCGCTTTTAATGCAACTAAATCGTCTTCAATTAATGTGCTAAACATTAAACTTTCCAATATGTTGTTTTTTTCATTTTAAAATTTTAGCAAAGGGACTAGTAATTAAAGCGCTAGCATATGCCCTTCACATACATGCATATGATCTGCATTACAATATGAATGAAAAATCGGTCCGTAAGTGTAAATGTTAAAAATATTTGCATGGGCACGAACGATGTGGGTTCATATTTCTCTTTTTTGCTTCGCATGGAAAAAATCAAGTTCCGACAGTATGTCAGTTCTTTGATTTTGTAATTTGATAGTTTAGGAACATGTTTTACCTACATCAGTCAAACAAAACATTATAAAATATTATAATCAAACAAATTCAATATGCAATAAGTACTAAACGAGAAAATGATATAATTGTAAAACGAACGAAAGAGAGTTAACGTACTTACAAAACACTACACGTGTATCCTGAGCATACAATAAGCTAGTTGTACATAAATCTTGTATTGCATCATTGCATTGAAACGAGACGAAAGTTTTGTAGTTTCATCATTATTTCTCAATATTGCATCATCATATGGTCTCCAGAAATATATAAGTGACTACCCGCGAACAATCACAACTAAATACGACTATTCAAACCCGTCAGCAAATTATGTAATTATGTAACCAAATACAGTATAATAAAAAGCTTTTCTACGAACAACTTTTTATAGCCAGTCCAATTTCTAGATTTACTGCACCTCTAGTACATTCTATTCTTCTTGCAAACAAAGAAAAGGACCACCAGATTGTTCCAGAGTAAAATCTTGACTTATCTAGTCTTGTTATGCATTTTAGGAGCGAAGCTCCTATAGGTATACACCACGTTTTCTACTTACAATACAGTGACGCCTCTTACATTTACATCCGCGTTGAAAAATAGTACCACTTGTTGTTTAAGTATACATTGAAGACTTTGCTGTTTTGATAAAAGTTGGAGATATATTGCATGATTCTGTTGATTTTAATTATGACCCACACAAAAATTTCATTCATAATCTGTCGACGTAACAAGATTTACTACATACTGAAAATAGTTTCATTCACAAAAGTAGTGCCAGAATACTATATTGTCTATCAGAGTAGAGAGATTACATAATGACATATTGTCAGAAGTTCAGTAGTACAACAGATGGTTTATATATTAACTGTATACAGATCAAAGCGCTGAAGGCACTAATTTGTTTGGGAAATGTGCAGTAGCTAGTAATTTCTCTCTGAATGTCATGACTTTAAGCATTCGAAATAAAAATATTTCTTCCAGGCAAACAGTTAAAAGGTTTAGCTTTTCCTTTGTGGTTAATTGGCCTAAAGATGTACATTGTGTCAATACTTTTTTTTACCTTAAAATTCTTATTCATAATGATGATAACACAGGCCTTTAATTTTTAAGGATGGTTTTATCTAACACTCTTCAACTTCCCTCCTGACAGTGCTTTGATTCTTTTTTAATACGGTGTATGATTTTTTACTAAAATGACTCAATGAAAGATGAGATTTATTCACAATGCAATACCTTCTACAAATGGTTCATTTATTATCTAACAGCAACACGATTATAGAAGGGACGATTTGTACGTTAATTTGTTGACATGCATGTTTACATGACATGACAATCAGTCTACAACAAGATATATGCCCAGTCACTTACATTTGTCATTTAACAATTATGTTCAGCTAATTATCATCTGATTGTTCAATAAGCGTGTTTTAAACAATAATCATTGTACTTCATGAATCAATGTATGTAGCGATTATAATATCATAAATACTACGAACATAAAAAGTGGCAAATATAGAAAAACAAGTGTTACATCATCCTAAACAACAAGCGTTTAAGTATTCAATGCTCGAAAATGAAAGAACAGGTTAGAAAACAAACATATGTACAGTTGGCTCGGTTATAAGGGAAACGTATGTACAGATGACTAGGCTACAAGGCAAAGGCATGTTCAGTTGACTAGGTTACAAGGCAAACGTATGTGCAGTTGACTAGGTTACAAGGCAAACGTATGTACAGATGACTAGGCTACAAGGCAAACGTATGTACAGATGACTAGGTTACAAGGCAAACGTATGTACAGATGACTATGTAACAAGGCAAACGTATGTGTAGTTGACTACAGGCAAACGTATGTACAGATGACTAGGTATGTACAGACGACTAGGTTACAAGGCAAACGTATGTACAGATGACTAAGTATGTACAGACGACTAGGTTACAAGGCAAACGTATGTACAGATGACTATGTTACAAACCATACGTATATACAGATGACTAGGTTACAAGGCAAACGTATGTACAGATGACCAGGTTTTAAGGCAAACGTATATACAGATGACTAAGCAGAAGACTAGGTTACAAGGCAAGCGTATATACAGATGACTAGGTTACAAGGCAAACGTATATACAGATGACTAGGTTACAAGGCAAACGTATAAACAGATGACTAAGTTACAAGGCGAACGTATGTACATATGACTAGGTAACAAGGCAAACATGTGTAAAGATGACTAGGTTTTAAGACAAACGTATGTACAGATGAATAGGTTATAATATATGTACAAATGACTAGGTTATAAAACAAATATATGTACAGATGACAAGATTACAAGTCAAACGTATGTACAGTGACCAGGTTATAAGGCAAACGTATGTACAGATGAATACGTTACAAGCCAAACGTATGGGTAGTTGACTAGGTTGCAAGGCAAACGTACGTGCAGTTGTGTAGGTTACAAGGCAAAAGTATGTACACATGACTAGGTATGTACATTTGACTAGGTTACAAGGCAAACGTATGTACAGATCACTAGGCTACAGGGCAAGCGTATGTACAGATTACTAGGTTACAAGGCAAACGTATGTACAGATGACTAGGTTACAAGGCAAACGTATGTACAGATGACTAGGTTACAAGGCAAACGTATGTACAGATGACTATGTAACAAGGCAAACGTATGTGTAGTTGACTACAGGCAAACGTATGTACAGATGACTAGGTATGTACAGACGACTAGGTTACAAGGCAAACGTATGTACAGATGACTAGGTATGTACAGACGACTAGGTTACAAGGCAAACGTATGTACAGATGACTATGTTACAAACCATACGTATATACAGATGACTAGGTTACAAGGCAAACGTATGTACAGATGACCAGGTAATAAGGCAAACGTATATACAGATGACTAAGCAGAAGACTAGGTTACAAGGCAAGCGTATATACAGATGACTAGGTTACAAGGCAAACGTATATACAGATGACTAGGTTACAAGGCAAACGTATAAACAGATGACTAAGTTACAAGCCGAACGTATGTACATATGACTAGGTAACAAGGCAAACATGTGTAAAGATGACTAGGTTTTAAGACAAACGTATGTACAGATGAATAGGTTATAATATATGTACAAATGACTAGGCTATAAAACAAATATATGTACAGATGACTAGATTACAAGTCAAACGTATGTACGGTGACCAGGTTATAAGGCAAACGTATGTACAGATGAATACGTTACAAGCCAAACGTACGTGCAGTTGTGTAGGTTACAAGGCAAAAGTATGTACACATGACTAGGTATGTACATTTGACTAGGTTACAAGGCAAACGTATGTACCGATCACTAGGCTACAAGGCAAACGTATGTACAGATTACTAGGTTACAAGGCAAACGTATGTACAGATGACTAGGTTACAAGGCAAACGTATGTACAGATGACTAGGTATGTACAGCTGACTAGGTTACAAGGCAAACGTATGTACAGATCACTAGGTTACAAGACAAACGTATGTACAGATGACTAGGTTACAAGGCAAACGTATGTACAGATGACTAGATTACAAGGCAAACGTATGTACAGTTGACTATGTTACAAGCCAAACTTATGTACAGATGAATAGGTTATAATATATGTACAGATATCTAGGTTATAAAACAAATGTATGTACATATGACTAGATTACAAGTCAAACGTGATTAATGAAATAACAAGTTACAAAACAAACGTATGTACAGTTGGCTGGGTAACAAGGCAAACGTATGCACATATGACTAGGCTACAAGGCAAACGTATGTGCAGTTGACTAGGTTACAAGGCAAACGGGTGTGCAGTTGATTAGGCTACAAGGCACACGTATGTACAGATGACTAGGTTACAAGGCAAACGTGTGTACAGTTGACTAGGTTACAAGGCAAACGTATGTACATATGACTAGGCTACAAGGCAAACGTGTGTACAGTTGACTAGGTTACAAGGCAAACGTATGTGAAGTTGACTAGGTTACAAGGCAAACGTATGCGCAGTTGACTACAGGCAAACGTATGTGTAGTTGACTAGGTTACAAGGCAAACGTGTGTACAGACGGCTAGGTTATAAGACAAACGTATGTACAGATGACTAGGTTACAAGGCAAACGTATGTACAGATGACTAGATATGTACAGATGGCTAGGTTACAAGGCAAACGTATGTACAGATGGCTAGGTTACAAGGCAAACGTATGTACAGACACCTAGGTTATAAGACAAACGTATGTACAGATGATTAGGTAACAAGGCAAACGTATGTACAGATGACTAGGTTACAAGACAAACCTATGTACAGATGGCTAGGTTACAAGGCAAACGTATGTACAGATGACTAGGTATGTACAGATGACTAGGTTACAAGGCAAAGGTGTGTACAGGTGGCTAGGTATGTACAGATGGCTAGGTATGTACAGATGACTAGGTTACAAGACAAACGTATGTACAGATGGCTATGTTACAAGGCAAACGCATGTACAGATGACTAGGTTACAAGGCACACGTGAGTACAGTTGCCTAGGTTACAAGGCAAACGTATGTACAGATGACTAGGTTACAAGGCAAACGTGAGTACAGTTGCCTAGGTTACAAGGTACACGTGAGAACAGATGACTAGGTTACAAGACAAACGTATGTACAGATGACTAGGTTACAAGACAAACGTATGTACAGATGACTAGGTTACAAGACAAACGTATGTACAGATGACTAGGTTACGAGGCAAACGTGAGTACAGTTGCCTAGGTTACAAGGCACACGTATGTACAGATGGCTAGGTTACAAGGCAAACGTATGTACAGATGGCTAGGTTACAAGGCAAACGTATGTACAGATGACTAGGTATGTACAGATGACTAGGTTACAAGGCAAACGTGTGTACAGATGGCTAGGTATGTACAGATGGCTAGGCATGTACGGATGGCTATGTTACAAGGCAAACGTGTGAACAGACGACTAGGTTATAAGACAAACGCATGTACAGATGACTAGGTTACAAGGCACACGTATGTACAGATGACTAGGTATGTACAGATGACTAGGTTGCAAGGCAAACGTGTGTACAGATGACTAGGTCTGTACAGATGACTAGGTTATAAAACAAACGTGTGTACAGACGACTAGGTAATAAGACAAACATATGTACAGATGACTAGGTTATAAGACAAACGTAAGTACAGATGACTAGTTTGCAAGCCAAACGTGTGTACAGACGACTTGATTATAAGACAAACGTATGTACAGATGACTAGGTTACAAGGCACACGTATGTACAGATGACTAGGTTACAAGACAGACGTATGTACAGATGGCTAGGGTACAAGGCAAATGTATGTACAGATGGCTAGGTTACAAGGCAAACGTATGTACATATGACAAGGTTATAAGACAAAGGTATGTACAGATGGCAAGGTTACAAGGCAAACGTATGTGCAGATGGCTAGGTTACAAGGTAAACGTATGTGCAGATGGCTAGGTTACAAGGTAAACGTATGTACAGATGACTAGGTATGTACAGATGACTAGGTTACAAGGCACACGTGTGTACAGACGACTAGGTTATAAGACAAACGTATGTACAGATGACTAGTTTACAAGGCAAACGTGTGTACAGATGGCTAGGCATGTACAGATGGCTATGTTACAAGGCAAACGTGTGAACAGACGACTAGGTTATAAGACAAACGCATGTACAGATGACTAGGTTACAAGGCACACGTATGTACAGATCACTAGGTATGTACAGATGACTAGGTTGCAAGGCAAACGTGTGTACAGATGACTAGGTCTATACAGACGACTAGGTTATAAAACAAACGTGTGTACAGACGACTAGGTTATAAGACAAACATATGTGCAGATGACTAGGTTATAAGACAAACGTAAGTACAGATGACTAGGTTGCAAGGCAAACGTGTGTACAGACGACTTGGTTATAAGACAAACGTATGTACAGATGACTAGGTTACAAGGCACACGTATGTACAGATGACTAGGTTACAAGACAAAGGTATGTACAGATGACTAGGTTACAAGGCAAACGTATGTGCTGATGGTTAGGTTACAAGGTAAACGTATGTACAGATGGCTAGGTTACAAGGTAAACGTATGTACAGATGACTAGGTATGTATAGATGACTAGGTTACAAGGCACACGTGTGTACAGACGACTAGGTTATAAGACAAACGTATGTACAGATGGCTAGGTAACAAGGCAAACGTGTGTACAGACGACTATGTTATAAGACAAACGTATGTACAGATGGCTAGGTTACAAGGCAAACGTATGTACAGACGACTATGTTATAAGACAAACGTATGTACAGATGGCTAGGTTACAAGTCAAACGTATGTACAGATGACTAGGTATGTACAGATGACTAGGTTACAAGGCAAACGTGTGTACAGACGACTAGGTTATAAGACAAACGTATATACAGATGACTAGGTTACAAGGCAAACGTATGTACATATGACTAGGCTATAAGGCAAACGTATGTACAGATGACTTGGTTACAAGGCAAATTAAACGTTTGACCAGGTCACTTGTCAAAGGTTTTATATTAGTTATGTCAATAAGTTTTACTAATAAGACGAAGGTTTTCTTATACAGCGTTGATAATTGACATTTCATATAATAAATACGAAAATACATGTACTGTGTCATTATAATTAAGAAAACGTATTGTCGTAATTTGAAAGTAGAAATATTTTTTTAATGTTGTTTTGCATATGTTTAATGTGGCCAAGATATGTTCCAGTCTAAAAAGTAGCTGTCCTAGTAATAGGACGTCGTTTTTCATTTACATACTGTTGCTAAACATGCTTCTATAATGCAGATTTTGTAAACACAGTTGGTTGAAAGCATTTAACGCAACATAGAAAAAGCAGAAAGATAAATATAATAGATTGCATTTTTTGTTGTTTTTCTTCCAAGGCTCAAACGTCTTCACATTTGGTGTACCGAAATTAAAGGTACCTTGTATGAACACACACAGGAACGGAATAATACACAAACCTATACCTTACACACAACCCTTAACTTTCTTTTTTGAAGGGCTTTGCTTCTAGCACATGTCAACCATGATGGATGATTGTGATTTTTGACACTTATAAATTAATGGAAAATGATGGCATGTTTCCCCTGGGTTAGTCTTATGGATAACGCTGTTTTATGCATCTGAATGAATACTTTATGGACAATAATTCATGCTTGGAAGTATTTTGCATTTACACTGAAAGTATAAAAAAGCTCAAGTGTTAATGTCTGCAGTAAAGTATAAATATATTTTTGGTAATGATTAAAATTAAATATTTGATGTATCGTAGATTAACTTTTGTACAATGAAGACATAACCAATGAAGACATAATCAATATTTTCAAATTGTACTTGGTGCAAAATTAACATCAATTATCTAACATTGATAATGTATTTCATTTGAAAATAATTAGTCGCTCATAAACCTTCACATCTTAAAGTCATTGTGTCTTTGTAAAAATTTATTTAGGTATGGAAAGGTTTATCAATGTGTTTTTCACTTTTTTTAATTGTATAAATAAATAAATCGCAATGAAGGATCGAAAATACCTTTAAACTATTGTACAAGACTAGCAGATATAAACCTCTAAATCAACAAAGTCGAAATTGAACTTTGTCAGTTTTAAGGCGGCAAAATAAAGGCGAATTTTGAAAATGACTCATAATTATACATAAAAATTACATTCGGAGGAGAACTCTATGACTTAGAAAATGACAACTAAGTAGAGTTTCTCCCCTTATATAAATATGTACATCCATTCTCCGGACAGCTTATAATTTGACTGGTAAACAAGGGTTTATATCTATCTTAGAATATATATAACGTATACATGTATATACCTCGTAGACAAACATCTCCAGATATGAACTGATTCACATAAATTAACTACATTTGTATTTTCATAAAAGATGAACCCAAACTTACAACTGTATTCATTTTCAACAAATAAATAACAAGAACAACTATAACAAAACGTTATAGTTAGACGAATTACAAGAAGCATTGGTTTAAGTTTTTTGTATGAAGTTGCGTTTTTTATAAAGGATATTGACCGTCTACTTTATTCATTCCTCCATTATGGAGAGTATAACATATTTACAATTTATAGACAATACACATATTTTGACACTCATGAGTATTTGACAAATGGATACATTCATGCATATAGTTCATATGTACATGCTATTACCATACCATACATCAATGGAATAAAGTACACCATAAATACTACCATTTCCACCATAGTCTGATATGATACAACCACATTAAACTTACATCTAAAGTTGTTTCCGATATTATGCCACATTAACATCATACATGTAGAACCGTCAATGCTTACATTACTTACTTACGTTTCAACAACAGAGCAGACGAACAGATTCAGTCAAACATGACAAGTAACGCGACGAATAGCCAGTCCAATGATTGACCAATCAAAAATGACCGAAATCACCATTAGCCAACCAAATGGCCAGGATTAGCTAAACTAGTAATAGACACTACAGTAAGTACTCGCAAACAGCTATAATAAACAAATACTCGTAAGTATAATTCGTCTAGAAAAACATTTAAGTCATAATTGTTGAAATCATGAGTTGAGACTTTATAGTTTAAGGTTAAATTGCGTGCAGTGACCTTGATATTAAATCAATATGGGTCGGAATATTCGAATAATTAATGGAAGTCCTGATTATCTTTGGCCAGTAAAAAACTACAAATCCTTGGATATGTTTACAGCGAATATATTATAGAATGACTCTTAAGTGCTTACATTCATCAACATTATAATAACAGAACAGTGACGATATTATATTTAAGGTCGTAGGAACCGTGAGGGTTTATGATAAGTTCGGTTGTAATGGTAATTACTCCGTTCACAAACAAAATCTAAAATCAGCCCTCGCAATCTGAAATAGCCTCCTTAATTTTAAACACATACAGTAATCTCATGAAAACTGGAATTCCCTGAAAATCGGACAATTTTTCAAGTACCATTTTAACGGAATTAATCAACAGATCTCTGAAAACCGGAATTTTCCGAAAACTAGACTTTTAGTCTAGTCAGTCCGGAAGGGGTCCGGTTTACAGGAGTTTTACTGTTCATGCTCCTACCAACACTTATAGTGATTTATTATCATAAAATACTGTATTATTGTTAAAACATATCAAATATTTTATATCAACTTATAATGTTTACAGACGCTGACAAAACTGAATACAATTATTTCAAACCAATCTCGCTGTTAATTAATTTGTTCGTGATAAATTAATTATTGTTTCCACATCTTGTTAACGCCCAGAAACTTAATATGAGGCCTATCATATCCATTTCAAGTTTGAAACAATTGAATTGATACAATTCAATGATGGATCTTTGATTCATATAACTTAATTTACAAAATGCCCACCGAGACTTTACACCATAGACACAGAGATGTTCCGAATAACACAATGATGTGATTCTTCTAACTTTCCTATAAACTATGATCAGGGAAACCACTTGGTTTCACTAAAGAGTTTTATCAAATATTATCACTATATGATACTCTCTGCCCAGCCCAAAACAAGCTTTTGTTTCGAATTGCCCGAGATAAGGCCCACTTAACGATATAATTGATGTATCACAACATCATTAACTAGTAACTAAATATTCACAACTTTCCTTGTGTTTCATACATAACTAGCCGTGGACTCATTCTCCACTCAATCTGTGAACAAATGAAGGAGTTTTGAAGCACGACTGAAGGATTTTATCTCGCTACAAAAATACGCTAAAGGTGAGTAAAGTTCATTAATTTATGTCTCAACTAAAATCATAAATCATTATATATAAATTATTCTGTTTACATTGCAAACATCTGAAATATGTGATGAACAAAACGTCTGTAGAGTCAAATCAAAACCATATTGTCGTACTAAGTCACAGTAAAGAATTATTTTGTAAAATGTGTGAGACTAGGAAATCCTTGTATTGTGTGAAATGTGTAAGACTAGGAAATCCTTGTATTGTGTGAAATGTGTGAGACTAGGAAATCCTTGTATTGTGTGAAATGTGTGAGACAAGGAAATCCTTGTATTGTGTGAAATGTGTGAGACTAGGAAATCCTTGTATTGTGTGAAATGTGTGAGACTAGGAAATCCTTGTATTGTGTGAAATGTGTGAGACTAGGAAATCCTTGTATTGTGTGAAATGTGTGAGACTAGGAAATCCTTGTATTGTGTGAAATGTGTGAGACTAGGAAATCCTTGTATTGTGTGAAATGTGTGAGACTAGGAAATCCTTGTATTGTGTGAAATGTGTGAGACTAGGAAATCCTTGTATTGTGTGAAATGTGTGAGACTAGGAAATCCTTGTATTGTGTGAAATGTGTGAGACTAGGAAATCCTTGTATTGTGTGAAATGTGTAAGACTAGGAAATCCTTGTATTTTTTTGGGAGAATATCAACCAGCAGCTTTTATAAATTTATATTTCAGATTTATTTTCATGAAAAAAAGTTTACGAATAAAAGATAAATTATTCTCCATATTGTATTAACCAGTTACATGTATTTACCAGACAATCACTATATATGTATACCAGTTACATGTATTTACCAGACAATCACTATATATGTATACCAGTTACATATATTTACCAGACAATCACTATATATGTATACCAGTTACATGTATTTACCAGACAATCACTATATCATGTATACCAGTTACATGTATTTACCAGACAATCACTATATATGTATACCAGTTACATGTATTTACCAGACAATCACTATATATGTACCAGTTACATGTATTTACCAGACAATCACTATATATGTATACCAGTTACATGTATTTACCAGACAATCACTATATATGTACCAGTTACATGTATTTACCAGACAATCACTATATATGTATACCAGTTACATGTATTTACCAGACAATCACTATATATGTACCAGTTACATGTATTTACCAGACAATCACTATATATGTATACCAGTTACATGTATTTACCAGACAATCACTATATATGTACCAGTTACATGTATTTACCAGACAATCACTATATATGTACCAGTTACATGTATTTACCAGACAATCACTATATATGTATACCAGTTACATGTATTTACCAGACAATCACTATATCATGTATACCAGTTATATGTATTTACCAGACAATCACTATATATATATACCAGTTACATGTATTTACCAGACAATCACTATATATGTATACCAGTTACATGTATTTACCAGACAATCACTATATCATGTATACCAGTTACATGTATTTACCAGACAATCACTATATATGTATACCAGTTACATGTATTTACCAGACATTCACTATATCATGTATACCAGTTACATGTATTTACCAGACAATCACTATATATGTATACCTGTTACATGTATTTACCAGACAATCACTATATATGTATACCAGTTACATGTATTTACCAGACAATCACTATATCATATATACCAGTTACATGTATTTACCAGACAATCACTATATATGTACCAGTTACATGTATTTACCAGACAATCACTATATATGTACCAGTTACATGTATTTACCAGACAATCACTATATATGTACCAGTTACATGTATTTACCAGACAATCACTATATATGTACCAGTTACATGTATTTACCAGACAATCACTATATATGTACCAGTTACATGTATTTACCAGACAATCACTATATATGTACAAGTTACATGTATTTACCAGACAATCACTATATATGTACCAGTTACATGTATTTACCAGACAATCACTATATATGTATACCAGTTACATGTATTTACCAGACAATCACTATATATGTACCAGTTACATGTATTTACCAGACAATCACTATATATGTATACCAGTTACATGTATTTACCAGACAATCACTATATCATGTATACCAGTTACATGTATTTACCAGACAATCACTATATATGTATACCAGTTACATGTATTTACCAGACATTCACTATATCATGTATACCAGTTACATGTATTTACCAGACAATCACTATATATGTATACCAGTTACATGTATTTACCAGACAATCACTATATATGTATACCAGCTACATGTATTTACCAGACAATCACTATATTATGTATACCTGTTACATGTATTTACCAGACAATCACTATATTATGTATACCTGTTACATGTATTTACCAGACAATCACTATATTATGTATACCAGCTACATGTATTTACCAGACAATCACTATATATGTATACCAGCTACATGTATTTACCAGACAATCACTATATCATGTATACCAGTTACATGTATTTACCAGACAATCACTATATCATGTATACAAGTTACATGTATTTACCAGACAATCACTATATATGTATACCAGCTACATGTATTTACCAGACAATCACTATATCATGTATACCAGTTACATGTATTTACCAGACAATCACTATATCATGTATACCAGTTACATGTATTTACCAGACAATCACTATATCATGTATACAAGTTACATGTATTTACCAGACAATCACTATATATGTATACCAGTTACATGTATTTACCAGACAATCACTATATCATGTATACCAGTTACATGTATTTACCAGACAATCACTATATCATGTATACCAGTTACATGTATTTACCAGACAATCACTATATCATGTATACCAGTTACATGTATTTACCAGACAATCACTATATTATGTATACCAGTTACATGTATTTACCAGACAATCACTATATCATGTATACCAGTTACATGTATTTACCAGACAATCACTATATCATGTATACAAGTTACATGTATTTACCAGACAATCACTATATTATGTATACCAGTTACATGTATTTACCAGACAATCACTATATCATGTATACCAGTTACATGTATTTACCAGACAATCACTATATCATGTATACCAGTTACATGTATTTACCAGACAATCACTATATCATGTATACAAGTTACATGTATTTACCAGACAATCACTATATTATGTATACCAGTTACATGTATTTACCAGACAATCACTATATCATGTATACCAGTTACATGTATTTACCAGACAATCACTATATCATGTATACCAGTTACATGTATTTACCAGACAATCACTATATCATGTATACCAGTTACATGTATTTACCAGACAATCACTATATCATGTATACCAGTTACATGTATTTACCAGACATTCACTATATCATGTATACCAGTTACATGTATTTACCAGACAATCACTATATCATGTATACAAGTTACATGTATTTACCAGACAATCACTATATTATGTATACCAGTTACATGTATTTACCAGACAATCACTATATATGTATACCAGTTACATGTATTTACCAGACAATCACTATATCATGTATACAAGTTACATGTATTTACCAGACAATCACTATATTATGTATACCAGTTACATGTATTTACCAGACAATCACTATATTATGTATACCAGTTACATGTATTTACCAGACAATCACTATATTATGTATACCAGATACATGTTTTTACCAGACAATCACTATATTATGTATACCAGTTACATGTATTTACCAGACAATCACTATATATGCATACCAGTTACATGTATTTACCAGACAATCACTATATTATGTATACCAGTTACATGTATTTACCAGACAATCACTATATATGTATACAAGTTACATGTATTTACCAGACAATCACTATATATGTATACAAGTTACATGTATTTACCAGACAATCACTATATATGTATACAAGTTACATGTATTTACCAGACAATCACTATATATGTATACAAGTTACATGTATTTACCAGACAATCACTATATATGTATACAAGTTACATGTATTTACCAGACAATCACTATATTATGTATACCAGTTACATGTATTTACCAGACAATCACTATATATGTATACAAGTTACATGTATTTACCAGACAATCACTATATATGTATACAAGTTACATGTATTTACCAGACAATCACTATATTATGTATACCAGTTACATGTTTTTACCAGACAATCACTATATATGTATACAAGTTACATGTATTTACCAGACATTCACTATATATGTATACCAGTTACATGTTTCTACCAGACAATCACTATATTATGTATACCAGTTACATGTTTTTACCAGACAATCACTATATATGTATACAAGTTACATGTATTTACCAGACAATCACTATATATGTATACAAGTTACATGTATTTACCAGACAATCACTATATATGTACCAGTTACATGTATTTACCAGACAATCACTATATATGTACAAGTTACATGTATTTACCAGACAATCACTATATATGTACCAGTTACATGTATTTACCAGACAATCACTATATATGTATACCAGTTACATGTATTTACCAGACAATCACTATATATGTACCAGTTACATGTATTTACCAGACAATCACTATATATGTATACCAGTTACATGTATTTACCAGACAATCACTATATCATGTATACCAGTTACATGTATTTACCAGACAATCACTATATATGTATACCAGTTACATGTATTTACCAGACATTCACTATATCATGTATACCAGTTACATGTATTTACCAGACAATCACTATATATGTATACCAGTTACATGTATTTACCAGACAATCACTATATATGTATACCAGCTACATGTATTTACCAGACAATCACTATATTATGTATACCTGTTACATGTATTTACCAGACAATCACTATATTATGTATACCTGTTACATGTATTTACCAGACAATCACTATATTATGTATACCAGCTACATGTATTTACCAGACAATCACTATATATGTATACCAGCTACATGTATTTACCAGACAATCACTATATCATGTATACCAGTTACATGTATTTACCAGACAATCACTATATCATGTATACAAGTTACATGTATTTACCAGACAATCACTATATATGTATACCAGCTACATGTATTTACCAGACAATCACTATATCATGTATACCAGTTACATGTATTTACCAGACAATCACTATATCATGTATACCAGTTACATGTATTTACCAGACAATCACTATATCATGTATACAAGTTACATGTATTTACCAGACAATCACTATATATGTATACCAGTTACATGTATTTACCAGACAATCACTATATCATGTATACCAGTTACATGTATTTACCAGACAATCACTATATCATGTATACCAGTTACATGTATTTACCAGACAATCACTATATCATGTATACCAGTTACATGTATTTACCAGACAATCACTATATTATGTATACCAGTTACATGTATTTACCAGACAATCACTATATCATGTATACCAGTTACATGTATTTACCAGACAATCACTATATCATGTATACAAGTTACATGTATTTACCAGACAATCACTATATTATGTATACCAGTTACATGTATTTACCAGACAATCACTATATCATGTATACCAGTTACATGTATTTACCAGACAATCACTATATCATGTATACCAGTTACATGTATTTACCAGACAATCACTATATCATGTATACAAGTTACATGTATTTACCAGACAATCACTATATTATGTATACCAGTTACATGTATTTACCAGACAATCACTATATCATGTATACCAGTTACATGTATTTACCAGACAATCACTATATCATGTATACCAGTTACATGTATTTACCAGACAATCACTATATCATGTATACCAGTTACATGTATTTACCAGACAATCACTATATCATGTATACCAGTTACATGTATTTACCAGACATTCACTATATCATGTATACCAGTTACATGTATTTACCAGACAATCACTATATCATGTATACAAGTTACATGTATTTACCAGACAATCACTATATTATGTATACCAGTTACATGTATTTACCAGACAATCACTATATATGTATACCAGTTACATGTATTTACCAGACAATCACTATATCATGTATACAAGTTACATGTATTTACCAGACAATCACTATATTATGTATACCAGTTACATGTATTTACCAGACAATCACTATATTATGTATACCAGTTACATGTATTTACCAGACAATCACTATATTATGTATACCAGATACATGTTTTTACCAGACAATCACTATATTATGTATACCAGTTACATGTATTTACCAGACAATCACTATATATGCATACCAGTTACATGTATTTACCAGACAATCACTATATTATGTATACCAGTTACATGTATTTACCAGACAATCACTATATATGTATACAAGTTACATGTATTTACCAGACAATCACTATATATGTATACAAGTTACATGTATTTACCAGACAATCACTATATATGTATACAAGTTACATGTATTTACCAGACAATCACTATATATGTATACAAGTTACATGTATTTACCAGACAATCACTATATATGTATACAAGTTACATGTATTTACCAGACAATCACTATATTATGTATACCAGTTACATGTATTTACCAGACAATCACTATATATGTATACAAGTTACATGTATTTACCAGACAATCACTATATATGTATACAAGTTACATGTATTACCAGACAATCACTATATTATGTATACCAGTTACATGTTTTTACCAGACAATCACTATATATGTATACAAGTTACATGTATTTACCAGACATTCACTATATATGTATACCAGTTACATGTTTCTACCAGACAATCACTATATTATGTATACCAGTTACATGTTTTTACCAGACAATCACTATATATGTATACAAGTTACATGTATTTACCAGACAATCACTATATATGTATACAAGTTACACGTATTTACCAGACAATCACTATATTATGTATACCAGTTACATGTTTTTACCAGACAATCACTATATTATGTATACCAGTTATATGTTTTTACCAGACAATCACTATATATGTATACAAGTTACATGCATTTACCAGACAATCACTATATATGTATACAAGTTACATGTATTTACGAGACAATCACTATATTATGTATACCAGTTACATGTTTTTACCAGACAATCACTATATTATGTATACCAGTTACATGTTTTTACCAGACAATCACTATATCATGTATACCAGTTACATGTATTTACCAGACATTCACTATATATGTATACCAGCTACATGTATTTACCAGACATTCACTATATATGTATACCAGTTACATGTATTTACCAGACAATCACTATATATGTATACCAGTTACATGTATTTACCAGACAATCACTATATATGTATACCAGTTACATGTTTTTACCAGACAATCACTATATATGTATACCAGTTACATGTATTTACCAGACAATCACTATATCATGTATACCAGTTACATGTATTTACCAGACAATCACTATATATGTATACCAGTTACATGTATTTACCAGACAATCACTATATATGAATACCAGTTACATGTATTTACCAGACATTCACTATATATGTATACAAGATACATGTATTTACCAGACATTCACTATATATGTATACCAGTTACATGTATTTACCAGACAATCACTATATCATGTATACCAGTTACATGTATTTACCAGACAATCACTATATCATGTATACCAGTTACATGTATTTACCAGACAATCACTATATATGTATACCAGATACATGTATTTACCAGACATTCACTATATATGTATACCAGTTACATGTATTTACCAGACAATCACTATATCATGTATACCAGTTACATGTATTTACCAGACAATCACTATATCATGTATACCAGTTACATGTATTTACCAGACAATCACTATATCATGTATACCAGTTACATGTATTTACCAGACATTCACTATATATGTATACCAGTTACATGTATTTACCAGACATTCACTATATATGTATACCAGATACATGTATTTACCAGACATTCACTATATATGTATACAAGTTACATGTATTTACCAGACAATCACTATATATGTATACCAGCTACATGAATTTACCAGACAATCACTATATCATGTATACCTGTTACATGTATTTACCAGACAATCACTATATTATGTATACCAGTTACATGTATTTACCAGACAATCACTATATATGTATACCAGCTACATGTATTTACCAGACAATCACTATATATGTATACCAGCTACATGTATTTACCAGACAATCACTATATATGTATACCAGCTACATGTATTTACCAGACAATCACTATATATGTATACAAGTTACATGTATTTACCAGACAATCACTATATATGTATACAAGTTACATGTATTTACCAGACAATCACTATATTATGTATACCAGTTACATGTTTTTACCAGACAATCACTATATATGTATACAAGTTACATGTATTTACCAGACATTCACTATATATGTATACCAGTTATATGTTTCTACCAGACAATCACTATATTATGTATACCAGTTACATGTTTTTACCAGACAATCACTATATATGTATACAAGTTACATGTATTTACCAGACAATCACTATATATGTATACAAGTTACATGTATTTACCAGACAATCACTATATATGTACCAGTTACATGTATTTACCAGACAATCACTATATATGTACAAGTTACATGTATTTACCAGACAATCACTATATATGTACCAGTTACATGTATTTACCAGACAATCACTATATATGTATACCAGTTACATGTATTTACCAGACAATCACTATATATGTACCAGTTACATGTATTTACCAGACAATCACTATATATGTATACCAGTTACATGTATTTACCAGACAATCACTATATCATGTATACCAGTTACATGTATTTACCAGACAATCACTATATATGTATACCAGTTACATGTATTTACCAGACATTCACTATATCATGTATACCAGTTACATGTATTTACCAGACAATCACTATATATGTATACCAGTTACATGTATTTACCAGACAATCACTATATATGTATACCAGCTACATGTATTTACCAGACAATCACTATATTATGTATACCTGTTACATGTATTTACCAGACAATCACTATATTATGTATACCTGTTACATGTATTTACCAGACAATCACTATATTATGTATACCAGCTACATGTATTTACCAGACAATCACTATATATGTATACCAGCTACATGTATTTACCAGACAATCACTATATCATGTATACCAGTTACATGTATTTACCAGACAATCACTATATCATGTATACAAGTTACATGTATTTACCAGACAATCACTATATATGTATACCAGCTACATGTATTTACCAGACAATCACTATATCATGTATACCAGTTACATGTATTTACCAGACAATCACTATATCATGTATACCAGTTACATGTATTTACCAGACAATCACTATATCATGTATACAAGTTACATGTATTTACCAGACAATCACTATATATGTATACCAGTTACATGTATTTACCAGACAATCACTATATCATGTATACCAGTTACATGTATTTACCAGACAATCACTATATCATGTATACCAGTTACATGTATTTACCAGACAATCACTATATCATGTATACCAGTTACATGTATTTACCAGACAATCACTATATTATGTATACCAGTTACATGTATTTACCAGACAATCACTATATCATGTATACCAGTTACATGTATTTACCAGACAATCACTATATCATGTATACAAGTTACATGTATTTACCAGACAATCACTATATTATGTATACCAGTTACATGTATTTACCAGACAATCACTATATCATGTATACCAGTTACATGTATTTACCAGACAATCACTATATCATGTATACCAGTTACATGTATTTACCAGACAATCACTATATCATGTATACAAGTTACATGTATTTACCAGACAATCACTATATTATGTATACCAGTTACATGTATTTACCAGACAATCACTATATCATGTATACCAGTTACATGTATTTACCAGACAATCACTATATCATGTATACCAGTTACATGTATTTACCAGACAATCACTATATCATGTATACCAGTTACATGTATTTACCAGACAATCACTATATCATGTATACCAGTTACATGTATTTACCAGACATTCACTATATCATGTATACCAGTTACATGTATTTACCAGACAATCACTATATCATGTATACAAGTTACATGTATTTACCAGACAATCACTATATTATGTATACCAGTTACATGTATTTACCAGACAATCACTATATATGTATACCAGTTACATGTATTTACCAGACAATCACTATATCATGTATACAAGTTACATGTATTTACCAGACAATCACTATATTATGTATACCAGTTACATGTATTTACCAGACAATCACTATATTATGTATACCAGTTACATGTATTTACCAGACAATCACTATATTATGTATACCAGATACATGTTTTTACCAGACAATCACTATATTATGTATACCAGTTACATGTATTTACCAGACAATCACTATATATGCATACCAGTTACATGTATTTACCAGACAATCACTATATTATGTATACCAGTTACATGTATTTACCAGACAATCACTATATATGTATACAAGTTACATGTATTTACCAGACAATCACTATATATGTATACAAGTTACATGTATTTACCAGACAATCACTATATATGTATACAAGTTACATGTATTTACCAGACAATCACTATATATGTATACAAGTTACATGTATTTACCAGACAATCACTATATATGTATACAAGTTACATGTATTTACCAGACAATCACTATATTATGTATACCAGTTACATGTATTTACCAGACAATCACTATATATGTATACAAGTTACATGTATTTACCAGACAATCACTATATATGTATACAAGTTACATGTATTACCAGACAATCACTATATTATGTATACCAGTTACATGTTTTTACCAGACAATCACTATATATGTATACAAGTTACATGTATTTACCAGACATTCACTATATATGTATACCAGTTACATGTTTCTACCAGACAATCACTATATTATGTATACCAGTTACATGTTTTTACCAGACAATCACTATATATGTATACAAGTTACATGTATTTACCAGACAATCACTATATATGTATACAAGTTACACGTATTTACCAGACAATCACTATATTATGTATACCAGTTACATGTTTTTACCAGACAATCACTATATTATGTATACCAGTTATATGTTTTTACCAGACAATCACTATATATGTATACAAGTTACATGCATTTACCAGACAATCACTATATATGTATACAAGTTACATGTATTTACGAGACAATCACTATATTATGTATACCAGTTACATGTTTTTACCAGACAATCACTATATTATGTATACCAGTTACATGTTTTTACCAGACAATCACTATATCATGTATACCAGTTACATGTATTTACCAGACATTCACTATATATGTATACCAGCTACATGTATTTACCAGACATTCACTATATATGTATACCAGTTACATGTATTTACCAGACAATCACTATATATGTATACCAGTTACATGTATTTACCAGACAATCACTATATATGTATACCAGTTACATGTTTTTACCAGACAATCACTATATATGTATACCAGTTACATGTATTTACCAGACAATCACTATATCATGTATACCAGTTACATGTATTTACCAGACAATCACTATATATGTATACCAGTTACATGTATTTACCAGACAATCACTATATATGAATACCAGTTACATGTATTTACCAGACATTCACTATATATGTATACAAGATACATGTATTTACCAGACATTCACTATATATGTATACCAGTTACATGTATTTACCAGACAATCACTATATCATGTATACCAGTTACATGTATTTACCAGACAATCACTATATCATGTATACCAGTTACATGTATTTACCAGACAATCACTATATATGTATACCAGATACATGTATTTACCAGACATTCACTATATATGTATACCAGTTACATGTATTTACCAGACAATCACTATATCATGTATACCAGTTACATGTATTTACCAGACAATCACTATATCATGTATACCAGTTACATGTATTTACCAGACAATCACTATATCATGTATACCAGTTACATGTATTTACCAGACATTCACTATATATGTATACCAGTTACATGTATTTACCAGACATTCACTATATATGTATACCAGATACATGTATTTACCAGACATTCACTATATATGTATACAAGTTACATGTATTTACCAGACAATCACTATATATGTATACCAGCTACATGAATTTACCAGACAATCACTATATCATGTATACCTGTTACATGTATTTACCAGACAATCACTATATTATGTATACCAGTTACATGTATTTACCAGACAATCACTATATATGTATACCAGCTACATGTATTTACCAGACAATCACTATATATGTATACCAGCTACATGTATTTACCAGACAATCACTATATATGTATACCAGCTACATGTATTTACCAGACAATCACTATATATGTATACCAGTTACATGAATTTACCAGACAATCACTATATTATGTATACCAGTTACATGTATTTACCAGACAATCACTATATATGTATACCAGTTACATGTATTTACCAGACAATCACTATATATGTATACAAGTTACATGTATTTACCTGACAATCACTATATCATGTATACAAGTTACAGGTATTTACCCGACAATCACTATATATGTATACCAGCTACATGTATTTACCAGACAATCACTATATATGTATACAAGTTACATGTATTTACCAGACAATCACTATATATGTATACCAGATACATGTATTTACCAGACAATCACTATATATGTATACAAGTTACATGTATTTACCAGACAATCACTATATCATGTATACCTGTTACATGTATTTACCAGACAATCACTATATATGTATACCAGCTACATGTATTTACCAGACAATCACTATATATGTATACAAGTTACATGTATTTACCAGACAATCACTATATATGTATACCAGTTACATGTATTTACCAGACAATCACTATATATGTATACCAGTTACATGTATTTACCAGACAATCACTATATATGTATACAAGTTACATGTATTTACCAGACAATCACTATATCATGTATACCAGTTACATGTATTTACCAGACATTCACTATATATGTATACCAGTTACATGTATTTACCAGACAATCACTATATATGTATACCAGTTACATGTATTTACCAGACAATCACTATATATGTATACCAGTTACATGTATTTACCAGACAATCACTATATATGTATACAAGTTACATGTATTTACCAGACAATCACTATATCATGTATACCAGTTACATGTATTTACCAGACATTCACTATATATGTATACAAGTTACATGTATTTACCAGACAATCACTATATATGTATACCAGTTACATGTATTTACCAGACAATCACTATATATGTATACCAGTTACATGTATTTACCAGACATTCACTATATCATGTATACCAGTTACATGTATTTACCAGACAATCACTATATATGTATACCAGTTACATGAATTTACCAGACAATCACTATATATGTATACAAGTTACATGTATTTACCAGACAATCACTATATATGTATACCAGTTACATGTATTTACCAGACAATCACTATATATGTATACCTGTTACATGTATTTACCAGACAATCACTATATTATGTATACCTGTTACATGTATTTACCAGACAATCACTATATATGTATACCAGCTACATGTATTTACCAGACAATCACTATATATGTATACCAGCTACATGTATTTACCAGATAATCACTATATATGTATACAAGTTACATGTATTTACCAGACAATCACTATATATGTATACCAGTTACATGTATTTACCAGACAATCACTATATATGTACCAGTTACATGTATTTACCAGACAATCACTATATATGCATACAAGTTACATGTATTTACCAGACAATCACTATATATGTATACCAGTTACATGTATTTACCAGACAATCACTATATATGCATACAAGTTACATGTATTTACCAGACAATCACTATATATGTATACCAGTTACATGTATTTACCAGACAATCACTATATATGCATACAAGTTACATGTATTTACCAGACAATCACTATATATGTACCAGTTACATGTATTTACCAGACAATCACTATATATGCATACAAGTTACATGTATTTACCAGACAATCACTATATATGCATACCAGTTACATGTATTTACCAGACAATCACTATATATGTATACAAGTTACATGTATTTACCAGACAATCACTATGTATGTATACCAGTTACATGTATTTACCAGACAATCACTATATATGCATACCAGTTACATGTATTTACCAGACAATCACTATATATGTATACAAGTTACATGTATTTACCAGACAATCAGTATGTATGTATACAAGTTACATGTATTTACCAGACAATCACTATATATGTATACCAGTTACATGTATTTACCAGACAATCACTATGTATGTATACAAGTTACATGTATTTACCAGACAATCACTATATATGCATACCAGTTACATGTATTTACCAGACAATCACTAAATATGTACCAGTTACATGTATTTACCAGACAATCACTATATATGTATACAAGTTACATGTATTTACCAGACAATCACTATATATGTATACCAGTTACATGTATTTACCAGACAATCACTATATATGTATACCAGTTACATGTATTTACCAGACAATCACTATATCATGTATACCAATTACATGTATTTACCAGACAATCACTATATATGCATACCAGTTACATGTATTTACCAGACAATCACTATATATGTACCAGTTACATGTATTTACCAGACAATCACTATATATGTACCAGTTACATGTATTTACCAGACAATCACTATATCATGTATACCAGTTACTTGTATTTACCAGACAATCACTATATTATGTATACCAGTTACATGTATTTACCAGACAATCACTATATATGTATACAAGTTACATGTATTTACCAGACAATCACTATATATGTACCAGTTACATGTATTTACCAGACAATCACTATATATGTACCAGTTACATGTATTTACCAGACAATCACTATATCATGTATACCAGTTACATGTATTTACCAGACAATCACTATATATGTACCAGTTACATGTATTTACCAGACAATCACTATATATGTACCAGTTACATGTATTTACCAGACAATCACTATATCATGTATACCAGTTACATGTATTTACCAGACAATCACTATATATGTATACCAGTTACATGTATTTACCAGACAATCACTATATATGTATACCAGTTACATGAATTTACCAGACAATCACTTTATATGTATACCAGTTACATGTATTTACCAGACAATCACTATATATGTATACAAGTTACATGTATTTACCAGACAATCACTATATATGTATACCAGTTACATGTATTTACCAGACAATCACTATATATGTATACCAGCTACATGTATTTACCAGACAATCACTATATATGTATACCAGCTACATGTATTTACCAGACAATCACTATATATGTATACCAGCTACATGTATTTACCAGACAATCACTATATATGTATACCAGTTACATGAATTTACCAGACAATCACTATATTATGTATACCAGTTACATGTATTTACCAGACAATCACTATATATGTATACCAGTTACATGTATTTACCAGACAATCACTATATATGTATACAAGTTACATGTATTTACCAGACAATCACTATATCATGTATACAAGTTACAGGTATTTACCAGACAATCACTATATATGTATACCAGCTACATGTATTTACCAGACAATCACTATATATGTATACAAGTTACATGTATTTACCAGACAATCACTATATATGTATACCAGATACATGTATTTACCAGACAATCACTATATATGTATACAAGTTACATGTATTTACCAGACAATCACTATATCATGTATACCTGTTACATGTATTTACCAGACAATCACTATATATGTATACCAGTTACATGTATTTACCAGGCAATCACTATATATGTACCAGTTACATGTATTTACCAGACAATCACTATATATGCATACAAGTTACATGTATTTACCAGACAATCACTATATATGTATACCAGTTACATGTATTTACCAGACAATCACTATATATGCATACAAGTTACATGTATTTACCAGACAATCACTATATATGTATACCAGTTACATGTATTTACCAGACAATCACTATATATGCATACAAGTTACATGTATTTACCAGACAATCACTATATATGTACCAGTTACATGTATTTACCAGACAATCACTATATATGCATACAAGTTACATGTATTTACCAGACAATCACTATATATGCATACCAGTTACATGTATTTACCAGACAATCACTATATATGTATACAAGTTACATGTATTTACCAGACAATCACTATGTATGTATACCAGTTACATGTATTTACCAGACAATCACTATATATGCATACCAGTTACATGTATTTACCAGACAATCACTATATATGTATACAAGTTACATGTATTTACCAGACAATCACTATGTATGTATACAAGTTACATGTATTTACCAGACAATCACTATGTATGTATACCAGTTACATGTATTTACCAGACAATCACTATATATGTATACAAGTTACATGTATTTACCAGACAATCACTATGTATGTATACAAGTTACATGTATTTACCAGACAATCACTATATATGTATACCAGTTACATGTATTTACCAGACAATCACTATGTATGTATACAAGTTACATGTATTTACCAGACAATCACTATATATGCATACCAGTTACATGTATTTACCAGACAATCACTAAATATGTACCAGTTACATGTATTTACCAGACAATCACTATATATGTATACAAGTTACATGTATTTACCAGACAATCACTATATATGTATACCAGTTACATGTATTTACCAGACAATCACTATATATGTATACCAGTTACATGTATTTACCAGACAATCACTATATCATGTATACCAGTTACATGTATTTACCAGACAATCACTATATATGCATACCAGTTACATGTATTTACCAGACAATCACTATATATGTACCAGTTACATGTATTTACCAGACAATCACTATATATGTACCAGTTACATGTATTTACCAGACAATCACTATATCATGTATACCAGTTACTTGTATTTACCAGACAATCACTATATTATGTATACCAGTTACATGTATTTACCAGACAATCACTATATATGTATACAAGTTACATGTATTTACCAGACAATCACTATATATGTACCAGTTACATGTATTTACCAGACAATCACTATATATGTACCAGTTACATGTATTTACCAGACAATCACTATATCATGTATACCAGTTACATGTATTTTCCAGACAATCACTATATATGTACCAGTTACATGTATTTACCAGACAATCACTATATATGTACCAGTTACATGTATTTACCAGACAATCACTATATCATGTATACCAGTTACATGTATTTACCAGACAATCACTATATATGTATACCAGTTACATGTATTTACCAGACAATCACTATATATGTATACCAGTTACATGAATTTACCAGACAATCACTTTATATGTATACCAGCTACATGTATTTACCAGACAATCACTATATATGTATACCAGTTACATGTATTTACCAGACAATCACTATATATGTATACCAGTTACATGTATTTACCAGACAATCACTATATATGTATACCAGTTACATGTATTTACCAGACAATCACTATATATGTATACAAGTTACATGTATTTACCAGACAATCACTATATATGTATACCAGTTACATGTATTTACCAGACAATCACTATATATGTATACCAGCTACATGTATTTACCAGACAATCACTATATATGTATACCAGCTACATGTATTTACCAGACAATCACTATATATGTATACCAGCTACATGTATTTACCAGACAATCACTATATATGTATACCAGTTACATGAATTTACCAGACAATCACTATATTATGTATACCAGTTACATGTATTTACCAGACAATCACTATATATGTATACCAGTTACATGTATTTACCAGACAATCACTATATATGTATACAAGTTACATGTATTTACCAGACAATCACTATATCATGTATACAAGTTACAGGTATTTACCAGACAATCACTATATATGTATACCAGCTACATGTATTTACCAGACAATCACTATATATGTATACAAGTTACATGTATTTACCAGACATTCACTATATATGTATACAAGTTACATGTATTTACCAGACAATCACTATATATGTATACCAGTTACATGTATTTACCAGACAATCACTATATATGTATACCAGTTACATGTATTTACCAGACATTCACTATATCATGTATACCAGTTACATGTATTTACCAGACAATCACGATATATGTATACCAGTTACATGAATTTACCAGACAATCACTATATATGTATACAAGTTACATGTATTTACCAGACAATCACTATATATGTATACCAGTTACATGTATTTACCAGACAATCACTATATATGTATACCTGTTACATGTATTTACCAGACAATCACTATATTATGTATACCTGTTACATGTATTTACCAGACAATCACTATATATGTATACCAGCTACATGTATTTACCAGACAATCACTATATATGTATACCAGCTACATGTATTTACCAGACAATCACTATATATGTATACAAGTTACATGTATTTACCAGACAATCACTATATATGTATACCAGTTACATGTATTTACCAGACAATCACTATATATGTACCAGTTACATGTATTTACCAGACAATCACTATATATGCATACAAGTTACATGTATTTACCAGACAATCACTATATATGTATACCAGTTACATGTATTTACCAGACAATCACTATATATGCATACAAGTTACATGTATTTACCAGACAATCACTATATATGTATACCAGTTACATGTATTTACCAGACAATCACTATATATGCATACAAGTTACATGTATTTACCAGACAATCACTATATATGTACCAGTTACATGTATTTACCAGACAATCACTATATATGCATACAAGTTACATGTATTTACCAGACAATCACTATATATGCATACCAGTTACATGTATTTACCAGACAATCACTATATATGTATACAAGTTACATGTATTTACCAGACAATCACTATGTATGTATACCAGTTACATGTATTTACCAGACAATCACTATATATGCATACCAGTTACATGTATTTACCAGACAATCACTATATATGTATACAAGTTACATGTATTTACCAGACAATCACTATGTATGTATACAAGTTACATGTATTTACCAGACAATCACTATGTATGTATACCAGTTACATGTATTTACCAGACAATCACTATATATGTATACAAGTTACATGTATTTACCAGACAATCACTATGTATGTATACAAGTTACATGTATTTACCAGACAATCACTATATATGTATACCAGTTACATGTATTTACCAGACAATCACTATGTATGTATACAAGTTACATGTATTTACCAGACAATCACTATATATGCATACCAGTTACATGTATTTACCAGACAATCACTAAATATGTACCAGTTACATGTATTTACCAGACAATCACTATATATGTATACAAGTTACATGTATTTACCAGACAATCACTATATATGTATACCAGTTACATGTATTTACCAGACAATCACTATATATGTATACCAGTTACATGTATTTACCAGACAATCACTATATCATGTATACCAGTTACATGTATTTACCAGACAATCACTATATATGCATACCAGTTACATGTATTTACCAGACAATCACTATATATGTACCAGTTACATGTATTTACCAGACAATCACTATATATGTACCAGTTACATGTATTTACCAGACAATCACTATATCATGTATACCAGTTACTTGTATTTACCAGACAATCACTATATTATGTATACCAGTTACATGTATTTACCAGACAATCACTATATATGTATACAAGTTACATGTATTTACCAGACAATCACTATATATGTACCAGTTACATGTATTTACCAGACAATCACTATATATGTACCAGTTACATGTATTTACCAGACAATCACTATATCATGTATACCAGTTACATGTATTTACCAGACAATCACTATATATGTACCAGTTACATGTATTTACCAGACAATCACTATATATGTACCAGTTACATGTATTTACCAGACAATCACTATATCATGTATACCAGTTACATGTATTTACCAGACAATCACTATATATGTATACCAGTTACATGTATTTACCAGACAATCACTATATATGTATACCAGTTACATGAATTTACCAGACAATCACTTTATATGTATACCAGTTACATGTATTTACCAGACAATCACTTTATATGTATACCAGCTACATGTATTTACCAGACAATCACTATATATGTATACCAGTTACATGTATTTACCAGACAATCACTATATATGTATACCAGTTACATGTATTTACCAGACAATCACTATATATGTATACCAGTTACATGTATTTACCAGACAATCACTATATATGTATACAAGTTACATGTATTTACCAGACAATCACTATATATGTATACCAGTTACATGTATTTACCAGACAATCACTATATATGTATACCAGTTACATGTATTTACCAGACAATCACTATATATGTATACAAGTTACATGTATTTACCAGACAATCACTATGTATGTATACCAGTTACATGTATTTACCAGACAATCACTATATATGTACCAGTTACATGTATTTACCGGACAATCACTATATATGTACCAGTTACATGTATTTACCAGACAATCACTATATATGTATACCAGTTACATGTATTTACCAGACAATCACTATATATGTATACCAGTTACATGTATTTACCAGACAATCACTATATATGTATACCAGTTACATGTATTTACCAGACAATCACTATATATGTATACAAGTTACATGTATTTACCAGACAATCACTATATATGTATACAAGTTACATGTATTTACCAGACAATCACTATATATGTATACAAGTTACATGTATTTACCAGACAATCACTATGTATGTATACAAGTTACATGTATTTACCAGACAATCACTATGTATGTATACCAGTTACATGTATTTACCAGACAATCACTATATATGTACCAGTTATGTTTCAGATCAAACGTCTTATTCCGTGTTTCGTACATTTAAATGTTTAATTGAAATATTTTGTTTGATATTTTGGTCAGATTTACCAAATACACGCACATTGTGAACTCATTTCTCTTTAATGTTCTAGTAAACTCAAACATGTAGAAATCCTTGATTAATAGTGTCTATTGTAAATGTAGCGTAGTAAAAACTATAAGAAGACACCTTCGATATATCGGCTTCATATTATACTAAATAAATATACAACTATAAGACACCGGACACTTGTAGTTCATTGGACCTGTATCTTATCTGTGGAAAGATAACAAGCTTGTTATTGTACAATTACATCAATTGACAATGTTTATTAACCAAATAAAACGCCTCTATCAAGGAAACAATTTATGAAAAGTCTAGTACCATGAAACAGCCCAATTGATGTATGATAAAATAACGTTCTATGATCATTTAATGTTGCTCTATTCGATGATAATTTATAACAAATGTAACATGTATTTCTAGTATTTTCATGTAGAACATGACTTATACACGTGGTGATAGCAAACCCGCCTCCGTGGCTGAGGTTTTAATGTCGCTGACCTCAAATCACTGTAATCTCTTACTGATAGAGGGTCGTGGGTTCGAGCCCACCTATACTGATCATGACTCTTTATGTGAGAAAGTAGGCAGTTGCTTATGGAGGATGGGAGTCTAGTACTGGTTCTTCCCAGGAACGATGATTATGTTAACTGTCCGTCTCATATGACTCTGACTGTGTAAAACTCGATAGTGTGGTAAGGAACTGATGGGACTGGTGTGTACTTACTAATTTAAATTATCAATGGTGAATATTGTGAAATTCTAGCAGAACTAACCTAATACTGATCAGGAATGTAGCTTGTTGAGATGCTCAGAAATACAAGGATCTCACGATTTACACAATTACATATTTACAACCATGTATAGTGCGATTTTATTAAACTGTCAAAGCTGAATACATGTAGTTACACGGTCGCCGAATGCATTAATTTTAACTTCGTACTATAGTCGATAGTTTCCGTTTACTTTACGGCAAGGGTATGTTTCGTTCCGCTCGTTTATATATAATTATTATGTAGCGCATTGAAAACTTTGGAAAAAGTTTATAAACTATGAAAATTAAAATTAAAAGTGTTATAAGCTGGGTTCGATCCTACGTCCTTACATATCCTCGCGACTACGCAACCCGCTTTGGAAAACCACTGTTTGTTCACTGTTGTTCTAAATCACGAGATGTACGTGGTGCCTAGCGACCACTGTTTGTTCTAAATCACGAGATGTACGTGGTGCCTAGCGACCACTGTTTGTTCTAAATCACGAGATGTACGTGGTGCCTAGCGATCACTGTTTGTTCTAAATCACGAGATGTACGTGGTGCCTAGCGTCCACTGTTTGTTCTAAATCACGAGATGTACGTGGTGCCTAGCGACCACTGTTTGTTCTAAATCACGAGATGTACGTGGTGCCTAGCGACCACTGTTTGTTCTAAATCACGAGATGTACGTGGTGCCTAGCGTCCACTGTTTGTTCTAAATCACGAGATGTACGTGGTGCCTAGCGTCCACTGTTGTTCTAAATCACGAGATGTACGTGGTGCCTAGCGACCATTGTTTGTTCTAAAAGACAGTATTCCGTGTCGGTAGTAGGATCGGCAACTATATTTGAAACATGTGAAAATATCGTGTATTTTTAACAAAGTGCAGAAGGAAATTTAAACAACAACAACAGGAAGTAAAACCCAGTGAAGGTACTCCACAGTTCTAACATCACACGAGTGTTCATATTCATTCATGAAAAATTCTATAACCCTATCCAGTACTTGTAAATTCGGCATATTAGAGGCTGATTACTTCCACATACAGGAAATATACTCATTGAAATTAAAGAAAACACTTGATTTAGTACTTGATAATGTTGTTTTTTATTCTATCAACACAGTAAATAGTCTATTATTGAGATTTTATATATACATTCTGTCCAGTACTAGTGTCTGTGACAGATTGTATTATTGTACAGGAGAACTAACAGTGATTACAAAAACAGGTAAATGATTATTGTCATTATAATTGTTGTATTTTATTATACATTTTGTATTGTCGCTTTGTGATTGCAGAAATACATCGTATTTAATTAAATAGGGACCGAAATGTCTAAAATTCTTTCTAAAACGAAGTTGCTTCCCTGAATTATTTTTTCTACTTCACTGTAATCTGCTTTCTGATATCAAACTTGTCGGTGACTCTATGAAAAAAAAATCACAGTGGAAACATAACCAATAATAAGTCATAACACATTACATACATTTATGTACACCAAAAATACTGTGGTTTTAGTAAAATCGTTCTACAGTACATGTATAAAAGACGAGCAAATAGCAAACACATTATTATAAAACAGTGCAACTAAACATCATAGCAAACAATACAACAATAATTCAACAAAACAACACAACAAAACAATACGACGGAACAATGAAACAAAACAACATAACGAAACAATACGACGGAACAATGCAACAAAACAACATAACAAAACAATACGACGGAACAATGCAACAATAATTCAACAAAACAACATAACAAAACAATACGACGGAACAATGCAACAAAACAACATAACGAAATAATGCAACAAAACAAAACAATATTACGAAATAATGCAACAAAACAAAACAGTATAACAAAAGAAAACTAAACAATACAACAAAACAATACAACAAAACAATATAACAAAACAATATAACAAGACAATGCAACAACTTATTATAACAATAAACACAATTTCATGTCTCAAGGTTCTGCAATGATAGCAAAGAATGTGTGTGTTTTGTAGTAGAAATTAATCATGAACCGTTTTATATAACATCAGATTCCAATATTGAACATTATAACTTCAGCTTAAGATTCAGTGACATGATATACAAGATAATCCTATTAGAATATCAATCTGAAAGCTGTAATAACGTATGAATGCATCAATGATAATCATACCGACACTTTAATTTCTTAAGTGATATTACCAATTACGTTACATTTATTTTCATCAAGTTGTACACACGGTTCGATGCTCAATGCGCATTCGTAAAAGTATTGTTACATGATTTTCAGTGGATGAAATATTCCTATAATTTTATAAATATCAATTCTGATTTGGTGTTAAAATTGGTAATAAAAAAAAATACCGTCTGATATTATAATTATGTAGCACCTTCCAAATATCTGTGATGTAAACTTGTAAAGTGACATTATTATACATTATCATCTCAAAGAGTTGTTCATTTTGTGAGTTTAGATTGGATCTAGCCGGTAAACAAGCCATAGGTATTATAGTACCAGACATTGTACTGTTTAATGCTTCGTGTGTTATACTCAACTGTTTATTTGTCCTCTGTGAATATAAGTTAGTTTATCATGAGTGGTCGGATTGATTTTAATTAAATACAGTATATTTCTTTCAATGATTTTCTATTTGTGATGTGGTGATAACAATAGTTTTGTGTATTTTCAGGTTATTTTCTATTTGTGATAAAGATGTATTTGATTCGATTGTGGTTGTCTGTCTGTGTGACATTAAACCTTCAGATATTTCTATTCACTGGTAAGTTATATTGACAATACAAACGTACGCATTCACGATTTATTACAAATAAGAAATCATTAGAATGACCAAACTGAATGTTCTGTTTAAATGAAGACATGTCATATCTGCTATTTCTACATGGAATGGTATACAAAAATATCGGATATGAAATTTGATGCCGTCATCCATAAATGAAGTACACCGGACTGGGCTGTACAATATCACCAAATGATTCATTTGTCTTTTATTCATTAATAAATATGATTGATGTTTATTGAAAGACTTATTGTTAACAATAATATTGTTGGTTTTACAGCTTAACATCTGTTGTCGTTTTCATATCAATCAGTGCTTTACGTGGATATATTTGTTTCAGTTTCAAGTGGAAAGATAGGGGATGTTTTATCTATAGAACAATCACTTTTCAATTCATCAGACGTCCAGACTTCATTCTCCACTGATACACTTCCTGGAATGGGAAACAAAACATCATCAGTACTGCATGTATCTACGATATTTCATGGTGAAACGAGCTCAGATGATAACCTAAACCCAACCACGATCGCAATCATGACAGCAACTGTAAACAGCGAATTAGAACTGTCTAATAATGACATAATCAATACAAGTTCGGTAACTCTTTTATCTAACTATTCCTCACCGGCGACCATAAACGGTACAGTAGAAAACATGTCCGTCAATGAATCAACTGAGTCTTCGTCGTTGTCAACAAGTTATGTCCATTCAAGCATTTATTCAACAAAAATGTCAGAAATTGTATCAACTAGCTTTGAAAGTTTCGTTGTCAGTCCAGAGATACAGCTTAATATTGATTCAACAATTAGTTCTTATGATAATAACATCATTTGGAATGCTTCAAATCCGATTGTTTCTACAGAACTTCCAGCTTCTTCTAATTCAGACAGTAATATATCCAGTTATGTTAGCTCACACTTCAGTATTACGACAACAGGCGAATATACGTTACCAACGAGTGCAGAATATACGTTACCAACGAGTGCAGAATATACGTTACCAACGAGTGCAGAATATACGTTACCAACGAGTGCAGAATATACGTTACCAACCAGTGTAGAATATACGTTACCAACGAGTGCAGAAAATAATTCGTCATTGGAAGTTAGGTCGGTGGTCCACTCACAGGAACCGGACTTGTCTGCCTCTATTAGAACATCTCAAATCCTTTCAGAGATGTTTAACACAACCGCAACTCAAAATATCAGTGATGTTATGGTAGCCCTGAACACTTCTATGTCTTCACTCTTGTCTGTTGAAACAACCGCGATGTACCCCCTTAATCCAACTGAACGAGCTGTTTTATCCACAAGAACAACAACTCTGTCAACTGACCATCTACACGAAGTTATTGAAACACCTAGCGACACCTTCGATATTTCAAGTTTTGAGTCATTGATAAACAATGATTCATTTACTCCAAGCTATGAAGACACGACTGATACTGTATTCAGTAGTCCGATATTATCAACTTCAAGCTTTATAGTAACACCATCGTTGTTAGATTTTAACATGACATTTTCAACATCCGAAGAGCCTTCATATATCCAGTCTAATTTATCTGCTGATATCAATATAGGCGCTTATGTATCTACATTAGTTCCATCTACAGGAACACAAATCATGAACGTATCCGACGTTTCTGAAACATGGTTAAGTAACAGTACTAGTAGTTTTATTGATTCGAATGTATTGTATGTATCAACTCAACTGACAGAACCTGATATTTCCAGCACACGTACAGAAGCACATCTAACAGATTCATTTTTACCCAACACGGTCGCCTCTGTGATGGAATCTGCAACAGAAAGTTCAGTTTCAACGACCTTTCAACAATCTTCATCTTCTGTGCCTACTGGTGACCTAACTTCTGCTTCTAGTTTTCTCACCTCGAAGCAGTCAACAGATGGATCCCATTTGTCTACAGTTACGTCTTCTGATATCATGAACACAACTTCGCTGATAGTGAATACTTCGGATGAAGACTTCAAAAACGAAACTGGATCAAAAGGAGATATTCTAACAAGAGTAATGATTACGTTTGATGGTAATTGTCGTATCTTACGAGGTAACGCACAACTTCAAGGAGAATTTCTGAAGGCCTGGACTGAAGACGTAAGGGCAAGTACCGGATTGGAGATCGATACTGACGTACTTAGAATGGAAGAAATGTTATGTGACCCATTCCGGGTAATTCTGCTTCTGGTTGCAAACGACAGTATTTTATTGAGTTCTGTTCGGGGTGAAATACTTTCATCAAGTTTTAATGTTAGAATTCCTGATAGTGTTCGAGAGCTTAACTTCTCTTCAACCAAAGTAGAAATATTGGATGTTGATAAAACTGTTGACGGGCAAGATGACATTGTTGTGACAAGCCATCTTGAAGTCACTGATTTTGTCATCATTGGTGTTGCATCCCTTTTGTTTGCCGTATTAGTATGTATGTTATGTATTGCTGTGTGTCGAGAATGTTATATAAGACAAAGATCGTCTTCTTTTAGTCTGTCTGAAATACCTCATATCAATTTAAAGTTGTCAGATTTCACGCTAACTAAAATACCACGCCCTCAAGTATTTTATCGTGAAAACAGCAAACGGAAACCAGACAGGATACCTGTAACAAGGATAGGTCAAATGTCACGACATAACGGTCACGTCGATAAACCATGTGTTGAACATCATTACGATCAGCTGAACATAAACGCAGACAAAATACAAGTGCGCATGCGCGATCATGCTCATGGCCTGGTAGTCGGTGTTATGTGTAGCAAACCTACAACCGGTAAGGCGGAAGAGTCTTCAGTGTATGGAGAGTCAAAGAAATCGTTGCTCGGAGAGAAAAAAGTGGTCGCACATGGTGGGCTTAGTAATCCTTCATTTTCTGCGACGGGTGAAGAGGTAATTGGTAACACACAGTTAACAGTCTATGAAGATGAAATAGAACATTTTTTATGATCTCACTGAGTGGAATTTGTGTATTCGTGAAATAAGAAAATATATTTCTAATATGATCAATGATAATTCATAAATTGGTCAAGGTGGACATGTAGGCATATTTAATTCTACTATATAATGTGTCATTAATGTATACACCAGACAGTACAACAACAAGCAATTATTATAATAGCTCTTCAGTGTAATTATATATCTGACTGTAATTATTTACGTTCCGTTTACGTTTCTCTTCATACTGACTTGGGTGGATGTTCAAATGTGTTGTACGTGAAAATGCAATCTGAATGTGTTGTTTCACAAAGCAAGTGGAAGATGGAAGCTAAAACTAAGAAATAATTCCAAAGCAGTTTAACAGCAATTAGTTGAATGGTGTTGTAAGCAGTCCTCGGTAAATGTATTATTTGTTTTGAATGTATGGATATTTGTGTGATTTACCCCATAATATCTTTATTTGTGTTTTCATACGTAACAGTGTACATGTAACATTTGTCGCTAGAAATATTCGAAATGTATTCGATGACTTGATGAAAGCGAACTTATTATGAAAAAAAAGAACTAGCAAAAATGTTCATATCTGAAAACCATGAACTAACAAATAAGACATGAAATACAATGTAAATGTTAATTACAGACACTATAAATGCCTGCTGTGTAACGGTCTCATACATGGCCTATAATTTACTAAGACAATCCTTTTAATATGATTGATTAATTACACGTTACAAACAGTTTATTATTATACAAATGTATCTATGTAGACTTGAAATGTAAAATGTTTCAAAATATGCGCATCTTATTAATGCATGTGTGTTTGTCTAGAAGAAAGATAGTTTACAATGTTTGTAATATAAAAATAACGAAATATAGTGTTGTGTACTAGATAAACGTACAACCTAGTGCTCCTTAGCTCACAAGAGCGTTAAGGGTTTTAGAGGTCACAGTTTTAATTGAATCTTCCTATTTTTTTTCGAAACATTTGTCTTTATGATGTTCGAACACTTGTCATCTTGGTAAAAATAGGTCACTATCAAATCACAGAAAAACCTTGATAGCATTTTGGATCGAATCTTGATAAAAATGCTCAGAATGTCTGTCTTGATGTTTTCTAAGTTAGTGTTAATAATTGATATGAAAGAAGTTGCAATGATATGATAGATGTTGCAGTCTTTAATCAGGTGAGCGAGTAAAGGTCCAATATGGTCCTCTTGTTTATCTAGAAGAAAATCACACCCTAAATAAATTGTACACAAAATATCACACAAAATTAAACTCATAAAATATAATACATGAATATTTTATAAAAGTAAATAAAATAGTATACATAATAGAAGTACACAATTCTTTAATATAAAATTCTAGCAAACAAGCAGTATTTACAATCTACCTTGTGTTGTGTAGTGTGTGCGAAAAAAAATCACTAAAAGTCCTGCTCCTCTCAAATGACCTCCAACAACTGAATATGACCCGACGTATGATTTAGTTACAGTATCTGAACAATTCAAAATAAAAAGTACTATAAAACAATATACAAGTAGTTAAACCAGGAACTAATACATGGCATCTTATAAATTATATCTGTGTAGTAAAATTACAGAAGTTATTATCAGAAGTCTTAAAACCTGTTCATCAATTCCTTATTATTTGATCCTACATTGTTAAATAGAATTAATTCTGTATGATGTTTTACTGTGGTAACATCGGCATAAAATACTAAGACTGACGACATGTCTGAATTATATTCGTATATAGATCTAAGACAACTCTGTATTCTTTTGTAATTCTCGATTCTATTTTAGGAATAAGGTTTATATTTGGAAGTTCAAATATATTTATATTTCCTTATACAGCATCATGATACATGGCCTTAATACTTGTCCGCCCTCTATCTTAACTGGGCATCGATCTATCAGTGACGTGAAGTAAAAGACTTTGTACAGATACTGTCATCATATTCCAAGATTTAAGATGCTTTCTCAAGTGCTCCGGTCTTTTTATCATCAGCTTTGTTGTAAATTTATAGCAACATAAAACAGATTGAATTACCACCGTGACACACACACTTGTGATTTGTGATCTCTCTCTATATATATTTCTGTATTTGTATAGCGAAATCAACAAATCTGTAACAAATATAAATGTCAAATAAACAAAGTTTTACACAGCTATATTAACTTTTAACTAACCATTAAAGGTATGTTATCAGTGTAGTTTACCAAAAGTATGGTATGTGTCAACAATATATACAAACATGGTAGTTTACCAAAATATTATATGTGTCAACAAGGTACACAAACATGGCTGTTTACCAGAATATGGCATATGTCAACACGATACGCAAGCATGGTAATTTACTAGTTTTCAAAAAAATATGGTAGATGTCAACAAGATATACAAACATGGTAGTTTACCACAAATATGGCATGTGTCAACAAAATATATAAACATGATAGTTCACCAAAAATATGGTATGTGTCAACAAGATCACAAACATGGTAGTTTTTTTAAAGATACGGCATAATTGTCAACAAGATACACAAACATGGTAGTTCACCAAAATATGGTATATGTCAACAAGATCACAAACATGGTAGTTTTTTTAAAGATACGGCATAATTGTCAACAAGATACACAAACATGGTAGTTCACCAAAATATGGTATATGTCAACAAGATCACAAACATGGTAGTTTTTTTAAAGATACGGCATAATTGTCAACAAGATACACAAACATGGTAGTTCACCAAAATATGGTATATGTCAACAAGATACACAAACATGATAGTTCACCAAAAATATGGTATGTGTCAACAAGATCACAAACATGGTAGTTTTTTTAAAGATACGGCATAATTGTCAACAAGATACACAAACATGGTAGTTCACCAAAATATGGTATATGTCAACACGATACACAAACGTGGTAATTTACTATTTGTTTTCAAAAATATGGTAAATGTCAACAAGATATACAAACATGGTAGTTTATCAAAGAATTTGGCATGTGTTAACAAGATACGCAAATATAGTAATTTACCAAAAATATGGCATGTGCTAACAAGATACACAAACATGGTAGTTTACCAAAGTATGGCATATGTCAACAAGATATACAAACATGGTAGTTTACCAAAATATGTCATATGTCAATAAGATATACAAACATGGTAGTTTACCAAAATATGGCATATGTCAACAAGATATACGGTATAGGTTAACAAATGTGGCATACATCTACATGATACACAAACAAAATGTTCCTGGAGAACTATCAGGAAGAAATACGGACATCATTCTTTAATTTCTTGTCCGTAAAAACAGGCAGTAGAATAGGATTGATGAAACGATAAGCGTGTAGAGCAATTCAGTAACGAAACAGTGAAGACAGATGTACAAACATGAGACGTATTCAGATCTTTATCTTCCTTCTTTTAACCTCACTGACAGGTAAGTTTTATATATTTATTTACTCGTTATAATAACTCATGTTTAAAATATACAAGAACTGTTTTGTCAGACTTACAATCGTAGTTTACGGGAGTATTCAATATTTAATAGTTTATGTTAAATCAAGATCGGTAATATACTTTAATACAGCATGATGTCGCTAGATATAACATTTCAAAATATCGTCGTTAATCGATCAAAAAATTTAAGATATTTTTTTTAAATTGTATAATAAATTAGGTTTTGTTATCATTATTTCAATCCGCGATACAGTCTATTGCCGTAATTAATAGTTTGTATAATTGATGATATGTGTACATACATATAATGTCATGTGTAACTGTGTCGTATTTAAATGCAAAAAAAGAAAATAACATATGAAACATGTTTGATGTGTTATTTTATAATCAAATTTTAGCACATGTAGAAAGAGTTTGAATCAAACAGGATAAGAATATATTTACATACAAGTCCAATACTAACCTTACAGTTAAGATGTTTTTACTTCTCTTTATTCGTTTTTTATTTACACACTGACATATAGGGACGGCATCATTCCGTATGTGTCATTGTCTTTAATTGGTACTTACTAGGATGATATTATACCTGTAACCTAGGGATAGAAGAGATGGAAGAGGTAAAAGTGGTAGAAGAGGCGAGAAATGTAGTTCTAACTTTGGGTGTCCAGCATGTGTCATAACACCATAATTCAGATCATAAATAAATAGGTTGTTTTTTTAGTCCGGTGTGCCCCAGAAGATGCAAATAAAAAAAACATGAAGAAATTAACCACACACATACCACAGACGGCTGACAATGCGACAAGTATACCTACAACATGGCAGGTAATCAACATTTCAGTTTTTAGCTCACCGGATTGATCAGGTGAGCCTTTAGGATCGATGAATGTCCGGCGTATGTCGTCCGTCCACAATTAGTTTTTTACACTCTAGCATTCACAGCTCTTAACCAATCTTAATCACAATGTATCGGCTAAGGTGGATTACGGGCAAAATCGGACAAGGGCTTCAAGAGTTATGTGCCCTTGACTTAGAAAATTTGCTATATATAGCTTGTTTACACTCTAGCGCTTTTATTTATACACCAATCCTAATAATATTTTAAGTGAATGTGCATGACCTAAAGGTCCTGAACAAGTTCAGTTATGGGTGAAATCGGACCACGACTTTAAGAGTTATGGGCCCTTGGCATGAAAGATTTGCTATATTTAAGCTTGTTAACAGTCTAGCGCCTTCAAGTCTTCACCAATCCTAAATATGTTTACAGTGAATGTGTATAACCTAAAGGTCTTTAATGAGTTTGATTATGGATGGAATTGAACTAGTACTTGTAGTGTTATGGACCCTCGACTAGTAAAAATTGCTACATTTTAGCTTGTTTTATTCTTAATTACAAAACAGCGAAATTGTATAAGCTCTTTTAGTTTGATTTTAAACAATGCATATACTAACAAACTACACAAATACTGACAAACTGTATGAATACTGAGTAAACAAACTACATGAATACTAACAAACAACATGTATACTGACAAATTACATGAAATTTGACAAACTGTATGAATACTAACAAACTGTATGAAAACTAACAAACAACCTGAATACTAACAAACAACCTGAATACTAACAAACAACCTGAATACTAACAAACAACCTGAATACTAACAAACAACCTGAATACTAACAAACAACATGAATACTAACAAACTGTATGAATACTAACAAACAACCTGAATACTAACAAACAACCTGAATACTAACAAACAACATGAATACTAACAAACAACATGAATACTAACAAACAACATGAATACTAACAAACTGTATGAATACTAACAAACAACCTGAATACTAACAAACAACCTGAATACTAACAAACAACCTGAATACTAACAAACAACCTGAATACTAACAAACAACCTGAATACTAACAAACAACCTGAATAATAACAAACATCATGAATAGTAACAAATAACCTGAATACTAACAAACAACCTGAATACTAACAAACAACCTGAATACTAACAAACAACCTGAATACTAACAAACAACCTGAATACTAACAAACAACCTGAATACTAACAAACATCATGAATACTAACAAACAATCTGAATACTAACAAACAACATGAATACTAACAAACAACATGAATACTTACAAACAACATGAATAATAACAAACAACCTGAATACTAACAAACAACCTGAATACTAACAAACAACCTGAATACTAACAAACAACCTGAATACTAACAAACATCATGAATACTAACAAACAATCTGAATACTAACAAACAACATGAATACTAACAAACAACATGAATACTTACAAACAACATGAATACTAACAAACAACATGAATACTAACAAACAACCTGAATACTAACAAACTGTATGAAAACTAACAAACAATATGAATACTAACAAACAATCTGAATACTAACAAACAACATGAATACTAACAAACAACATGAATACTAACAAACAACCTGAATACTAACAAACTGTATGAATACTAACAAACTGTATGAAAATTAACAAACAATATGAATACTAACAAACAATCTGAATACTAACAAACAACATGAATGCTAACAAACAACATGAATACTAACAAACAACATGAATACTAACAAACTGTATGAATACTAACAAACTGTATGAAACTAACAAACGAATACTAGCAAACAACATGAATACTAACAAACTGTATGAATACCAACAAACAACATTAATAGAAACAAACAACACGAATACTGACCAAAACATGAAAACTGATAAACTATATGAATACTGACAAACGACATAAATACTGACAAACGACATAAATACTGACAAACGACATAAATACTGACAAACAACATAAATACTGACAAACAACATAAATACCGACAAACAACATAAATGCTGACAACAATACACATACTGGCAAACGACATTAATACTAACCAAACATCATGAATACTAACCAAACATCATGAATAATAACAAACGACATAGATACTTACAAACTACATAAATACTGACAAACAACATAAATACTGACAAAGGACATCAATACTAACAAACAACATAAGTACTGACAAACTGCATGAATACATTTTGTTATTACAAACGACATGAATACTAACCCAACTACACGAATACTAACAAACGACATGAATACTAACCCAACTACACGAATACTAACAAACGACATGAATACTAACCCAACTACACGAATACTAACAAACGACATGAATACTAACAAACTACATGAATAATAGCAATACAAATTCAGTAATTACCCTGTAATTAAATGGAATTTTAAGTCAAGTCAAGTCAAAATATTTTTATTCACTCATTTCATGATACATGAATAAATGAGGTAAACAATTGAGATTTTAGTTGAGGCTCTTTGACATTGGTAGAAAATAGTCATACTAACATGCAGAAAATAAACATAAACAGATAAACAAGTATAAAACATAATACGATAGTAGAGTGCATTGGATTGAGATTCTTTACACGAAAAGAGAAAAAAGGATGATGTCCAATATGGACATCGGAGAGTCACAAAAAAGAGAAAACAAACGAAAAGAGGTTTATTTAAATTAATGGACAGTTATCAAAATTATTTTAATGAACTTACATAACTTCACATATTCAGCTTTAGACGCGTTGTTGAAGAGTTGAGTTAGTTTAAATGTACTTGGGTTTCTACAATAATAAGATTGCTTTCTTTGATAAATAAAAAGGTTACAATCAAATAAATAATGATATTCATCACCTAATTTCGAACAGTTTACGCAGAGACGTTCATTTAATGGTGTTTATTCCAGTTACCTGTTTCAACTGGGAGTTTATGATTTCTTGTTCTAAATTTTATAATAAAGGATAGTAAATTTATTGGGGTGTTTTATAAGTAATTTTCATAGCCAAATGAAGTTTTGACAATTTTGTAAAGTGTATTATTTTTAGATTTTTCCATTGCAGAAAACCAGTCATTGATATATAAATCTTTAAGTTTTTGTTTGATATTAAGTTTAAGTCATTTTGGATTCAGCACGTTCTGATTTTGCCAAATATCAGGGAAACCACATTTAATCAATATTGATTTAATCTTATGAAACCATGGAAAATGTTTTTGTCAGTATTATCACCTGTGTCATTGAATGATTTTTGAAGAATAAAATATAGAATGGAAGATAATTTTGATGGGACTGAATTGTAGTCGTTTAATATTCGTATCCAGAATGAGATCAATTTTTCTTCAATATCGAGTGACAATGGTGTAATGCCAGTTTCACCGTAAACCATATAGTTTGGGTAGATCGTTTTAGTTTAAGTACGTATTTCAGAAATTTAAGCTGGACATTTTCAATTACTTTATTATTACTAAATCCCCAGATTTCAGCTCCGTATAAAAGGATAGGTTTTATCGTTTTATTGAAAAGATCTAATTGTTTATCAGGAGGTAAGTGTAAGCGATTTGAATTTCGAATTAGGCTGTACGTAGCTCTGGTGACTTGATTTGCGATGTGAGTTTTACAACATGTAAAAGAACCATTTTTACTAAAATATACACCTAAGTTTTTATACTCATTTACAATTTCTAAGCAATCATTCTTGTATTTAAATCGGTAATCTGACTGTTTACATTTTGAAAAGACAATTATTTTAGATTTTGAGACATTGACAGTTAATCTCCACTGGTCACAATATTTAGCATATATATCTAAAGCTGTTTGTAGTCCTAGCTCTGTTTCCGACAAAATTACTGTATCATCAGCATAAAGTAAAATAAATATTTTTAAGTATTGAAATAATTGCATTTCATACCTATGATCAGGAATACGAATACTATTGTCAAAATTATGAAGGTTAAAAAACTCTTCAAGATCATTCAAGAATAACGAGAATAACAAGGGGGAAAGATTTTCTCCCTGTCGGACCCCAATATTTGAATGGAAAAAGTTAGACAATTCTGAGTTAACTGACACACAAGATTTGATATTTTGATACATACTCTTGATAACATTCAGACACTTTCCATTTATATCTAATTGAATTAATTTCTGCCACAACCCGTTTCTCCATACTGTGTCAAAGGCTTGCTTTAGATCTATAAAGACACGAAATATTTTTTCTTTTGATTATTAAGGATTTGAACAAGTTGTTGTAGAATAAACATATTGTCTGAGGTTGAGAATCCTTTCTTGAAGCCAGCTTGAGTATTATTTATTATTTCATTTGTCTCGACATATTTTGTCAGTCTATTATTTAGAACACAAGTAAATAGTTTTCCTAGGCAACTTAATAGGGTTATTGGGCTATAATTTTCTGGTTTGGATTTATCTCCCTCATTTTTATAAATGGGGTTTATAATTCCTATCGTCCAAGATTCAGGTATAATTCCTCTATCAAATACTAAATTAAATAATTTCAGATAAACATTTTTCATTAAAGGATAAGTATGTTTAATATGTTCATTGACAATGTTATCGTGACCACAGACGCTTGTTTAGAAAAAATTACCCCACCCACCACGTTCGCTCTTATGACTACCAATATACATTAAACTACTAGTAATGTATATTGGTAGTCATAAGAGCGAACGTGGTGGGTGGGGTAATTTTTTCTAAACAAGCGTCTGTGATCGTGACCGCATGCTTTGTAATTATTCAAAGATTTAACAGCAAATTTAATTTCATTTTCGGTAATTATATCATTTATATGCTCATTAATAATGCCTTCTTCAAGTTGGTCAGTTTCTGACTCGGTATCGATAGTTTTAGTATTTACATTTTTAAAAAATCGTGAAGGTCATTTAAATTAGCTTCTATTTTATTGGAGTTATCTCCCCGTAAGATTTTCCAATATTTACTCGGGTCACGATGTTGTAAATTTTTCAGTTTTTTTACATTTTTATATTTATTTTTATTGTAAAACTTGTTCATAGTATTTTTGTATACTTTACTTTTATATTTCAAATTGTCCTTGTTTGTGGTATTTTTTCTTATTTTATATAAATATTTAGCTCTGTGAAAGTTACGACGTGCTTTTCTGCACTGCGCTCCAAACCACGGCGACATATTACTTCCATCGGCATCATTAATGCCTTTATTTGCACATTTTCCCTTCATATTACGATAGCCAAATGTATTTATAGAAGTATCTTTAAATAGATTAGATATCAATTTTACAGCGTCGTCTGCATTTTGTTGAGTAAACTTTTTATTTTGTTCGAAAGAACATAAAGAATCAAAAATTGAGTCAACAGCATGACGATCAATATTTTCTACATACTCATTTGTTTTATTTTTATCCCAAAGATTTATTTTCGGTTCATTAGATTCAGTTACGGTTCCATGAAAAGGTTTTATGAAATTGAATTCTAAGCTAACTGGATTATGTACGTCAGAGAATAACATGAATTGTATCCACTTAAACAAATTTGAGGAACATATAAAATAGTCTACACTACTCACGCATTAACATGTGGTAAAACCATGATTGTTACCGGTAACCCTACCATTCAATATGTACAATTGCAAGTTATTCATTTTTTAAAATTCAATTAATCTATGCCCATAATTATTAGTAGAATTGTCCCTGTTATTTCAATTCAATTGGACATTCATGGCATTTTCGAACATAAGCATTTCATTTGAATACTCTTCATACATGTCACCTAAATTTTGATTATCTAAAATGTCTTTGTCCGCTGGAATGTAATCTAGTAAACTTGCAGTCCTACAATTAAAGTCACCAAGTAAACACACATGCGGGTATTTATCTAAACACGAGTTCATGAAAACTTGTATATCCATGAATGGATCCTCCATTGAATATTTAGAGTTCTCTGGCGGTATATAAACCATACCGTACAACACATCACTATCAGTTTTTGTTAATTGTTTTGACAAAGTAAACCACATGATTGTTTTGCTATTGGAGTCTAAAACAGTCACATATTTAGATATTGTCTTACTTATTAATAACGCTATCCCACCTGACGCGCATTCAATACAGTCCTCTTACGGTTGTTACAATACAGATCATAATTATCTATCATGATAGAATCTAAATCATCAAGTTTAGTTTCTTGTATACCAATGATACTATATTGATTGATCAAATGTAAAAAGTCAGGACAGTTAACTTTGGATTTAAGGCCACACACATTTACTGTTAGAATCTTAAATTCGCCATTGTCGGTGTTATGCACCGTTTTATCTATAATATTTACATGTATATGTTTCTCATCAGGTGGAGTCGTTACTTGATCAGTATTCATAATAGGCACATTGGTGTTGGTATCAACATTACAATCATGACAAATATTATTAATAGTAGTATTGGTGATGTTTCGACAAGAATGACTGTTGTCTGAATTTTGCGCTTTTGCTTGACGCATCGGAAACGAGTTATTATACAACCATGGTCTTGGTAAGCTATGGTCAATAAGATTGCTTGTCAAACATCATCAATAGAATACTGAATATAGTACGGCACAAAATTTACGAATTTGCAAATTACACAATGCGGACCTTGTACAATAAATCATGAGTATAAACAAACTAAGATATTGATGCAGTATATCACATGACAATGATAGTGATTTGTACAAATCATGAACATGTACATCAGAATTGGTTTTGGTAACTATAGAACTACTATGGTCTTGTTCTAAAACAGAACTAACACTCCTTAACCCATTGTTACCACCATGAGGACTAGACACGTCAAAATTCAATGAACATTTATGCCTACAGACCTTTTGTTCACTAATGTCCGAATTCCGTGAATCAGATGACTCTCAATGCCTGGCCTAGTTGTCGATTGTGGCTGAGTGTGGGACAGTAGGTCATTCGGCGTCTTGCTGGTTGATACACTGGGATGTATTAGAACATGGTTGGTGAGAAACACTCATTTCAGCACAATTATCTTGAACATAACTTTGCACTGAATTTCCGGTGCGTTTGGCAGCTAAATCCATTTCTAATGGTGAGCGAGCTTTACGTTTAGGGGTTACATCCCTAGGATTTAGTGCAACAAATCGGTTTCGGGTTTCAAAATCAGGAGTTGAGTTTTGAGCAGATCTATTGTGATTCCGGGTATTTCGTGTGGGCTCAACAAATCTGTTAAGATGTGATGACTTCCGGTTGTTGTCGTAAGGTCGTCTCTCATTAAAATTAGTACCAACCGTAGGATGTTTATGGTTACCTTGGTAACGTGGTTGTCGTTGGATCAGAGTCCCCGACTCAGGGTCGTATAACATGTGATTTACATAAAGCTTGTCTTTGACAATCAACACTTTGTTGTTCTGTTCGCTGAATTTACGAGCAATGGGGTAGAGTTGTTTTCGTCGTTCCTCTATTTCACGGGGGAAATGTTCATTTTGTATCTTGTTTGTGATTTATTCAGGATTATTCCAGCTCGACGAACAGTTTCTCTTTGTGTGTAACGTTCGAACACTGCAACTACAGGTCGTGGTCAGCTTGTTTCAGGGTTAATTTGGTATTCAGCATGTATAATATCATTGCCTTGCAACTCTTGTTTTCAGCATGTTGCGTAACACCGACTCTGTATTTTCGCGCACTGGTGCTTTCATCCTGTTACTATCATTGACACTAGTGTCGACGTTGGTTTGATGTTGGGAATCTGGTCGGGCCTCACTAATACCGAAGAAAATTAGATTATTCTCCATAGCACGTGCTTGTGTATTCAGTAAACATTCGTGTAACTCATCGTTTTGTTTACGAATTGTTGACATATCTGATTCATAGGATTGGTTGCTGGATTTAACTTGGGATAATTCTTCTTGGATACTATGCTTTGTAGTTATAAAGTCGTCAGCTATATCACTAAATGTTTGGCAAAACTTTTCAACTTCCGTTACCCTTTTGGCCATGAAGAAAGTATAAATATTCGATACCTATGTAATCACTTTAATATCGGTATTTAATATACAACAAACGTAACAAGATGATGTTTGTGATTTTACAGATTGGTATAAGTATACTTCAAGACAATAAATATGTGTATAAATGTGGCGGAACCCTCATAGAATATGATGTTGTCATGACCGCGGCACATTGTCTGCAAAATCCTGATATCACGTGAGTCACATATTTATAGATACATGTATAAGTACATGTGCATTGTGTTTATTAATATTTTTTTATTATCGATATGTATCCTTATTCTCTAAACAGACCATATATATTTTATGGATAAGGCCTAAGAAAAAAATGTTTTTGTTTTTTTGTTTAGGGTAAAATTCTCAAAATCAGTAGGTATAGGCAGGGATGCTATATTACAAACAATATTTAATGTTATTTACAAAGTTCAAATATCATATATTAATACCAAGTAACACAAAATTCTAACCGAATGCGCAAAAATAGTGTTTTATTGCGCTAAACACTGTACCCCTTATCGACTTTACCTTATCAGCGTTAACTATCTCTAACGTATTATGCATTGTATTGGTACGATATGACACTTTTAATTCGTTAATGACAATAATGTGTTATTAATTCTCTTACTGGACATCAAACCTGGGCATAGTTTCAATTATTGAACCGTAAACATATGCGATTTTAATTGGCCATCAACATTGAATCACAAGCTACCGGCGTGTGAAGCCCCCCCCCCCCCCCCACACCCTCTGCAACCCAAAAATTATATTTACACTCTGAAACACTGTTAAATATTATGTTTAAAACATGTTTTATAAAAGCAAAAAAACTTACAATAATTGATTATGTATTTCAAAGCGGTTTTCGGTTTCTTGTAGCGGAAATGTTAATCTAGGGAATCGTGCCTCAGAATTTTGTTATTTGTTTTCATTTTTATCTATGGCGTATTACGTAATAAACAGCGGGATTCTGGGTACGAAATTTCTTTAAAGTCAAATATTTATAACGAATGGAGGACGTTATCAGATTCCCTGCGTTATACATTCATAGTTATTTTAAGGCTATTTGTTGTAATATATTCCTATATACGAGTAGTTATCGTTGTTCAAAAATGTGTAAGTTACGTGCGATATTAGTTTATAGAAGACCAACCAAATGTAATATTTGTTTCAAAATACTTACAGTGGGTTTATTTCAGTATACTTAATTTAATATGGTTTAGTTTTTATATATATGCATTGGTGAAACTTGATATCACCAGACATCCGATCACGGTACCTTAAGAACATAAATGATGGAGAATAGTCAAATGTGTATTACATACATGGTATTTATTATTATTGATATTTTAACTATTTATAAAACATGGTACATAGGAAATATATTACACAAAATGGGCATATAAAGTTACAGTGTTCAAACTAAAATATATTACTGAATATACAAATTGAGACTGTAAAATAATATCAGTAAAAATTTGAAATCATGTCACAAACGTTAAAATACAAGGATAACACAAAAAGAAAGTACATGTAAATCCTTATTTTCATTGTGGTCTTTATAAAATCAATATAAATAACCAAGGAAACAACAACAAATCATATTAATATGAAAAAAAAATATGTGCAGCACATATATTTATCTTAAATATTGGCACTAGGTTTTGAAAAAAGCACTGTCAACCTCGGTAGCTTTATCTGTAAATTTAGTGTATCTTCATTACTTGCCACCTTCATTAAACCGTCCCAGGGGTGGTAATATCATAGTTTTCTACTTGTTGCCAGACAAGTGGACTGAAAAATTGAGTAGTCTCTTTCATAAATACAAATGGTGACTATAATTCTATAGCTCCTTCTTACGTGTTTTTGCCAATACTATAACTTGTTGATGCAGTATTATAAGAATGTAACTAATGGGGAGATATTTTATGAACTTGGAATAATACTTCAACATGAACTGAATTATGATGTTCACAACACTAAAATGTGTCCTAGCAAATAGGGAATTTATCCTGAATATGTGTAAGATGATTTAGTATCAAAGATAAGATACCTACAGTAGAACAGATTTTCATTAAATACACCGTGATTAGATTATGTCTGGTTTCACCATGCATGTAGTGCTGTTATCCGAAAGTTGACGTCCGAAATTCGTACACCGCACGGTTTGAGTATAATGACCATTCTTGAAAATTAACAAGTCTTTAATTGTTATATTGTTGGTCATAATGTTTAATCCAGTACGATATTGTAGGAAAGATTCAATAATTTCCATCAAAACACGTAATTATGCAGTAAAGTGTATAACGATTTTCGAAAATACTTTATAACTAGGTCTGGGGTCGGATTACCCGGAACAAACTTTTTTAGACCTAACGAAGTTTCTGTTCTGGAGGCAAGGATTAAAGAAATTGATGCAGGTTCTTCTACAGTTTTTAGTGTTTTTTAAAACTTTTTTCGAATAAATGTTTATCCCTATTCTAATGAAATCATGATAAACCTTCGTATTCCCTTTCCCAATGGCAAGTCTCGCTTAATCATTCAATTTCAAATCATCCTGACAAAATATCCATCATAGTTTAATTACATTTTATGACGTACGGCTAGGATATGTGACAAAATATTCACATGTTCAACGCATTAGGCGGGACACATTTTTTGTACACTACTGTGAATAACGTTTTTTTTCTCAAAGTCATTTATCAGCCAAGTAAACAATTGTCGTACGACAGATCTCCAAAATTGTTGTAATATATGTTTCGTTATAGACCTGGTAAGATTTTAGTGACAGCAGGTGGTAATAACAGACACGTTGATGAAAATACTGAACAAACACGAGGTGTAGCCGTCATGAAGTCAGTAAGTTGAATAAACTCATAGTAAAAAAAACCAGACAAATACCGAAAGAAAACAAAAAACATAGCGAACGAAAAAGTAAGATGACAGACGTGTTACGCCGTATAGACCTTACACCGTATAGAACTTAGATGTAAGCTCTATACGTTGACGAGCGGCGTATAGAACTTTCCGTAAGCTCTTTGCCGCGTTGATGACATCTTACAGAAATTCAATCTAAGCTAGCTCTATACGGCACTAAACAGACGGAGCTATCACACATGGCATACTGACAGTAAATGTCACAGAGCTTCCATCTAAGCTAGCTCTATACGGCACTACACAGACGGAGCTATCATACATGGCATACTGACAGTAAATGTCACAGAGCTTCCATCTAAGCTAGCTCTATACGACACTAAACAGACGGAGCTATCATACATGGCATACTGACAGTAAATGTCACAGAGCTTCCATCTAAGCTAGCTCTATACGGCACTAAACAGACGGAGCTATCATACATGGCATACTGACAGTAAATGTCACAGAGCTTCCATCTAAGCTAGCTCTATACGGCACTACACAGACGGAGCTATCATACATGACATACTGACAGTAAATGTCACAGAGCTTCCATCTAAGCTAGCTCTATACGGCACTAAACAGACGGAGCTATCATACATGGCATACTGACAGTAAATGTCACAGAGCTTCCATCTAAGCTAGCTCTATACGGCACTAAACAGACGGAGCTATCATACATGGCATACTGACAGTAAATGTCACAGAGCTTCCATCTAAGCTAGCTCTATACGGCACTACACAGACGGAGCTATCATACATGACATACTAACAGTAAATGTTACAGAAATTACATGTAAGCTAGCTATGTTACAGAGCTTATATCTAAGATAGCTCTATACGGCGCCACATAGACGGGGCTATCATACATGACATACTGACAATAAATGTTACAGAGCTTACATCTAAGCTACCTCTATACGGCACTACACAGACGGGGCTATCATACATGACATACTGACAGTAAATGTCACAGAGTTTACATGTAAGCTAGCTCTATACAGCACTACACAGACGGGGCTATCATACATGACATACTGACAGTAAATGTTACAGAGTTTACATGTAAGCTAGCTCTATACAGCACTACACAGACGGGGCTATCATACATGACATACTGACAGTAAATGTTACAGAGTTTACATGTAAGCTAGCTCTATACAGCACTACACAGACGGGGCTATCATACATGACATACTGACAGTAAATGTTACAGAGTTTACATGTAAGCTAGCTCTATACGGCACTACACAGACGGGGCTATCATACATGACATACTGACAGTAAATGTTACAGAGTTTACATGTAAGCTAGCTCTATACGGCACTAAACAGACGGGGCTATCATGCATGACATACTGACAGTAAATGTCACAGAGTTTACATGTAAGCTAGCTCTATACGGCACTACACAGACGGGGCTATCATACATGACATACTGACAATAAATGTTACAGAGTTTACATGTAAGCTACCTCTATACGGCACTACACAGACGGGGCTATCATACATGACATACTGACAGTAAATGTTACAGAGTTTACATGTAAGCTAGCTCTATACGGCACTACACAGACGGGGCTATCATACATGACATACTGACAGTAAATGTTACAGAGTTTAAATGACCCATCTTAATGTACTCTTGTTCAATAAAAATGCAATGAAATGTTGGTAGTATTTTTACTGTTTTGATCGACTTGATCAAATGATTTAAATAGGACGTCTAATGGATATGAATGTAGTTTTATAACATTCAATCAGACGGATAAGTTTACAAAGAGAAAAAAACTTTCCTGTTCATGTTGAAAATTATAATTAGTTTGATTTGATACTCAAAATCCATGTGACAAAGATACCCCCAAATTTGTTGTTCCTTTTTAGCATAGTAATTACACTGGAACATTAACATCATTATACAGTAACGATATTGCGTTAATGAAACTAACAAAGCCTGTCTTAGAAACATCTTCTGTATCAACAATAAAATTACCAACACAAGCAGAAACTATTGACTACACGGCACAATGTTACATCATTGGATGGGGATTATCAGCAAAAAGTGAGTACTCTTACAAAGTTTTACCAAAAAGGTTTTAAAATACATGTAGTCCATTTTTTTATATAAGTCACATACGGCAAGATTCTTATGTTTGTTAGCTTGTTTGAGTTTTACGCCCCTTTTCAACAGCCAGAGTCATATGCAGCGGACAGTTCACCTAGCCATCGTTCGTGAGAAGAACCAGTACTAGAGGCTCCCATCCCTCGTAAACAACTGTATAAACGCAGGCGGGTCTCAGGATTTAAATGAACAGACAAAGTTCTGATAACGTTATGTATAAAATAGAGTTAATACTAGTAGATGTACAAGTTCTAATCTAGTTCAAACCAGTCACTCCATACTAACCTTTTGTAATACAAAATGTTCTAACACATTAGGCCATTCGGTTTCATTATTTTAAGTGTCCGCGTGTGCCTAGGTCAAAAAAATATATTTTCGGTAAAGATAAAAAAAGTGGAGAAACTGTTACCCATATATTTTAATCTAGACGATGTATAACGACATTTGAATTCATGTATTCTAATGTGGGATACAGTGACTCGCAGAACTCAGAAATGTTAGAATTATATGTTCTGAGTTTAAACTAATCTGTTGTTCTTTTAATACGATGTATGTATACTATGATATTTCTGTCATTAAAGTCAATAACATTCTCCTTCATAACGAGTTTGCGTGGTTCTTAATATAGGTAGCTAGGTTTTGAAAACGAGGTTGACGTTTAATGAAATAAAAACTGAATGGCCTTAATCCGAACATGTTTGAACATATGATACATGATGTAGTGTAAAATTATTAGCATAATATTTCTTATTGATTTTCATTAAAAAGTACTGTGGAATCATTAATTTTCGTTCGGGATTTAATAGGTCAGCTCATCCACGAAATCAAAACCCCACGAATATAAATGCCGAGATTTCAGTCAGCCAGCCGGAAAGTTGTGATATGGCCGAAATTGGGCTACTTACAATTCAAGATTTGGTTTATACTTCATATATCAAGTAAATGGTACATTTAACTTCTAGTATAAAATCTTACAAGTATGATATCTTACAAGTATGATATGAATTATACAATTCTTAAACTTGTCCATTGATTCGGCTATATTTACAGAGATTGCCAAATCTACAACAACTTCTTCAAGTTTACTCTCAGAGGCGGAGGTGAAAATATTGAAGAATAGTGAATGCAACAAAAAGAACTACTGGGACGGTTTAATTAAACCCTTCCAAATATGTGCGTTCAATAAGAGAGTGTCAGCATGCGTGGTAAGCATGACTATATAATTTAGACAATTGTCATAAATTACATGACAGAACACTAATCATTATTACTGTTATATGTAAAACCTTTCAACATGTATTGATATTTTACATGATGGCCGAACAGAAGTCTTCTTTCTGCTGATATCCATGCACTAACACAACATAATCTAGGTTTGCTTCTTCTAATGTTTGAGAGGAATACTGTTGGCTACATACTAACCAATGTTTGAGAGGAATACTATTGACTGCATACTAACCAATGTTTGTAAGGAATACTGTTGACTACATACTAACCAATGTTTGAGAGGAATACTATTGACTGCATACTAACCAATGTTTGTGAGGAATACTATTGATTGCATACTAACCAATGTTGGAGAGGAATACTATTGACTGCATACTAACCAATGTTTGTGAGGAATACTATTGACTGCATACTAACCAATGTTTGAGAGGAATACTATTGACTGCATACTAACCAATGTTTGTGAGGAATACTGTTGGCTACATACTAACCAATGTTTGAGAGGAATACTATTGACTGCATACTAACCAATGTTTGAGAGGAATACTATTGACTGCATACTAACCAATGTTTGAGAGGAATACTGTTGACTGCATACTAACCAATGTTTGTGAGGAATACTATTGATTGCATACTAACCAATGTTGGAGAGGAATACTATTGACTGCATACTAACCAATGTTTGTGAGGAATACTATTGACTGCATACTAACCAATGTTTGAGAGGAATACTATTGACTGCATACTAACCAATGTTTGTGAGGAATACTGTTGGCTACATACTAACCAATGTTTGAGAGGAATACTATTGACTGCATACTAACCAATGTTTGAGAGGAATACTATTGACTGCATACTAACCAATGTTTGAGAGGAATACTGTTGACTGCATACTAACCAATGTTTGTGAGGAATACTATTGAGTATTGACTGCATACTAACCAATGTTTGAGAGAAATACTATTGACTGCATACTAACCAATGTTTGAGAGGAATACTATTGACTGCATACTAACCAATGTTTGAGAGGAATACTATTGACTGCATACTAACCAATGTTTGAGAGGAATACTATTGACTGCATACTAACCAATGTTTGTGAGGAATACTGTTGGCTACATACTAACCAATGTTTGAGAGGAATACTATTGACTGCATACTAACCAATGTTTGTGAGGAATACTGTTGACTGCATACTAACCAATGTTTGTGAGGAATACTGTTGACTGCATACTAACCAATGTTTGTGAGGAATACTGTTGGCTACATACTAACCAATGTTTGAGAGGAATACTGTTGGCTACATACTAACCAATGTTTGAGAGGAATACTATTGACTGCATACTAACCAATGTTTGTGAGGAATACTGTTGGCTACATACTAACCAATGTTTGAGAGGAATACTATTGACTGCATACTAACCAATGTTTGAGAGGAATACTATTGACTGCATACTAACCAATGTTTGAGAGGAATACTGTTGACTGCATACTAACCAATGTTTGTGAGGAATACTATTGAGTATTGACTGCATACTAACCAATGTTTGAGAGAAATACTATTGACTGCATACTAACCAATGTTTGAGAGGAATACTATTGACTGCATACTAACCAATGTTTGAGAGGAATACTATTGACTGCATACTAACCAATGTTTGAGAGGAATACTATTGACTGCATACTAACCAATGTTTGTGAGGAATACTGTTGGCTACATACTAACCAATGTTTGAGAGGAATACTATTGACTGCATACTAACCAATGTTTGTGAGGAATACTGTTGGCTACATACTAACCAATGTTTGTGAGGAATACTGTTGGCTACATACTAACCAATGTTTGAGAGGAATACTATTGACTGCATACTAACCAATGTTTGAGAGGAATACTGTTGACTGCATACTAACCAATGTTTGAGAGGAATACTATGGACTGCATACTAACCAATGTTTGTGAGGAATACTGTTGACTGCATACTAGCCAATGTTTGAGAGGAATACTGTTGACTATATACTAACCAATGTTTGTGAGGAATACTGTTGGCTACATACTAACCAATGTTTGAGAGGAATACTATTGACTGCATACTAACCAATGTTTGTGAGGAATACTGTTGACTGCATACTAACCAATGTTTGTGAGGAATACTGTTGACTGCATACTAACCAATGTTTGTGAGGAATACTGTTGGCTACATACTAACCAATGTTTGAGAGGAATACTGTTGGCTACATACTAACCAATGTTTGAGAGGAATACTGTTGACTGCATACTAACCAATGTTTGTGAGGAATACTATTGAGTATTGACTGCATACTAACCAATGTTTGAGAGGAATACTATTGACTGCATACTAACCAATGTTTGAGAGGAATACTATTGACTGCATACTAACCAATGTTTGAGAGGAATACTATTGACTGCATACTAACCAATGTTTGAGAGGAATACTATTGACTGCATACTAACCAATGTTTGTGAGGAATACTGTTGGCTACATACTAACCAATGTTTGAGAGGAATACTATTGACTGCATACTAACCAATGTTTGTGAGGAATACTGTTGGCTACATACTAACCAATGTTTGTGAGGAATACTGTTGGCTACATACTAACCAATGTTTGAGAGGAATACTATTGACTGCATACTAACCAATGTTTGAGAGGAATACTGTTGACTGCATACTAACCAATGTTTGAGAGGAATACTATTGACTGCATAATAACCAATGTTTGTGAGGAATACTGTTGACTGCATACTAGCCAATGTTTGAGAGGAATACTGTTGACTATATACTAACCAATGTTTGTGAGGAATACTGTTGGCTACATACTAACCAATGTTTGAGAGGAATACTATTGACTGCATACTAACCAATGTTTGTGAGGAATACTGTTGACTGCATACTAACCAATGTTTGTGAGGAATACTGTTGACTGCATACTAACCAATGTTTGTGAGGAATACTGTTGGCTACATACTAACCAATGTTTGTGAGGAATACTGTTGGCTACATACTAACCAATGTTTGAGAGGAATACTGTTGGCTACATACTAACCAATGTTTGAGAGGAATACTATTGACTGCATACTAACCAATGTTTGAGAGGAATACTATTGACTGAATACTAACCAATGTTTGTGAGGAATACTGTTGGCTACATACTAACCAATGTTTGTGAGGAATACTATTGACTGCATACTAACCAATGTTTGTGAGGAATACTGTTGGCTACATACTAACCAATGTTTGAGAGGAATACTATTGACTGCATACTAACCAATGTTTGTGAGGAATACTGTTGGCTACATACTAACCAATGTTTGTGAGGAATACTGTTGGCTACATACTAACCAATGTTTGAGAGGAATACTGTTGGCTACATACTAACCAATGTTTGTGAGGAATATTGTTGGCTACATACTAACCAATGTTTGTGAGGAATACTGTTGGCTACATACTAACCAATGTTTGTGAGGAATACTATTGACTGCATACTAACCAATGTTTGTGAGGAATACTATTGGCTACATACTAACCAATGTTTGTGAGGAATACTGTTGGCTACATACTAGCCAATGCTTGAGAGGAATACTATTGACTGCATACTAACCAATGTTTGTGAGGAATACTGTTGGCTACATACTAACCAATGTTTGTGAGGAATACTGTTGGCTACATACTAACCAATGTTTGTGAGGAATACTAATGACTGCATACTAACCAATGTTTGTGAGGAATACTGTTGGCTACATACTAACCAATGTTTGTGAGGAATACTGTTGGCTACATACTAACCAATGTTTGTGAGGAATACTGATGGCTACATACTAACCAATGTTTGAGAGGAATACTATTGACTGCATACTAACCAATGTTTGTGAGGAATACTGTTGGCTACATACTAGCCAATGCTTGAGAGGAATACTGTTGACTATATACTAGCCAATGTTTGAAAGGAATACTGTTGACTATATACTAGCCAATGTTTGAAAGGAATACTGTTGACTATATACTAACCAATGTTTGAGAGGAATACTGTTGACTATATACTAACCAATGTTTGAGAGGAATACTGTTGACTATATACTAACCAATGTTTGAGAGGAATACTGTTGACTATATACTAACCAATGTTTGAGAGGAATACTGTTGACTATATACTAACCAATGTTTGAGAGGAATACTGTTGACTATATACTAACCAATGTTTGTGAGGAATACTGTTGGCTACATACTAACCAATGTTTGAGAGGAATACTGTTGACTATATACTAACCAATGTTTGTGAGGAATACTGTTGACTATATACTAACCAATGATTTTGTAGCAGGACGTTGATTAGTACTTATAGATTTTATTTATTGTATACAATCAGGGTGATAGTGGAGGACCCCTAGTTTGTCAAGTCAACAACAACTACGTACAGTATGGTATAACATCCTGGGGTTCTAAGTCCTGTGACAAGAGACCTTCTGTATTTACACATGTACAGTACTACACAAAGTGGATTGATGAAACCATAGCAAGCTTCAAAAAATCGCTCAACTCATCAAAACTTACAAATGCATTTGAATCAACTTAGCTGAAGTTAAGGATTTTGACAAAATTTATATTGATCAAATGTGTAAATCATGAAGTACATACAATTTAACAGAATTGACTTCTTTTTTAAATCGAACAGAGCACCACCATTGTAAACCTGCGTCTAGACTCAATACTGTTATTATACAAGTTTCAGACTAAAGATAAGCAATTCCATGACAGTCTCACACAGTGAACAAACATCACTATTATGTCCAAGCCATCAATAATTGTACAATTGATGATATATGTACTATTGTAGCATTGAACACATTATATTGCATGTGCTCTAAGTCATAATAAATCTAACTAGTTTATGTTTACAATCTATTCATTCTGTTAATTTTGGTTAAAACTATTTAAGTCAAATAAAAGTTGAACATTATTAGAGGTATTATTATAAAATATGGCAGTAACTTGACTGGGTACTAAGGATTACATACATGAATGTTATAATATATCTTTCCAAGACTTTGATTCAATCAATTGGTAGTGGTTTGCTGATTTCTTTCTGTTATAGATGGTTATTTATATCAGATTCTGAAGAACAATCAAAGTCTAAAAGTCAGACAGTCTGACAGGACACACTAAGGATATACAAGTCAGACAGTCTGACAGGACACACTTAAGGATATACAAGTCAGACAGTCTGACAGGACACACTAAGGATATACAAGTCAGACAGTCTGACAGGACACACTTAAGGATATACAAGTCAGACAGTCTAACAGGACACACTAAGGATATACAAGTCAGACAGTCTAACAGGACACACTAAGGATATACAAGTCAGACAGTCTAACAGGACACACTTAAGGATATACAAGTCAGACAGTCTGACAGGACACACTAAGGATATACAAGTCAGACAGTCTGACAGGACACACTAAGGATATACAAGTCAGACAGTCTAACAGGACACACTAAGGATATACAAGTCAGACAGTCTAACAGGACACACTAAGGATATGCAAGTCAGACAGTCTAACAGGACACACTAAGGATATACAAGTCAGACAGTCTGACAGGACACACTAAGGATATACAAGTCAGACAGTCTAACAGGACACACTAAGGATATACAAGTCAGACAGTCTGACAGGACACACTAAGGATATACAAGTCAGACAGTCTGACAGGACACACTAAGGATATACAAGTCAGACAGTCTGACAGGACACACTTAAGGATATACAAGTCAGACAGTCTAACAGGACACACTTAAGGATATACAAGTCAGACAGTCTGACAGGACACACTTAAGGATATACAAGTCAGACAGTCTGACAGGACACACTAAGGATATACAAGTCAGACAGTCTGACAGGACACACTAAGGATATACAAGTCAGACAGTCTGACAGGACACACTAAGGATATACAAGTCAGACAGTCTAACAGGACACACTAAGGATATACAAGTCAGACAGTCTGACAGGACACACTAAGGATATACAAGTCAGACAGTCTGACAGGACACACTTAAGGATATACAAGTCAGACAGTCTGACAGGACACACTAAGGATATACAAGTCAGACAGTCTAACAGGACACACTAAGGATATACAAGTCAGACAGTCTAACAGGACACACTAAGGATATACAAGTCAGACAGTCTAACAGGACACACTAAGGATATACAAGTCAGACAGTCTAACAGGACACACTTAAGGATATACAAGTCAGACAGTCTGACAGGACACACTAAGGATATACAAGTCAGACAGTCTGACAGGACACACTTAAGGATATACAAGTCAGACAGTCTAACAGGACACACTAAGGATATACAAGTCAGACAGTCTGACAGGACACACTTAAGGATATACAAGTCAGACAGTCTGACAGGACACACTAAGGATATACAAGTCAGACAGTCTGACAGGACACACTTAAGGATATACAAGTCAGACAGTCTAACAGGACACACTAAGGATATACAAGTCAGACAGTCTGACAGGACACACTAAGGATATACAAGTCAGACAGTCTAACAGGACACACTTAAGGATATACAAGTCAGACAGTCTGACAGGACACACTAAGGATATACAAGTCAGACAGTCTGACAGGACACACTTAAGGATATACAAGTCAGACAGTCTGACAGGACACACTAAGGATATACAAGTCAGACAGTCTGACAGGACACACTAAGGATATACAAGTCAGACAGTCTAACAGGACACACTTAAGGATATACAAGTCAGACAGTCTGACAGGACACACTAAGGATATACAAGTCAGACAGTCTAACAGGACACACTTAAGGATATACAAGTCAGACAGTCTGACAGGACACACTAAGGATATACAAGTCAGACAGTCTGACAGGACACACTTAAGGATATACAAGTCAGACAGTCTGACAGGACACACTAAGGATATACAAGTCAGACAGTCTGACAGGACACACTAAGGATATACAAGTCAGACAGTCTGACAGGACACACTAAGGATATACAAGTCAGACAGTCTGACAGGACACACTTAAGGATATACAAGTCAGACAGTCTGACAGGACACACTAAGGATATACAAGTCAGACAGTCTGACAGGACTCACTAAGGATATACAAGTCAGACAGTCTGACAGGACACACTTAAGGATATACAAGTCAGACAGTCTGACAGGACACACTAAGGATATACAAGTCAGACAGTCTAACAGGACACACTAAGGATATACAAGTCAGACAGTCTAACAGGACACACTAAGGATATACAAGTCAGACAGTCTGACAGGACACACTTAAGGATATACAAGTCAGACAGTCTGACAGGACACACTAAGGATATACAAGTCAGACAGTCTGACAGGACACACTTAAGGATATACAAGTCAGACAGTCTGACAGGACACACTAAGGATATACAAGTCAGACAGTCTGACAGGACACACTTAAGGATATACAAGTCAGACAGTCTGACAGGACACACTAAGGATATACAAGTCAGACAGTCTGACAGGACACACTAAGGATATACAAGTCAGACAGTCTAACAGGACACACTTAAGGATATACAAGTCAGACAGTCTGACAGGACACACTAAGGATATACAAGTCAGACAGTCTGACAGGACACACTTAAGGATATACAAGTCAGACAGTCTGACAGGACACACTAAGGATATACAAGTCAGACAGTCTAACAGGACACACTAAGGATATACAAGTCAGACAGTCTGACAGGACACACTTAAGGATATACAAGTCAGACAGTCTGACAGGACACACTAAGGATATACAAGTCAGACAGTCTGACAGGACACACTAAGGATATACAAGTCAGACAGTCTGACAGGACACACTAAGGATATACAAGTCAGACAGTCTGACAGGACACACTAAGGATATACAAGTCAGACAGTCTAACAGGACACACTAAGGATATACAAGTCAGACAGTCTGACAGGACACACTTAAGGATATACAAGTCAGACAGTCTGACAGGACACACTAAGGATATACAAGTCAGACAGTCTGACAGGACACACTTAAGGATATACAAGTCAGACAGTCTGACAGGACACACTAAGGATATACAAGTCAGACAGTCTGACAGGACACACTTAAGGATATACAAGTCAGACAGTCTGACAGGACACACTAAGGATATACAAGTCAGACAGTCTAACAGGACACACTAAGGATATACAAGTCAGACAGTCTAACAGGACACACTAAGGATATACAAGTCAGACAGTCTGACAGGACACACTAAGGATATACAAGTCAGACAGTCTGACAGGACACACTAAGGATATACAAGTCAGACAGTCTGACAGGACACACTTAGGATATACAAGTCAGACAGTCTGACAGGACACACTAAGGATATACAAGTCAGACAGTCTAACAGGACACACTAAGGATATACAAGTCAGACAGTCTGACAGGACACACTTAAGGATATACAAGTCAGACAGTCTGACAGGACACACTAAGGATATACAAGTCAGACAGTCTGACAGGACACACTAAGGATATACAAGTCAGACAGTCTAACAGGACACACTAAGGATATGCAAGTCAGACAGTCTGACAGGACACACTAAGGATATACAAGTCAGACAGTCTGACAGGACACACTAAGGATATACAAGTCAGACAGTCTAACAGGACACACTAAGGATATACAAGTCAGACAGGACACACTTAAGGATATACAAGTCAGACAGTCTGACAGGACACACTAAGGATATACAAGTCAGACAGTCTAACAGGACACACTAAGGATATGCAAGTCAGACAGTCTGACAGGACACACTTAAGGATATACAAGTCAGACAGTCTGACAGGACACACTAAGGATATACAAGTCAGACAGTCTAACAGGACACACTTAAGGATATACAAGTCAGACAGTCTGACAGGACACACTAAGGATATACAAGTCAGACAGTCTGACAGGACACACTAAGGATATACAAGTCTGACAGGACACACTAAGGATATACAAGTCAGACAGTCTGACAGGACACACTAAGGATATACACTATTGAGCATGTTTCTATTTATCTACCTTTTATTCACTTCTTATGTAATTCATAATTTTGAATCATTCAATTTAAGTATACAAAGTTATCTTTACAACATTATTAAATGAAAAAATCAATTTCATCATGATCAGTTCTCAGAAGTGCCATCTAACATATACAATATAAAGAACTCACTAAATCCAGTTGGACCAGTCCAACCATGTATTCTCTTTTCTGTATGACATAAGGTTACAATCATAAGAGTAACATGTTCTATATTTTATACAAGACGGCACACTAATGTACAGTCAAATTTGTGAACAAAGGTCACCCGTGAGAAAGACAAAAATAGAAAATGAGAAAAAAATGAAGAAAAGGTTGTTGTGAATAATCAATGAGAGTTTACAGTGTCCTTTATTCAGTGGTGGCTGCTTATAGAGGTTGGACTGTACATGTAATTATGTATTCATCCACATGCCACAAAATGTGGACAGATAAATAAAAATCATACTTATTCAACATAAATTGTCATTGAACATTTGTCAAAAACTTATTTTGAAAAGATTTATGTTGAAGTAAATCAGTTTGTCTTCCAAGAATATCTTGTCAGAAAAAGTATGTTTCAAAAGATCAAATCAGAAAAAGGCCAAGAGCAGTAATCAGTAGCATATACTACAAAGGTTTGACCAAAACATACTTCTGTTTACTACAGAACATACCACAAAACAATACATAGTTAAAGACTCCATCAAAATGTTAATTTATGTTCCAAAATCTTTTAGACACAAAATTTCAGATCATTTAGCACAATGTATATGACATTATGTTGATATCTTGTATGACCACATATTAACCACAATAATGAGCAGAGGACGAGCTTGACTAACTTCACATGTATTGAAAAAGCTCCCATCATCAATCCTACATTCACTTACAAGTTCATGAGTTTCCAATGACCATTACACAAACAGTTCCTCGTCCAACGTTGTTCCCAAGACATCATTGTCTGTGATTTACCTACAGCTTTAAGTAGAGACAGACATCCACAGCGGGTGCATTTTCTGGTTTCACTTGTAACTTTCGTACCAAGATGAATCTGACGAACAATATCATGACACTGATCAGTGTGATTTGATTGGTCAACTACACTTTTATGTGTTTTTGTTATTTTCTTTTGATACAAGTATTCAGGCTCTTCATCAAATTTGAACATTAATGGCAGGACTTGTGTGAAGACAGTAAAGCCCAGATTATCCATACGAAAACTCTGAGACAGCCCAGGAATGAACACTTTACTGGGTAACACACTACATTCATCCAGCAAGGTATCATCAAACTCAATACTACGTCCTTCACGACAACAGTTCCAGGCTCTTGTTAACAGTTTATACATGTGTTTGATGATGTCCAGACTCACAGATGTTGTAGTAAATGAAGGTAAGCATGAGGGATAGATCTGTCCCCACATTTTGAAGATAACAAGAATTTCTCTGAGAAGATGTAATACAGTGGAGTCCGTTAATAAGGAGGAACCAGTAAAACTGGAGAATGACTGAAACATTGGTGCAGCACTCAGTAACTGGAGACTGAAGTCTGATACCCATTGTATTAATGGTTGCATACTGGAAAGAGTCACTGAAATATTAAAATATAAGTCATGGTAAGATAAAACATAGATATCCATAAATAATAAATTGATTTTCATTCAGAAAATTTCATTAACTGAAGACACTGACAGTTACATGATGTCATCACAGCATTTTCTTCCAATATATTACTAGTATGCCCTACCCATTAATAATTCTCAGATATTGATTATTACTCATATTTCACAGTACATAAATCATATTGAAATCAAAGTTAACACAATTAAGCAGATGCATGTTTTGAAAGCATTCTAGCACCTGATCAGACTGCAATCATTAAATGGTCTCTATATAATGTTTTGAAGAAATCAATGTTGTCACATGAAAAATTGTCAAAATCAGTCAGTTTCGACTGCCGGTCCAGGATTTTAACAAACTTGGTAGAGGTCTACTAGTCAATGCTTCACACCAAATATCATCACTCAAGGACTTTTAAATAGGCTCATAGAGGAAAATTTAAAAATCTTCCTCTACGAGCCTATTTAAAATTAAGTTATCCCCAAGGCAGAGCCAACTTTGACCCCAGGGCCATATATTGAACAAACCTGGTAGAGGTCTACTAGATTATGTTACACACCAAATATCTTTGCTCTACACAATGCAGTTTCTGACAAAAAGATTTTTTACAATTTATCTACGTAAGCCTATATAAAATAAAGTAATCCCAGGGGCTGAGTCAATTTAGACCCCAGGTTCAAGATTTCAACAAACTTGATAGAGGTCCACCAGACAATGCTACACAAATATCGAAGTTCTAGAGTAGAAGCAATGTAGATTCTGACAATAAGATTTTTAAAAAAATCTATATAAGCCTATATAAAATAGAGTAAACCGCAGGGCGGGGCCAATTTTTACCCTAGGGCCATAATTTGGACAAACTTGGTAGACGTCCACAAGACAATGCTACATATCAAATATCCAAGTTCTATGTATTGTAGTTTCTGACAAGGAGATTTTTTAAATTTTCCTATTTAAGTCTATGTAAAATCAAATTACCCCTACCGTACTGTAACATGTGTACACACTGACGAATGACGGACAACACACAATCACAATAGTCAACCTTGAGCACTACGTGCTCTGGTGAGCTGAAAAGCCAAAATCAGGAACAATTAATTGAAGTACACTAAAAAACTCACATTCAGCTCTGTCCTTCTTGCGTACTTCCACATGGAATTCATCAGTATCCAGATTCCTCAAGATGAGATCAATATCACCATCAGTATGCTTAGAACATAGTATGCTCACCTTCTCTGCAGGCCCCTGTAAATGTTTACAAACTAAGATTATATCATCAAACAGGTCCAAATGACATCACATACCAGCAATAATTAAGGTCTGAAAACAAAGTTGGTTTAAAAGGAGACTCATGATTAAGGTTAAGGTACAAGATGCAGCATCAAAGGTCATATGTCTCAAACTACTGATTCACATATATCATGTTAAGAATTAGGGGATCAGGTCAATACTGGGTAGGAAAATCTGCTGAGAAAGACATGTGAATTTTACATGGTGGATTTATGTATAACAAGTCGATTCCAACTAATCCACTGAAAGACAAGTTAAGGTCTAACTTAGGAGACAACTAGCACTGGAATAACTCAAAACTATCAATTGTACATTATGTCAATTATATCACAAATCAGTCATCTTTCTTTGAATTGCTTACCTTATCTTGAGATGTGATGTTTCTAGGTTTTAAAATAGCTTTGATTACATTACCAATGGAGTACAGTACCAACTGGGTATGAAAATCCACAGCTTTTTGATGACCAGCACTATAATGTTAAAGGTGTAAACCAATAATGGAAAAAGAAATTATTATACAAAGCAATAATATAATGTTACTGTATAGCAAGTTAAACAAGAAGTGTGTTCGAAACATGGGTTCCTCCTGGTCAAATGGATAGAAAGATCTTGACCTTTGACCTACAGACTTCAAAATCAATCTACATATGATGACCAACCTCCCAACTGCAATCAAATCTGAGGACCTCAGGCCAAATTGTTTTCTAGTTATTTGTTGTACAAGGTTTTTGTGCAGGTCATTGTGAGTGTGACCTTGACTTTTGATGTACTGACCTCAACATCATCTACATGTGATGACAAACATCCAAACTGAATGTGAGGATCTTAGGCCAACTAGTTCTTTAGTTATTGCCCGGACAAGGATAGATAACGACTGACAGACTGACCTACCTACATGCGCAAAGCAATATACCGACTCTTCTTGGAAAGGGGGCATAATTAGCGGAACTTCAACTTGGGCCAAATCAAACCAGAATTAGGCTTGTAATGAAGACTTATTAATACTGTGTGTATTAATTTCAACTGTATTTAAATACTTGGCATGTAATGAAGGCTATACTAGTGAACAAATGAGATTCCATAACTGCTTTATCGTCATGATATGAATATCAGACATTCAACAATTTTAAACCAATCATCAAACAGCATGCTTCAGGGGAAACAACTATTAAATAAAGACACTAGTACTCTGAACTTCAAGAGAACTTATAAAATTAATGATAACAAATACTAAATTAAATACACAACATTTGGAAAACAATAATCAATTAAAACTAAATAGATGATATATGCATACAGTACATACCTGTAACTACTGAACAAACCCATTTTCATACTAAGTAACCTCATAAAGACATAATCCTGCATAGTATGCACCTGTTTACCAAAGTTTTCAGTCAATGATTGACATATACTCATTATCATACCTGAAATATATCATTAATAATAATATTTATATTAACATACACAACTCAAGTGTCTTAAACATGTGATTAAAAATTGTCAAGTTTGATTTTTTAATAAACTACCATATTTCACATACAAGGCACAGTTTGTGACAGAAGCAATATGCCCGATCAGGACTTAATCCTCACATACTGATGTTACAAATAACATATAAGTCGATAAAAATTAGGTTTCCTCGAATGTACAGCATATATAACAATATCTTCATTCTTATATTATGGTCAAGGTATTTCCATTATAATACTGATACTGGAATGTTAACTTTACACACTACAGATACATGTATATGAATAAACCCAGTAATATAAAAGATCCTACAAATTCTGATACATATTCAATCTGAGACTTGTACCATGCAGCACAACATAAATCTTGATGTATAGTTTAGGGATATTACAAAGAGATGTCACATGCATACAATACATACACAGTATGACCTCTCTGGAGCAGCCCTCTGTAGAGCAAAAACCCCTCTATAACAACCTCTCCAGAGCGGCCCTCTGTAGAGCAACAACTTCTCTATAACAACACCTTGAAATTTTCCCTTTAGTTGATACTTACAATAAACTTAACCTCTGTAGAGCAACAACCTCTAAACAACGGTCAATATTTGCAGCTCCCACAGGGTGTTGTTCTACAGAGGTTGTACAGTATAGAAAGACAAACCTTGTCTTACAGCTAGTAGAACATCCCACCAATCTTGTCCTGTAACCATGGCATACTCTAGTAAAAGTACAATACTGGTAGGAGGAAGTTGCATGGTACTATCTCTACCTCCGTTGTAAGTTTTAAACAAATAAACTCTACCATCATGTAAACCAAAAATACCACATCCACTTCCTGTTTGTGTCATGGCTGACAACTGCAGGGAACTGTGGGATTTCTTTTCTAATGCTAAAGGGTATGACTGCATAGGCTGACACAGACTTTCTACATTAGATGTGGATATAACTTGAAATGTATATCTATGAATCAGTTGAATTGTACCATCTTTGTAAGCCATGGCTATATAAGGTAGAAATCCAGTGGTTTCAACGACATTACGACTCATTGGAAGCTTGGGTCCTGCGATACTGGTCAACTGAGCTGGGTGGGGTATGGTTGCTTTATGCATCCATTTATGTGTTTTTATAGAATTGTACGGAGCGGTATTCATTGAGAACATTTTATGTTGAGGTAACATTTGTTCCAGTAACTGCCAGACTTCCAGACTGCTTTGATTAGAACTTCCACAACATACAAACAATGTATCATTACATTCATTATTCATAAACATGACCTTGGTAATCCTGAAAATAATTAGAACAAAATTATACAAAACTATAAAGTTATTATATCAGTAGAGTACCTACATATAAACTTATAACTGGGGACAAACTGTGTAAAGTAAAAAGTCTAAAAAAACATTATGTGCACTATAATAAATGAAGCATTGAATAATTTTTCAATATGTTATCTTTATCTGATGTTCCAGCAATGCATACAATAGAGGCTGGTATCATAGATACTATCTTAGTGGAGAGGAATTCAACCTAAACCAGCATTATGACACCAGAAGTAAGCTTTAAATGCTACAGTATGAGAGGTAGAGTGGCAACATTAAAACAACAGCCAAGTTACCTTTGATTTTCACTACTGCTATAATCCATCTGTGTTTTTGTGTACAGACTTGCGCTGCTCGTACAGGTTATAGCTATATTTTTGCCAGAAAGTTTGACAGAAACCAGAAAGCATTGTATAGCAGATGACAACTGTCCATCACTAGTAGCAATCATGATGTCACCATTTCCAGTATTAGCTACATCGGCTGCTGTGAGACGCATATGATTCTCTGACAGACTCTCTGATGATGTTATAACACTACCATCAGTCTGGTGTACACCAACTGTCACCTGTCAACACATTCACTCATATATACTATAATGTTTATTATAATATGTCACTTTATAAAGTAATGTCAGTGATGAATTGTCTGATAGTCCATGCTTTTACAAGCTTTTAATTGGATTATTTGTACTATCAGTTATTATAACCTCATAAACCTTGCACATAACTAACTATGTACCAAATATAATTAAAGTAAAACATAGAGATTGTAAAATTAAAGCAGAACTTATCCAATATACACATCTTTTCATTGTCAGTCTGTGTTGTTTATTGTCTCATAATATAAAATGTCACCAATGAACAAACCAAGACATCACAGTGATAATCTGTGTGTATATATACTACATAGTTAAGCACTCTAAAAATGTTCCGTCGTTTATATCATAGCATTGCTTAACTTAAAAATTTCTGTTTAACTTTATAGGAGAGTACCTTTTAAGGCAATGAAGATATTAAATTGAAAGAATTTCAATTTAGTTATAAATACATTGTATAGGCCATGACAAGTCAATTAACATCACAATTAACTATGCCACCAGCATGTCATCGAAATCAACAAAATCTTCCAAGAAGTTGAAACAATGGGAATTTGTATTGAGTTCCAGGCCATTTTAAGTTAAATTAAAATTATATTATTATCTCAAAATAGGGTTTATATACTCCCTATTTTTCTTATATTTTTTATAGTTTTCCATGACAGAACATGATTTACCATGAGAATTTTTATAAACGATGTAATTCCTTTGAGTTATTTTCCCTTTAGATTTGCATTGAAGTCTATGGGAATAACCCATTTTTCAAAGATTTAAAGAACACCCATTTCAATGAAAACTGATGATAAAAAGATGCAACTACACAAAATCAAGATGATTTGAAAAAGAAATATATAGGTCACCATGCAATATGTAAAGAAATCTATATTTTCAACAAGGGCAACCACTCTTACAATTTAAAAAGAAATGTTGTAAAATCAATTATAATATCCGAGGTAATTATCAAAGAAATAATGATGATCGGGCAATATCATTTTTGTAATGTTATCATTTTTGTGTAGCATTGAATATATACATCAGAAAAATTGTAAAGATCCTAATACCTTTAAGTGATTACGAATAAACATCAGTATTGAAGACAAAAAATGACAGCATCAAACAGAAGTGAGTTCATCCCCTAGATAAATAATCTGTTCAAATTGATCTGCCACCATATATTGGACAATAAGATAAGGACGATTTCACTTCAGACAAATACTAGATCAAAAGTGGAACAACTGTAGACATATTAAATATACAAATAAATGATCTTGGACAAAAGCAAAATGCTTGAACAATCATGTTGACAGTCCACCAATAAGGCCAAAACAGCTGTTTAAGATTGAATTAATTGCACATGTTTTAAATACATCAGGACCTCTTACTTAATAAGACACTATTTAACATATTTTTAACTTCAAAGATTTCTTACCAGACCAGATGCCGAGACAAGCACCCAACCTTCCACAAAACTCCCACCAAACTGAGTTAAAGATGGTGTGAATCTCATATTCCTGACAAACTTTTCTATGTACTGTGTTTTCTCTCTCTTATCTGGGTCAAATATAATCTGAAACAAGCAAATTTGTCGAATTTGTATCCCCTGCCAAGTATTCTTGTCAGTCAGTTAAAGCACGAAGGAAGCATAAATGAATGGTACTTTCTAGCATGCATGCCTGTGTCAGCTACAAATCCACTGCAAGCCACATTACAGCAAACTACCTTTCAAATTATTTAAGTAACAGTAAAAGTGACAATTTTTCTAATTCTAAGGGAGATAATTCTGTCAAAATGCATGATAGAGTTATAGTTCTTGATCAGTACTCTTTCACTCATCATGCTCTTTCATGCGGTTCACTTTAATACTTTTCAAGTAATTGCAAGTTACAGAGGAAGTGACAATTTTTATTATTTGAAAAGGGGGATAATTCAGTCAAAATGCATGATAGAGTTATGGTCCTTGATAAATACACTTTCACTCATCACCCTGTACCTATATTTCAAGTTTCAACAGAAACCATCAGAAGTTTTAAAGTTATTGCAAATTTCAAAAAAGTGTGACAGTGTGTCCACCTCTTTCAGTTAATGCACCAGAAGCCAAAGGGCCATAATAAAGGGCCATTTTTGTCCAAAAATAAAGGGCCACAACGGCCCATTATAGTTGAATGCGCTACGAAGATGGCCCCTTAAGGGTACACCCATGGTTTTCAGGCCATGTTTTTGTAAGTACTTGGATGCCTCCCCTGATTCTCTTTAACATTTTTTCAGCAATAAACATGGGGCCTTGGCACTTAAATAGCCCCTTAACTTAATTTGGCTGCACGGACGAACAGGCAGACGGACAACGCCAAAACAATATCCCTCCGCCTTTGGCGAGGGATAAAAAATACATAAAGCTTAAAAAGAACTACAAATCTATGGTACTAACAAACTAAAACTTTGGTAAATTAATAATAGAGCATGTCTACATTGCTATATATTAAATAAAGCCAAATAGATTATTATAAGCCAAGTCAACAATTTGATGAATTGGAAACAAATCCTGAAACATAATACAGACCACAGAGAGTTCTACTTACTTGAAGTCCATTATGAAACCACATAACAGCCAAAATCTCCTCTCCTATATTAGACACTGATCCAACACATTGCCAATCATTTAATATATGTTCCTGACAATAGACATAAACATGTGTATTATTTAATTGTTTAAATCTTTAAAAAAATACAAACAGAAATGTAGCCATTCCTTCATCTCTGGCTGAGTAACAAATTTAGGACTACCTGCATGCCACAATAGCAGACAAAATAATCCTAAAGAACAGAGTTTAGTTCTATAATGAATCCTACAGTCACATAGATTGTAACACCATTAGTGTTAAAACATCAGTTTCTCGACATTCAAATACCAGCTGTAGAGAAATTCATTTGTGAACATATTACAATACATACATTGTATAATTGATTATATGATAATTTCACCATGGTACATACATACATTGTATAATTGATTATATGATAATTTCACCACGGTACATACATACATTGTATAATTGATTATATGATAATTTCACCACGGTACATACATACATTGTATAATTGATTATATGATAATTTCACCATGGTACATACATACATTGTATAATTGATTATATGATAATTTCACCATGGTACATACATACATTGTATTATTGATTATATGATAATTTCACCACGGTACATACATACATTGTATAATTGATTATATGATAATTTCACCACGGTACATACATACATTGTATAATTGATTATATGATAATTTCACCACGGTACATACATACATTGTATAATTGATTATATGATAATTTCACCATGGTTACAGGTACTTACCTTCATTGTCCAAACTTGGCATTCACCATCCACATCAATCAGGAGTAATTTACTACCTGTTGTGTCCCATACAATTTGTACAAGCTGTTTAGATACTGTAGTAACATGATATGGTTCCCATGGTTTGTCAATATCCAATACCACAACTTCATATTGTCTATCATAATGAGAACTGAAAACAGAACACACAACATAAAATTTGATATTAATAACAAGAAAATTATCATCCATCTCAGTCAGTCTCATATGAATTTATGGCCTACATAGAAAATTTACTCCACATGTACACCAGTCAGAGCCTAATTTAATATAATAGTCTGAAACAATGTCAAGAAGTTGCAACCAAGATAAATCAGCCAGTCTTGATGTAATTAAAGTAAATTGTTCTATTTGAGACTTCTGCATTTAACATTCGGAAATGGTATGGTACAACACACTGTTTTGATAAAAAGAAAACGAAAAGATTGTAACACTGCATAAAGATATTTAACACCATCTGTGTGTACTGTGAACATAATGACAATTTTTCCCAAGGGAAACATGTCAAGCCCACTGTAAAGAAAGCTTGTGACCTTGACCTTTGAACTACAAGTATGGGTGATGTTCATGACAATCATCTCATGGAAGTAAACTTTTATACCAAGTTATTTCAAAATCCCTGAATGCAAATGGAAGGTACAGCCAAATAAGGAAAATGCCTTTGAACGAAGTAATCTTGACCTTTGACCTATGGATCTGGGTATTGCCCATGACACATGGTCTCATTGTATTATGCAGTCATTTTCAAAAATGTCAATGCATAACGGAGATACAGCCCAGACAGGGTCTACAATACTCTTTTTTGACATTTGACATCTAAGTGTGACCTTGAATTTTAGCCTACAGACTTGGGTCTTGCGCATAACATATCGTCTCATGCTGGTAAATATTTCTGCCAAGTTATTTCAAAATCCATTAAGGAATGACAAAGTTATGAAGCAGACGCAATAATAGACTTGTCCTACATATCATTAAGACAAAAATTCAAACAAGGTTTGTTGAAGATCCAATCAAAACTGTGACATCTACAATGTTAATTAAGTTTAACTAAGATTTGACCTAGTTTTTTACCACAGATGACCCATGTTCGAACGCATCCAACATATCAATAAGATAAACATTCAGACAAGGTTTGGTGAAGATCAAATCAAAACCATGACATCTACAATGGTAACAAAGTTTTACTAAGATTTTACCTAGTGACCTAGTTTTTGACCCCAGATGACCCATGTTCGAACTCGTCCAAGATATTATAAAAACAAACATTCTGACAAGGTTGCATGATGATCCAATCAAAACAGTGACTTCTAGAGTGTTTTACAAGGTTTTCCAGAATTTGACCTAGTTTTTGACCGCAGATGACATATTATCGACCTACATGTCATTAAAATAAAAATTCTGACAAAGTTTCATGATCCAATCAAACAGTGATTTCTAGAGTGTTCACAAGGTTTTCCCTTATTTGGCACTGGTAACCTAGTTTTTGACCCCAAGTGGCACATTATCAAACTCGTCCAAGATTTTGTCGATATTAACATTCTGACCCAGTTTTGTGAAAATTGAGCTAAAAATGTGGCCCCCTAGGGTGTTCACAAGGTAAATATGACACTGCACGACATCATACAAAGACAAAATTTATCCTCCACAACACGTTTATCGGCAACCTCTGAGTGTTTTTCTGCAGTTTTTCAGCATTTTAGGCATTTTTCAGCAAGTCCAGGCCCCCAATTTAACTTAAGCAAAATGTTTGAATGAATAGTTTACTTAATGAAAAGCTTAGAGATTTGATGCTGATGGTCGGAACGAACTTTATCATATTTCACATTCAGTTATTTCCCTTTATGTCAAATAAGCATTTGCACATCGTATCGCACTTGCATAAAAGTTAACCCAATCAAACCTTGTTTTAGAACCCCCGAAAGTATACAAACGTTTAGATATCATTACAGTCACCTAAATAATGAATGATTTGACATAGCTTGATGAAACGCTTATTAAATGGAGTAATATGGGGATTGGTGGTAGTTACTGAAAGGTGTTAGTCAATGGAATCATTGCAGGTGGTATATAAGCCATGGTCACAAGAGAAATGAACAGTACCATTTGTGCTCACATGGAACCAACTTCACTGTTTCAATAGAGGCAGGCTTTGTCCGTATTATGACCACAAAATCTGTCTACTCGGGTTCTCATAGAAAGCTTAGCTATCGTGAGAGAGTGGCAGATTAGTTAATTCAGATACCGGGTCGTCGCCTAAAGATTCAGCTGAGTTGGAACTTGTATTGTCAACTACATGTTTGTAGTGATACAAATTGTAGAGTGAATTATTGCACTCTGACTCATCTAGACTGTAGTTAATTGTCTATTTGAGGGCATATATAGTTCTATACACTTAATTATAGTTATAGGTATCCAGAAGTTTGTGTTGGATGGTATTAGTTTTTAAGTTTGGTCCCATGTAATGAATTACATTATAGTGTAGTTCCATCCATTTGATTGTAAATATTACATACTTTGTATATTTATTGTTACCAATCAACTAGCCAAGGTAGGCCCAAGGAAAATTATTATATTTAACTGTAAATAAGTTACACAGCCCAGTTTTAGTGTAGTCCATATTAATTAGTATACTGTCCTATACTAGTATGCAATCATGAAACCATTTAATTCTCATAAACAAGTCTTCTTCTTGTTTAAAAAACATAAACAAGAGGGCCATGACGGCCCTATATCGCTCACCTGAGCATTGTAACACTAAGGGATAATTAAATCAAGGAAAGTTATTTGACATGGTAAAGAGTTATCTACCCCGACTGTTCAGTAGTTGTTGAAATCAACTGTTCGCATTTTTTGACACACTGACTGCCATATTGATAATTGCTTTGTATAAACATTACCGCCAATCAAATGATAGATAAGAAGTAACGCGGATATTCCTTCTACTGTACGAACTCCAACCAATTCGCGGACCAGCTATCAGTTGCAGAAATATCGAAACTGTATTTTAAGAGATAAATAGATTAAAATGTGATACAATTATATAGCAGTATTAATTAAAATTGAATTCAAATGAATGTATGAAAGATAAATTGACTTGACTGTAGAAATGACATAAATCATCGATGAAATGTTTGAAAGACATGGTATGCAATGTAAACAAATGCTAGGCGGAAACGGAAGCTGAGGCAACAAGCACGTGCCAGTCATTGTTATTATCCGGGCACCGGCGGTAACAGGGTCCAGTGATTTTTTTCGCTATTGCAGCATCAGTACTAGTTGCGTGATAATTTAAATCAGTTTAGCCTAAATCTTTTAATACAGTCTTACCTAAGTCTAAAACCGGAATTTCAATTTTACCTCAATTTGCTACTGTTATTTTTTAAATATTATATTTCATTAAGGATTATTTGGGGGTTTTTTTATCCTGTAAGTACAATGTATCTATTTATTAGTTTTCCAGTGATTGCAATCAGTAGTCTTTGTTGACACTTTTGTTTTTTATTGAAATTTATGTATTAAACACTTTTAGGTTAGACTAGTCAATTGTGTTTTTGATCATGGGTAAGTCAGGTTGACTGACTCTATTATTTCAGTATTTTTATTTATGGTACATCGGTTTGTTTAAGGTTTCTTTCATTTTTAAACAATAATTTTGTTAGTAAAACATCATTTGTGCAATTGAGACCGAAATTGGGGGTTTTCCATTTACCTGAACCACCGGAGTTGTTTTGGACTCTTCCGCTAACGGGGTTATAAAAGCAGGAGTTCTATTGCTTTTGGAGAGATCTAGTTTGTCTCCAGCAGGGTTTTTTTTAGGAATGGGGGAAGACGCTGGATGCTGGTGAGTAGGGGAAAAACACACGAAAGAAGCAAATTTGGGGAAACATCCCTGTATTTGTAATACTGATTTTATAAAGTTTTAAATCTCCTAGTCCAACAGCCTCTATACAGGGGTATTTCGCTGTCTTTTTGTATTTAAACTTCAAAGACATTAACACTTAAATATATATCGAAGTCTTGCTCATTTAACAGACTCACAACTTTTTATTAGACGAAAATCCACAAAACACGGTAATTCAACATAAATACCATAGGTAAACAATATACTTAACAGTATAGATCTGGTTGACTTTCATATCAAAACACCGTGTCTGAATGCAAATAGTGCTAACTTCAATACAAAAGGAACAGACATGATAATGTGTACTTTACCATAAAAATATTGGATTTTTTTTCATGGCTCTGAGGGAAATTTTTTTTGAGGGGAAAAATATAGCTTATTATATAAATATAGTGTCATTTTCTTAGTAAAAAAAACCCTGTCCGGGACGACTACTATGAATAAATAATTATCGCAGAGCAATAATAAGTATCTTGACCTTCTCCTTGCGAATACTATAGCCACAAGCATAGTTTGTGGTATACGAAAGCAGCAGAAACTCATGCTTATTGGGTGGTTGAGTCTCCTGTGCGCAGAACACTGCACCTCAAACTTCGTTTGTTGTGCTTTGTAAAACCACAGGAAAGAGCCACCCAGCATTGTTCTGTGGTATTATATTAGCTTAGCACAGGGATAGTAGCAAAGGCTAATTTGTTATGGTAAAAAGCATCAAGGACTAACATACATACATGGATTTGCAACTTCTAAAAATAGCTCAAACGATATCGATAAACGATCCCACAATGTATTGCTATATACTCGGCAATGTCCAACAGCTGTAATCGGGTGTTTACAAACTTGATTATAGTAAAAAAACTCAGGCAATTGGGCACGGGAAATTGGTTAAGGATGCAACAAATTCCTTAAAGATATTGTGATACATTTATAATCCACAATGTCCAAGTATAAGCATTGAAAAAGCCATCAGTCGAACATTTTAAATTCCAAGATGGCAGACATCTATTATCAGTGATTTTTTTTCGCATATTTACTGCCAAATATGGGCAGTTTCCCCTAGTAAAATTTCCTTTATTTTCCCCCTAAAATGGCTAAATTCCCCTTTTGATGGGCATGGGTAGACTAGTGAGAACATTTTGGAAAAAATCACTGATTATATTCCTTTCGTCTCCGAGATTAAACATTCGGAATACCACTGATCGCTGTTGTTAACATACGGATTATCACAAATATTTTCGTATTTTCGCTATTGTAAACAAGAGCATGAAATCTTGTTGATTCACATGTCATTACCACTGGATTTGATTACTTTTGACTGTTAATATGGAAGTTGCGAATCGATGTACTACAGTTGAATCTCGTTATGTCAAACTCGCTTATATCAAAATTTCGGTTATGTCAAACTGTTTCTTTGGGTCCCGATTTTTTTGCTCTTTCTCTATATGAAATTAATCCGCTTACCTCCAATTCACTTATCTCCAAATTTCGTTTATGTCAAACTAATTTTTTGTCCCCCTGACTCTAATTAGCATGTAGTTTGAGTTGTTTATCTCAAAGTTGGAGCTAATCGGCGAACAATGGACGCTTTCACACCTATCATGACATTTTGCTAATTGAGCAATTTAAAGGCTCCAGGAGATTTATAATCGTGTGACAAACAGAAAGCACAAGTGTAGTGTAGCATGATTATCATTCCTGGTATTTGACTATGTTAAAATTATGGTAGGTAAGGTAAACAAACACGCATCACGTATAACATCGGCTGCAGTGAGTATCCGAATACTAGGATACTTGTAGGTTTAACTTGAAAATCGAGTATGATTACTTGCCACCTATGATAGTGTTGGATTCCAATCTTAGTAAAATGATCTTAGCTTGAGAAAAATAATTATTTCCGAAAGTGTGATCGATGTTGCAAAAACGCCTTCATGATTACATTATGTACGGAATGTGGTCACGTCCGAAAATATGTAAAGCTAGACGATACGTATTTTCGAATTCTTACAACAAATTTCGTCTTATGTTGGGACATTAATTGTTGATATCAATTATTATGAATAGATACATAATTATTTTGTTTCTTCTCTACGTATGCACATGTTTTATTCAAGCAAAACGTAATCATACATGAATTGTATGTAATATTTATATGAAGGGTATACACACAAATACTTTAAAACTTGTACTGTATGATTATACAATATCTGTTTATCTCAAATTTTGGTTATCTCAAACTAATTTCCACGGTCAACTGTATATATATAAATCCGTGTAAGCATATAAGGTATATATGGAAAAATTGTGTCAACCTCTCAAGTACGAGTGTAGGACATTTGCCCCCTGGACATTTGCCCCCACCCCCAAGTGGACATTTGACCCAGGGTCCAGTGCTTAATTCTTAGTGGACATTTGTTCCCCCCCCCCCCCAATGTTTATGTTTATTTTACAGTATTTGTTAAAACCAATATAATACATATAACGTTGTTTTTTTTGGGGGGGGGGGGGGAATGTCCACTTGAGAAATAAGCATTGGGGGAAAATGTCCACTAAGAATTAAGCATTGAGGGGTAAATGTCCTACCTACCATTTCTACTGGGGGCAAATGTCAACATGAACATTTTTTCATTGAGGGGGCAAATGTCCAGACAGGCAAATGTCCGTATCCCGTCAAGTACTAGTCGAAGGGTCTTTGACGATGATACGTTTGCATTACATTGCAGTTCATCGTCAAAGCCACTTGTTCTTTAAAAGCTAACAGGTAAACGACTCAATCTGAGTCGCGTTCGTTTTCCAATTTAACGCACAAATTTCCGTAAAACTTGTGTATAATTCAATGAATTATAGTATAATCAAGGACTTATATACATACATGGATTCGCAACTTCCGTATTAACAGTTTAAAGAAATCAAATCCCGCGATAATAAGACGTGAATCAACGGGAATACAAGCTATTGTTTACAAAAGCAGAATACGAAAAAATCCGTGATATCCGAATGATAATAACAGCGAAAATATCCGTGGTATTCCGAATGTTTAATCTCGGAGACGAAAGGATTATAATAGATGTCCGCCATCTTGGAATTTAAAATGTTCGACTGATGCCTTTTTCGATGCTTATACTTAGACTTTGTGAATTATAAATGTATCTCAATATCTTTAAGGAATTTGTTGCATCCTTTACCAATTTCCCGTGCCCAATTGCCAGAGTTTTATTAGTATAATCAAATTCGTAAACACCCAAATCAAGGACTTATATACATACATGGATTCGCAACTGCTAAAAATAGCTCAAACGATATCGTTCGGCGATCCCACAATGCATTGCTATATACTCGTCAATGTCCGACAGCTGCTTACGAATTTGATTATACTAAAAAAAACTGGAAATTGGTAAAGGATGCAACAAATTCCTTAAAGATATTGAGATACATTTATAATCCACAAAGTCTAAGTATAAGCATTGAAAAGGGCATTGATCAGTCGAACATTTTAAATTCCAAAATGGCGGACATCTATTATAATCCTTTCGTCTCCGAGATTAAACATTCGGAATACCACAGATATTTTCGCTGTTATTATCATTCGGATTATCACGGATATTTTCGTATTTTCGCTTTTGTAAACAATAGCTTGTATTCCCGTTGATTCACGTCTTATTATCGCGGGATTTGATTACTTTAAACTGTTAATACGGATGTTGCGAATCCATGTATGTATATAAGTCCTTGCCCAAATACAGCTGTCGGACATTGCCGAGTATATAGCAATGCATTGTGGGATCGCCGAACGATATCTTTGATCTATTTTTAGCAGTTGCGAATCCATGTATGTATATAAGTCCTTGGTATAATCTATCAACATGACCAAAAATATACCTTCAACAGACGAAAGTTATCAAATATTTTGCCGATGTTTCATACTACCCTTAGTTTCAAAATTGTCCTCGTAAATGCTTTGGAATAAGTCCGTAGCATTCGAGAAAGCATGTAATTTGATCTGATTCAATAGACACATGAACAAGCATCTTAAGCTGTTGACTTTGTAAGAGGACAATAGTCCATAACTAATATGGTCAACAAGACGAAATAAAAAAGACCAATTTAGCAGAACTAGTCAAGTACCTGTGAAACAAACAATGACTCAAATGGAACAGCGTTAACATTTTCATATGACAATACGTACATTTATAGTAGCCTGGTATCGCATAACTTGTACTAAAAACAAAACACAATAATATTTTTTGTTAAAACAAATTTAAAGGGTGGGGTAAAAGCCGGTAATAACCTGCTGGAATATTCTGATTGTTTTAACAAAGCCAAGATGTTACGACATGACAGGCTGATAGAAGTACGCTCTTCTGACACCCAGTCCTTCAAAATCTGTTTTTGCAACACGTCTATACTGTATACGAGCTCCATTTCACATAATTTCGCGCAGTTTGTTGTTTTCCCGATTCTTTTGTTTCCGGTCAGAATATAAACGCCAAATGGAAATGTGCGAAAACGGTCAAGTTATCATTTATCGTCATGGGATTTATTGCCGAAATGTTAGCGCGCAATGTTACTTATGAATTAATCTCATTTAAACAATTATTAATTTGTTCTGAACGAATAAATCAGTTGAACGTTAAAATACGCACATTGAAGGTATTTTACGAAAATAATATCGTAGAAACTAGTGTTAGCTTGATGACACAGTCGCTATTTATAGAATGCCGCCATTTTACCTGTTTAAATCGGTTAGCAGGTGACGTACGTGGTATTGCGTAAACATGGATATGGCGAATACGCGGGAGTGGAAAGATTATCGATATCTCATTTAATTGTGATAAGCTTGTGAAATCACGCATTTGTATTTTAGAAACATAGCAAACATTTTCTTCCACGTTTTCTGAATTGCATTGCAGAGAAGCGATTATTACATGTGCATCCGCTTAATTATATATAGCAATCTTTATTGTAGTTTGTCATGTCTTGTACTTTCAGTATTGAGATACTGTGGTAATTAAGAGAGTTAACTTTATCAATCTTAAATGCTATCCGGATGTTCAGAAGTTTTGTTTGTATTAGTTAAGTTCATCGACGACCCATACACATCAGTAACAAATATACAAACGATTGAATAATTGGTACACAGAACAAGACATGTTTCATTTTGAATCATATTGAATCTACTATTTAGACAATACCGTATACATGTATTAGGTATATATTGTACATACATATTTAATATACTATTTAGACAATATCGTATACATGTATTAGGTATATATTGTACACACATATTTAATATACTATTTAGACAATATCGTATACATGTATTAGGTATATATTGTACATACATATTTAATATACTATTTAGACAATACCGTATACATGTATTAGGTATACATTGTACATACATATTTATTAATCTACTATTTAGACAATACCGTATACATGTATTAGGTATATATTGTACATACATATTTAATATACTATTTAGACAATATCGTATACATGTATTAGGTATATATTGTACATACATATTTAATATACTATTTAGACAATATCGTACACATGTATTAGGTATATATTGTACATACATATTTAATCTACTATTTAGACAATATCGTATACATGTATTAGGTATACATTGTACATACATATTTAATCTACTATTTAGACAATACCGTATACATGTATTAGGTATATATTGAACATACATATCTAATATACTATTTAGACAATATCGTATATATGTATTAGGTATACATTGTACATACATATTTAATATACTATTTAGACAATACCGTATACATGTATTAGGTATATATTGTACATACATATCTAATATACTATTTAGACAATATCGTATACATGTATTAGGTATACATTGTACATACATATTTAATATACTATTTAGATAATACCGTATACATGTATTAGGTATATATTGTACATACATATCAAATATACTATTTAGACAATATCGTATACATGTATTATGTATACATTGTACATACATATTTAATATACTATTTAGACAATATCGTATACATGTATTATGTATACATTGTACATACATATTAAATCTACTATTTAGACAATATCGTATACATGTATTAGGTATATATTGTACATACATATTTAATATACTATTTAGACAATACCGTATACATGTATTAGGTATATATTGTACATACATATTTAATCTACTATTTAGACAATATCGTATACATGAATTAGGTATATATTGTACATACATATTTAATCTACTATTTAGACAATATCCTATACATGTATTAGGTATACATTGTACATATATATTTAATCTACTATTTAGACAATACCGTATACATGTATTAGGTATACATTGTACATACATATTTAATCTACTATTTAGACAATATCGTATACATGTATTAGGTATATATTGTACATACATATTTAATCTACTATTTAGACAATACCGTATACATGTATTAGGTATACATTGTACATACATATTTAATCTACTATTTAGACAATATCGTATACATGTATTAGGTATATATTGTACATACATATTTAATCTACTATTTAGACAATACCGTATACATGTATTAGGTATACATTGTACATACATATTTAATCTACTATTTAGACAATATCGTATACATGTATTAGGTATACATTGTACATACATATTTAATCTACTATTTAGACAATATCGTATATACATGTATTAGGTATACATTGTACATACATATTTAATCTACTATTAAGACAATATCGTATACATGTATTAGGTATACATTGTACATACATATTTAATCTACTATTTAGACAATATCGTATACATGTATTAGGTACATATTGTACATACATATTTAATCTACTATTTAGACAATACCGTATACATGTATTAGGTATACATTGTATATACATATTTAATCTACTATTTAGACAATACCGTATACATGTATTAGGTATATATTGTACATACATATTTAATCTACTATTTAGACAATACCGTATACATGTATTAGGTATACATTGTACATACATATTTAATCTACTATTTAGACAATACCGTATACATGTATTAGGTATACATTGTACATACATATTAAATCCACTATTTAGACAATACCGTATACATGTATTAGGTATATATTGTACATACATATCTAATCTACTATTTAGACAATACCGTATACATGTATTAGGTATACATTGTACATACATATCTAATCTACTATTTAGACAATACCGTATACATGTATTAGGTAAACATTGTACATACATATCTAATCTACTATTTAGACAATATCGTATACATGTATTATGTATACATTGTACGTACATATTAAATCTACTATTTAGACAATACCGTATACATGTATTAGGTATACATTGTACGTACATATCTAATCTACTATTTAGACAATACCGTATACATGTATTAGGTATACATTGTACATACATATCTAATCTACTATTTAGACAATACCGTATACATGTATTATGTATACATTGTACGTATATATTAAATCTACTATTTAGACAATACCGTATACATGTATTAGGTATACATTGTACATACATCTACTATTTAGACAATACCGTATACATGTATTAGGTATACATTGTACATACATATTGAATCTACTATTTAGACAATACCGTATACATGTATTAGGTATATATTTTACATAGATATTAAATCTACTATTTAGACAATATCGTATACATGTATTAGGTATACATTGTACGTACATATTAAATCTACTATTTAGACAATACCGTATACATGTATTAGGTATACATTGTACGTACATATCTAATATACTATTTAGACAATATCGTATACATGTATTAGGTATATATTTTACATAGATATTAAATCTACTATTTAGACAATATCGTATACATGTATTAGGTATACATTGTACATACATATTGAATCTACTATTTAGACAATACCGTATACATGTATTAGGTATATATTTTACATAGATATTAAATCTACTATTTAGACAATATCGTATACATGTATTAGGTATACATTGTACATACATATCTAATATACTATTTAGACAATACCGTATACATGTATTATGTATACATTGTACGTACATATTAAATCTACTATTTAGACAATACCGTATACATGTATTATGTTTACATTGTACATACATATTTAATCTACTATTTAGACAATACCGTATACATGTATTAGGTATACATTGTACATACATATTTAATCTACTATTTAGACAATACCGTATACATGTATTAGGTATACATTGTACATACATATTAAATCTACTATTTAGACAATATCGTATACATGTATTATGTATACATTGTACGTACATATTAAATCTACTATTTAGACAATACCGTTTACATGTATTAGGTATACATTGTACGTACATATTAAATCTACTATTTAGACAATACCGTATACATGTATTAGGTATACATTGTACATACATATCTAATCTACTATTTAGACAATACCGTATACATGTATTAGGTATACATTGTACATACATATCTAATCTACTATTTAGACAATATCGTATACATGTATTAGGTATATATTTTACATATATATTAAATCTACTATTTAGACAATATCGTATACATGTATTAGGTATACATTGTACATACATATTGAATCTACTATTTAGACAATACCGTATACATGTATTAGGTATATATTTTACATAGATATTAAATCTACTATTTAGACAATATCGTATACATGTATTAGGTATACATTGTACGTACATATTAAATCTACTATTTAGACAATACCGTATACATGTATTAGGTATACATTGTACGTACACATCTAATATACTATTTAGACAATATCGTATACATGTATTAGGTATATATTTTACATAGATATTAAATCTACTATTTAGACAATATCGTATACATGTATTAGGTATTCATTGTACATACATATTGAATCTACTATTTAGACAATACCGTATACATGTATTAGGTATATATTTTACATAGATATTAAATCTACTATTTAGACAATATCGTATACATGTATTAGGTATACATTGTACATACATATCTAATATAATATTTAGACAATACCGTATACATGTATTATGTATACATTGTACGTACATATTAAATCTACTATTTAGACAATACCGTATACATGTATTATGTATACATTGTACATACATATTTAATCTACTATTTAGACAATACCATATACATGTATTAGGTATACATTGTACATACATATTTAATCTACTATTTAGACAATACCGTATACATGTATTAGGTATACATTGTACATACATATTAGATCTACTATTTAGACAATATCGTATACATGTATTATGTATACATTGTACGTACATATTAAATCTACTATTTAGACAATACCGTATACATGTATTAGGTATACATTGTACGTACATATTTAATATACTATTTAGACAATACCGTATACATGTATTAGGTATACATTGTACATACATATTTAATCTACTATTTAGACAATATCGTATACATGTATTAGGTATACATTGTACATACATATTTAATCTACTATTTAGACAATACCGTATACATGTATTAGGTATACATTGTACATACATATTTATTAATCTACTATTTAGACAATATCGTATACATGTATTAGGTACATATTGTACATACATATTTAATCTACTATTTAGACAATATCGTATACATGTATTAGGTATACATTGTACATACATATTTATTAATCTACTATTTAAACAATATCGTATACATGTATTAGGTATATATTGTACATACATATTTATTAATCTACTATTTAGACAATATCGTATACATGTATTAGGTATATATTGTACATACATATTCAATCTACTATTTAGACAATATCGTATACATGTATTAGATACATATTGTACATACATATTAAATCACCTATTTAGACAATATCGTATACATGTATTAGGTACATATTGTACATACATATTAAATCTACTATTTAGATAATATCGTATACATGTATTAGGTATATATTGTACATACATATTAAATCTACTATTTATTAAAAATAATAATTTGAACAAGGTGCAAGATGAAGTATACGAACCCACATCATTTTATTTAACGTATCTGGCTTGGTTATAACAAGGATGTATATAAGTCCTTGGTTATAATCACTAAAAGATTAAATATCATACTTTAATACCAAGCAACAAAAAATTATTACTGAACGCTCAAAATTGGTGTTTATTAGCGATAAATACTGCACCCCTTTATCGACTTTTCCTTATCAGCGTTAAACATCTATAACGTAATGTGCATTGTATTTGTACGATATGATACTATTAATTCATTAATGACAAAAAATTGTTATAAAATCTCTTACTAGACATCAAACCTGGGCGTGGTTTCATTTATTGAACCGTAAACATAATCGATTTTGATTGGCTATCAAAATTGAATGGGATGCGTCAAATTCGTTGATTTCATGAGACGATAATGATCCGACACTTTAATTGCTAATTGCTCAGCTTAAAAAATACAGTAGGTGTCATTTTCGAATTAACATTGCCGTCTTATTTGATGACGGATTTCAGAGCGGTTTTCGGTATTTTGTAGCGGAAATGTTAATCTAGGGAACTCTGCCTCAGAATTTTGATACTTGTTTTCATTTTTTATCTATGGTGTATTACGTAATAAACAGCGGGGTTCTGGGTACGGAATTTTTTTAGAGTCAAGTATCTAACGAACGGAGGACTATATAAAAAACTGAGACACGATTCCCTGCTTTATATATTTATAGCATTTTAAGGCTACTTGTAATATATTCCTATATACAGAGTATTTATCGTTGTTCAAAAATGTGTAGATTACGTGCGATATTGGTTTATAGAAAACCAATCAAATGTAATATTTGTTTCAAATTACTTACAATGCACTTTTAGTCATTTATTTTAGTATATAATTATGGTTTATTTTTTAAATCTATAAATTGGTGAAACTTGATTTGACCTGACATCCAAGCCAGGTACCTTAATAATCTGACTTGTGCAGCGTGCAGCTTTCGTGACAGATAGGTTATACAGATAGTTTTGCCGTGATAGATTAAATTATCATATTGTGAGAGGTGTATTGTGGAATATATCATATTGTGAGAGTTGTATTGTGGAACGATATCATATTGAGAGGTGTATTGTGATACATATCATACTGTGAGAGGTGTATTGTGGAATATATCATATTGTGAGAGGTGTATTGTGGAATATATCATATTGTGAGAGGTGTATTGTGATACATATCATATTGTGAGAGTTGTATTGTGGAATATATCATATTGTGAGAGTTGTATTGTGGAATATATCATATTGTGAGAGGTGTATTGTGATACATACCATATTGTGAGAGGTTTATTGTGGAATATATCATATTGTGAGAGGTGTATTGTGATAGATATCATATTGTGAGAGGTGTATTGTGATACATATCATATTGTGAGAGTTGTATCGTGGAATATATCATATTGTGAGAGGTGTATTGTGATGCATATCATACTGTGAGAGGTGTATTGTGGAATATATCATATTGTGAGAGGTGTATTGTGATACATATCATATTGTGAGAGTTGTATTGTGGAATATGTCATATTGTGAGAGGTGTATTGTGATGCATATCATACTGTGAGAGGTGTATTGTGGAATATGTCATATTGTGAGAGGTGTATTGTGATACATATCATATTGTGAGAGTTGTATTGTGGAATATATCATATTGTGAGAGGTGTATTGTGGAATATATCATATTGTGAGAGGTGTATTGTGATACATGTCATATTGTGAGAGTTGTATTGTGGAATATATCATATTGTGAGAGGTGTATTGTGATACATACCATATTGTGAGAGTTGTATTGTGGAATATATCATATAGTGAGAGGTGTATTGTGATACATACCATATTGTGAGAGGTGTATTGTGGAATATATCATATTGTGAGAGGTGTATTGTGATACATACCATATTGTGAAATTTGTATTGTGGAATATATCATATTGTGAGAGGTGTATTGTGATACATACCATATTGTGAGAGTTGTATTGTGGAATATATCATATTGTGAGAGGTGTATTGTGATAGATATCATATTGTGAGAGTTGTATTGTGGAATATATCATATTGTGAGAGGTGTATTGTGATGCATATCATATTGTGAGAGTTGTATTGTGGAATATATCATATTGTGAGAGGTGTATTGTGATAGATATCATATTGTGAGAGGTGTATTGTGATGCATATCATATTGTGAGAGTTGTATTGTGGAATATATCATATTGTGAGAGGTGTATTGTGGAATATGTCATATTGTGAGAGGTGTATTGTGATACATATCATATTGTGAGAGTTGTATTGTGGAATATATCATATTGTGAGAGTTGTATTGTGATAGATATCATATTGTGAGAGGTGTATTGTGATGCATATCATATTGTGAGAGGTGTATTGTGATGCATATCATATTGTGAGAGGTGTATTGTGGAATATGTCATATTGTGAGAGGTGTATTGTGATACATATCATATTGTGAGAGTTGTATTGTGGAATATATCATATTGTGAGAGTTGTATTGTGATAGATATCATATTGTGAGAGGTGTATTGTGATAGATATCATATTGTGAGAGGTGTATTGTGATGCATATCATATTGTGAGAGGTGTATTGTGGAATATATCATATTGTGAGAGGTGTATTGTGGAATATGTCATATTGTGAGAGGTGTATTGTGATACATATCATATTGTGAGAGTTGTATTGTGGAATATATCATATTGTGAGAGTTGTATTGTGATAGATATCATATTGTGAGAGGTGTATTGTGATGCATATCATATTGTGAGAGTTGTATTGTGGAATATATCATATTGTGAGAGGTGTATTGTGATACATACCATATTGTGAGAGTTGTATTGTGGAATATATCATATTGTGAGAGGTGTATTGTGATACATACCATATTGTGAGAGTTGTATTGTGGAATATATCATATTGTGAGAGGTGTATTGTGATACATATCATATTGTGAGAGTTGTATTGTGGAATATATCATATTGTGAGAGGTGTATTGTGATACATATCATATTGTGAGATTTGTATTGTGGAATATATCATATTCTGAGAGGTGTATTGTGATACATACCATATTGTGAGATTTGTATTGTGGAATATATCATATTGTGAGAGGTGTATTGTGATACATATCATATTGTGAGAGTTGTATTGTGGAATATATCATATTGTGAGAGGTGTATTGTGGAATATACCATATTGTGAGAGTTGTATTGTGATACATACCATATATTGTGAGAGTTGTATTGTGGAATATATCATATTGTGAGAGTTGTATTGTGGAATATATCATATTGTGAGAGTTGTATTGTGGAATATATTATATTGTGAGAGGTGTATTGTGATACATACCATATTGTGAGAGTTGTATTGTGGAATATATCATATTGTGAGAGGTGTATTGTGATACATACCATATTGTGAGAGTTGTATTCTGGAATATATCATATTGTGAGAGGTGTATTGTGATACATACCATATTGTGAGAGTTGTATTCTGGAATATATCATATTGTGAGAGTTGTATTGTGGAATATATCATATTGTGAGAGGTGTATTGTGATACATACCATATTGTGAGAGTTGTATTGTGAAATATATCATAGTGTGAGAGGTGTATTGTGATACATATCATATTGTGAGAGGTATATTGTGGAATATATTATATTGTGAGAGGTGTATTGTGGAATATACCATATTGTGAGAGTTGTATTGTGATACATACCATATATTGTGAGAGTTGTATTGTGGAATATATCATATTGTGAGAGGTGTATTGTGGAATATATCATATTGTGAGAGTTGTATTGTGGAATATATCATATTGTGAGAGTTGTATTGTGGAATATATTATATTGTGAGAGGTGTATTGTGATACATACCATATTGTGAGAGTTGTATTGTGGAATATATCATATTGTGAGAGGTGTATTGTGATACATACCATATTGTGAGAGTTGTATTGTGGAATATATCATATTGTGAGAGGTGTATTGTGGAATATACCATATTGTGAGAGTTGTATTGTGATACATACCATATATTGTGAGAGTTGTATTGTGGAATATATCATATTGTGAGAGTTGTATTGTGGAATATATCATATTGTGAGAGTTGTATTGTGGAATATATTATATTGTGAGAGGTGTATTGTGATACATACCATATTGTGAGAGTTGTATTGTGGAATATATCATATTGTGAGAGGTGTATTGTGATACATACCATATTGTGAGAGTTGTATTGTGGAATATATCATATTGTGAGAGGTGTATTGTGATACATACCATATTGTGAGAGTTGTATTCTGGAATATATCATATTGTGAGAGTTGTATTGTGGAATATATCATATTGTGAGAGGTGTATTGTGATACATACCATATTGTGAGAGTTGTATTGTGAAATATATCATAGTGTGAGAGGTGTATTGTGATACATATCATATTGTGAGAGGTATATTGTGGAATATATTATATTGTGAGAGGTGTATTGTGGAATATACCATATTGTGAGAGTTGTATTGTGATACATACCATATATTGTGAGAGTTGTATTGTGGAATATATCATATTGTGAGAGGTGTATTGTGGAATATATCATATTGTGAGAGTTGTATTGTGGAATATATCATATTGTGAGAGTTGTATTGTGGAATATATTATATTGTGAGAGGTGTATTGTGATACATACCATATTGTGAGAGTTGTATTGTGGAATATATCATATTGTGAGAGGTGTATTGTGATACATACCATATTGTGAGAGTTGTATTGTGGAATATATCATATTGTGAGAGGTGTATTGTGATACATACCATATTGTGAGAGTTGTATTGTGGAATATATTATATTGTGAGAGTTGTATTGTGGAATATATCATATTGTGAGAGGTGTATTGTGGAATATATTATATTGTGAGAGGTGTATTGTGATACATACCATATTGTGAGAGGTATATTGTGATACATATCATATTGTGAGAGTTGTATTGTGGAATATATCATATTGTGAGAGGTGTATTGTGGAATATACCATATTGTGAGAGTTGTATTGTGGAATATATCATATTGTGAGAGTTGTATTGTGGAATATATCATATTGTGAGAGGTGTATTGTGATACATACCATATTGTGAGAGGTGTATTGTGATACATATCATATTGTGAGAGTTGTATTGTGGAATATATCATATTGTGAGAGGTGTATTGTGGAATATACCATATTGTGAGAGGTATATTGTGCAATATATCATATTGTGAGAGGTGTATTGTGATACATACCATATTGTGAGAGGTGTATTGTGGAATATACCATATTGTGAGAGGTGTATTGTGATACATACCATATTGTGAGAGGTGTATTGTGGAATATATCATATTGTGAGAGTTGTATTGTGGAATATATCATATTGTGAGAGTTGTATTGTGGAATATATCATATTGTGAGAGTTGTATTGTGGAATATATCATATTGTGAGAGGTGTATTGTGGAACATACCATATTGTGAGAGGTGTATTGTGATACATACCATATTGTGAGAGGTGTATTGTGGAATATATCATATTGTGAGAGTTGTATTGTGGAATATATCATATTGTGAGAGTTGTATTGTGGAATATATCATATTGTGAGAGTTGTATTGTGGAATATATCATATTGTGAGAGGTGTATTGTGATACATACCATATTGTGAGAGGTGTATTGTGATACATATCATATTGTGAGAGGTGTATTGTGGAATATATCATATTGTGAGAGGTGTATTGTGGAATATACCATAATGTGAGAGTTGTATTGTGATACATACCATATATTGTGAGAGTTGTATTGTGGAATATATCATATTGTGAGAGTTGTATTGTGGAATATATCATATTGTGAGAGGTGTATTGTGATACATATCATATTGTGAGAGGTGTATTGTGATACATATCATATTGTGAGAGGTGTATTGTGGAATATACCATATTGTGAGAGGTGTATTGTGGAATATACCATATTGTGAGAGTTGTATTGTGGAATATATCATATTGTGAGAGGTGTATTGTGATACATACCATATTGTGAGAGGTGTATTGTGATACATATCATATTGTGAGAGTTGTATTGTGGAATATACCATATATTGTGAGAGTTGTATTGTGGAATATATCATATTGTGAGAGTTGTATTGTGGAATATATCATATTGTGAGAGGTGTATTGTGATACATACCATATTGTGAGAGTTGTATTGTGGAATATATCATATTGTGAGAGGTATATTGTGGAATATATCATATTGTGAGAGGTGTATTGTGATACATACCATATTGTGAGAGTTGTATTGTGGAATATATCATATTGTGAGAGGTGTATTGTGATACATACCATATTGTGAGAGGTCTTTTGTGATGTGTATCGAATCATGTTAGCCCCCAAACCGTCTCGACTTTATATTACTAGAAACAATGTTAAACAATATGTGCAATATTGTGCAAATGCTTGTTTTATTGCCTTAAATATGACGATACAGTCGCTGAATAATATCCTTATCATTAATACATCCATTGTTTAACTGTGTTATCATAGACAGGAATCTTGGAAATAAGTGTTGATGGAAAGAAATAGGTGTTGATGGAAAAATCTTCCACGAATTTAAGAAGTCAATTCATTGGACAAACAACACTATATTGAACCATTCCAGAATGCATGTATTTGACGATAAATATATTTCTGGAATAAGAGATGCCTAACATTATCATCATATTTCATTGTCTTTTTTGTCTATTTATGTTTCCTTAAAGGTTTTGTCAGAAAAATAAAATTACTGACTAAATCCGAATGTAGTACATCGTAAAACATTATTTTCAGGTGTTCTGCATGTAATCTGATGTACAGGTTCAAACACGTCACTGATTGTGATCAGAATAACAATAATCGGCATGTTATCATACATTCTTCACATACAATTGGGAACTGATTGCCAACTTCTTGATATACATGATGAACTGATTATAAAATCATTCACAAACATGACTAACTGTTGAGCAAATGAAAATTGTTGCAATTTATGAATCATTGATGAACACTGCAATATCGTCATGTATCATTTACATATGAACAATACATTATAGACATGTATAATCTACACATGAATAGTACATTATAGACATGTATAATCTACACATGAACAATACATTATTGACATGTATAATCTACACATGAACAATACATTATTGACATGTATGATCTACACATGAACAATACATTATTGACATGTATAATCTACACATGAACAATACATTATTGACATGTACAAATTCACCATACATTGGATTTATATTTAAATTTGGAAAAGATGAAAAAAATAAAATGTAAAATTCATTGATAATCACGTACCATATGGCAGGATTCAATCCATGTAATGTAATATAATATATTTGGATTAGCCAAACTAGTGATAGACACTACACTATACATGTATACTCGTAAACTAATACTCATAAGTATAATTCGTCTAGAAAATATTGGACAGTGAGAACAAAAGAATGACGCCACAGGAATTATCTGGACGAATTATACTAATGAGTATTAGTTTATTATAGCTGTTTGCTAGTATATAGTGTAGTGTCTATTACTAGTTTGGCTAATCCTGGCCATTTGATTGGCTAATGGTGATGACTGAATCTATAAATAGTTGACAGGTAAGTAAATCATGACGACATTGCCTAGTAGATAAGTTGTTGTGTGGCTATTTGAAGTTCAATGTGGTTGTATGATAGTGCTCAGATTTATGGTGAATTCGATAACATTTAGGGTTGATTCTATTTGATTGATGCAGGGTATGATATTACCATGTGCTTGTGAACTATATAGATGAATTTATTAATTTGTCAAATAGTCATGATTGTCATTATAATTTGTATAACTCATATCATATAAATATTTTATACTCTCCTTAATTGAGGATTGAATAAAATATACAGCCAATATCCTTTATAAAAAAAACTTCATACAAAAACATAAACCAATATGCTTCTTGTAATTCGTCTACCAATAACGTTTTGTTATAGTTGTTCGTGTTTAATGTCATGTATGATCTACAGATGAATAAATGTAATTCAAATGTAAGTATTATTGTCTTGTAATGCTGTATGGTGAGATATAAGTAGTATTGTCTTGTAATGTTGTATGGTGAGATATAAGTAGTCTTGTCTTGTAATGCTGTATGGTGAGATATAAGTAGTCTTGTCTTGTAATTCTGTATGGTGAGATATAAGTAGACTTGTCTTGTAATGCTGTATGGCGAGATATAAGTAGTCTTATCTTGTAATGCTGTATGGTGAGATATAAGTAGTGTTGTCTTGTAATTCTGTATGGTGAGATATAAGTAGTCTTGTCTTGTAATTCTGTATGGTGAGATATAAGTAGTCTTGTCTTGTAATGCTGTATGGTGAGATATATGTAGTCTTCTCTTGTAATGCTGTATGGTGAGATATATGTAGTGTTGTCTTGTATTTCTGTATGGTGAGATATAAGTAGTCTTGTCTTGTAATTCTGTATGGTGAGATATAAGTAGAGTTGTCTTGTAATGCTGTATGGTGAGATATAAGTAGTGTTGTCTTGTAATGCTGTATGGTGAGATATAAGTAGTCTTATCTTGTAATGCTGTATGGTGAGATATAAGTAGTCTTGTCTTGTTACAAATGCTGTATGGTGAGATATAAGTAGCCTTGTCTTGTAATGCTGTATGGTGAGATATAAGTAGTGTTGTCTTGTAATGCTGTATGATGAGATATAAGTAGTCTTATCTTGTAATTCTGTATGGTGAGATATAAGTAGTCTTATCTTGTAATTCTGTATGATGAGAAATAAGTAGTCTTATCTTGTAATTCTGTATGATGAGATATAAGTAGTCTTATCTTGTAATTCTGTATAGTGAGATATAAGTAGTCTTGTAATTATGTATGGTGAGATATAAGTAGTCTTGTAATTATGTATGGTGAGATATAAGTAGTCTTGTAATTCTGCATAGTGAGATATAAGTAGTCTTATCTTGTAATTCTGTATGGTGAGATATAAGTAGTCTTATCTTGTAATTCTGTATGATGAGATATAAGTAGTCTTGTAATTATGTATGGTGAGATATAAGTAGTCTTATCTTGTAATTCTGTATGGTGGGATATAAGTAGTCTTATCTTGTAATTCTGTATGGTGAGATATAAGTTGTCTTGTAATGCTGTATGGTGAGATATAAGTAGTCTTATCTTGTAATTCTGTATGATGAGATATAAGTAGTCTTGTAATTCTGTATGATGAGATATAAGTAGTGTTGTCTTGTAATTCTGTATGGTGAGATATAAGTTGTCTTATCTTGTTATTCTGTATGGTGAGATATAAGTAGTCTTATCTTGTAATTCTGTATGATGAGATATAAGTAGTCTTCTCTTGTAATTCTGTATGATGAGATATAAGTAGTCTTATCTTGTAATTCTGTTTGGTGAGATATAAGTAGTCTTATCTTGTAATTCTGTATGATGAGATATAAGTAGTCTTATCTTGTAATTCTGTATGGTGAGATATAAGTAGTCTTGTAATGCTGTATGGTGAGATATAAGTTGTCTTGTAATTCTGTATGGTGAGATATAAGAAGTCTTGTCTTGCAATTCTGTATGGTGAGATATAAGTTGTCTTGTAATTCTGTATGGTGAGATATAAGTAGTCTTGTAATGCTGTATGGTGAGATATAAGTAGTCTTATCTTGTAATTCTGTATGGTGAGATATAAGTAGTCTTGTAATTCTGTATGATGAGATATAAGTAGTCTTATCTTGTAATTCTGTATGATGAGATATAAGTAGTCTTATCTTGTAATTCTGTATAGTGAGATATAAGTAGTCTTGTAATTATGTATGGTGAGATATAAGTAGTCTTATCTTGTAATGCTGTACGGTGAGATATAAGTTGTCTTGTAATTCTGTATGGTGAGATATAAGTAGTCTTATCTTGTAATTCTGTATGGTGAGATATAAGTAGTCTTATCTTGTTATTCTGTATGATGAGATATAAGTAGTCTTATCTTGTAATGCTGTATGATGAGATATAAGTAGTCTTATCTTGTAATGCTCTATGGTGAGATATAAGTTGTCTTGTAATTCTGTATGGTGAGATATAAGTAGTCTTATCTTGTTATGCTGTATGGTGAGATATAAGTTGTCTTGTAATTCTGTATGGTGAGATATAAGTAGTCTTGTCTTGTAATTCTGTATGATGAGATATAAGTAGTCTTATCTTGTTATTCTGTATGATGAGATATAAGTAGTCTTATCTTGTAATGCTGTATGGTGAGATATAAGTTGTCTTGTAATTCTGTATGGTGAGATATAAGTAGTCTTGTCTTGTAATTCTGTATGATGAGATATAAGTAGTCTTGTCTTGTAATTCTGTATGATGAGATATAAGTAGTCTTGTCTTGTAATTCTGTATGGTGAGATATAAGTAGACTTATCTTGTTATTCTGTATGGTGAGATATAAGTAGTCTTATCTTGTAATTCTGTATGGTGAGATATAAGTAGTCTTATCTTGTAATTCTGTATGATGAGATATAAGTAGTCTTATCTTGTTATTCTGTATGATGAGATATAAGTAATCTTATCTTGTAATTCTGCATAGTGAGATATAAGTAGTCTTGTAATTATGTATGGTGAGATATAAGTAGTCTTCTCTTGTAATTCATTTTTTTAAGTGTACAGTAGTCTTCTCTTGTAATTTTGTCTGTGATCGCGCTATTTATCATCAAGATGGGATGATATATTTATAATTTATTTGAACTTCTGGAAAGTAAGACTCCTTTATGTGTTAGGTAACACATTATAGATAAACGTCTAAGTACTGATACATATATTCGCGTATTACGGTGACTAGTATCTGAACTACAGTTTCATTTTAATAATGGAGAAAGTTTCGATTTATACGTCCGAATGTTTTCTCTGCAAAAATAACGTTTGTATCTTGGTTTTTATTCTTGCGATTGAGCTTATCAAAAGCGGATGTATTGCTGGTTCCATCCATTCCGTACCATCTTATACTAGCTGGTCATTGAACTTAATCTTAAAATAATGTATGAATGTCAATATGACGGACGGACCGGGTGTATGCTGCTCTCAGTAGTATCAAACGTCGTAGTTGAACAGAGGTTATCATTCGAGAATTTGATGAATTTGTTCCGAACAGTATTGGAATGACTTGATCTTTTTATTTTCAATATGCAAACACATGACCACATAAATGATATCTCTGGAGAACGTCAACAGATTTACACACTATGAGTTCTATTTTAGTTTTTTATCTTGGATAAGAAGGTCATTAAAGGTTTGTTAATTGCTAAATCTTAAAATATTCTAGTTTAAACCACAATACCGGATGTAACATGACAGCCATGTGAACTACTGGTGTTAGAAATACAATAATATTGTGTTCGTCCCATGTAACAAATATACCCACTAAACAAACTTACTGATATATTAAAACTAAAACTCAGGTGGAAACCGTTATATCACATACTAATTTATAAGTTGCTTCAAAACAGAGATACGCGTGTTTGATAAGTACTAAAAAAATAAAGCAATTTAATTATATTCGTGTTATAGCAATAAAATGATGCATTTTACGTTGATTGCATGCCAGGCGACCGCGTTGTTTTATATAAAACTAGATCTTCATATCTTTGCTTCATTTTATAAATCACGGATACTTGATAAGAAAAGAAATACGTTCTCCTATATTTCATTGTTATAAAGAACTGGTGTAAAACATACAGTTAGTTCATTTAATACTGCGGAAGTCACTCTTTAATGTTAATTGTATTAATGTTATGCTGTGTACCAGTGTATCTATATGTTGTATTTATTGTGTTCTATTGTACCAGTGTATCCATATGTTGTATTTATTGTGTTGTATTGTACCAGTGTATCCATATGTTGTATTTATTGTGCTGTATTGTACCAGTGTATCTATATGTTGTATTTATTGTGTTCTATTGTACCAGTGTATCTATATGTTGTATTTATTGTGTTCTATTGTACCAGTGTATCCATATGCTGTATTTATTGTGTTGTATTGTACCAGTGTACCCATATGTTGTATTTATTGTGTTCTATTGTAACAGTGTATCCATATGTTGTATTTATTGTGTTCTATTGTACCAGTGTATCCATATGTTGTATTTATTGTGTTCTATTGTATCAGTGTATCCATATGTTGTATTTATTGTGTTCTATTGTACCAGTGTATCCATATGTTGTATTTATTGTGTTCTATTGTACCAGTGTACCCATATGTTGTATTTATTGTGTTCTATTGTACCTCTGTATCCATATGTCGTATTTATTGTGTTCTATTGTACCTCTGTATCCATATGTCGTATTTATTGTGTTGTATTGTACCTCTGTATCCATATGTTGTATTTATTGTGTTATATTGTACCAGTGTATTCATATGTTGTATTTATTGTGTTCCATTGTACCAATGTATCCATATGTTGTATTTATTGTGTTCTATTGTACCAGTGTATCCATATGTTGTATTTATTGTGTTGTATTGTACCAGTGTATCCATATGTTGTATTTATTGTGTTCCATTGTACCAGTGTATCCATATGTTGTATTTATTGTGTTGTATTGTACCAGTAAGTTGTAAATTGAAATAGTAGCTTATCGAAGTACATAGGTCTATTGTTTATGCAAAGCGGTTTCGAAGGTTGATGGGGAAAAGTTTGTGACTAATGAATGTTTACTAGATTCGCTATATTGAAACATCTGAATCAAGATCTGTCGTTTATAGAGAGTTGAGGGATAGGATTGTACATGCTGGTAAACCAGGGAGCGCTGGTTAAATCAACTAATAGCAATACTCTTCATTAACGGGATTATATCCAATAAGCGCTGACATAAAATAATGATCGAGCAAATTAATTATGAATTTTGAATGATAAAAACCTCTATGACAATGCAGAATGATCAAATTTGTTCAGAATATTTACCGAAGAATTAATGCTCGTAATGAAGATGGAAATTTATATACAATTCAGAACACAAAGTGGCAGGACTTCAATATCTCCTCCAGATAAGCCTAGTGCTCGTAATATCAATGCTCGTAATAACGAAGTTTTACTGTATATCAATTTTGTCAGGAAGAGCTCGACCAATGTGGTAAATCAATCGGATGAGGGGAAAATATTTATGCTTTCGTATTTATTTTGTAAAGTATACCTGTATCTGACTTAAGGTGTTTGCCAGAGCTTTGTGATAACGCATAGACAACAAAGATATCAACCCGTTATAAAAACACGAAATAAGAAGAAGTGATGTTGTTTTGAAATGATACATTATATCGTTTCTATGACGCAGAAGCCAGAATGAAGGACTCTCTGTGAACAACAAAGTGTGGGAGGAACAGATGGTATACTTAGTTGTTTTACATTTCAATAAAATAAATATCTAAATACATACTCGTATGTCAGCCTTTGTTCGTACTAAATATGTGCAAAAGAGCATTCCTTACATACAAAATTATCATCCATTACTATGGTATATACATTATTATAATTCATTACCAAGGTACATACAGTATTATCATTCATTACCAAGGTACATACAGTATTATCATCCATTACCAAGGTACATACAACATTATCATTCATTACCAAGGTATATACAGTATTATCATCCATTACCAAGGTATATACAGTATTATTATTCATTACCAAGGTACATACAGCATTATGATTCATTACCAAGGTATATACATTATTATCATTCATTACCAAGGTACATACAGCATTATCACCCATTACCAAGGTACATACAGCATTATCACCCATTACCAAGGTACATACATTATTATCATGTCATTACTAAAGTACATACAGTATTGTCATGTCATTACCAAGGTATATACAGCATTATCATTCATTACCAAGGTATATACAGTATTATCATCCATTACCAAGGTATATACAGTATTATCATTCATTACCAAGGTACATACAGCATTATCATTCATTACCAAGATAAATACAGTATTATCATTCATTACCAAGGTACATACATCATTATCACCCATTACCAAGGTACATACATTATTATCATGTCATTACTAAAGTACATACAGCATTATCATTCATTACCAAGGTACATACATTATTATCATGTCATTACTAAAGTACATACAACGTTATCATTCATTACTAAAGTACATACAACATTATCATTCATTATTAAGTTACATACTGCATTGTCATTCATTACTAAGTTATAATAGGACATCATTACAATATTTCTCTGTACATAAATGTTCATTGATTGTAGTAAAATTATAATTCGCCCTTTATAGTATATGCTTATAACGTGTTTTATTTCATATTGTATGCACAATGCACTGCTACTAGAGGGTACTTACATGTTGTTATCATTCATGTACATTAAGTCGAACAATTTAAGAATAAGACGTTGTGTCCTGATGATAATTAAAGATAAAGAAGATATAAGTATATAAGTTGTATAAGCTCTTGTAAGAAGTAGTGTACATCTTATACAGATTTTTTTTAATAGTAAGGATTATTTGTATATGAGTCACTAATCTGATGCATATTTGCTCTTGTTTATTTGTGTAGTGTTCATTTGAATACACTAATATACCAGTCCATATTTCCTTCTCGTGTGAGGAAATTATGTTCCATGTGATAAAAGTCGTCTATGAATGTTAGATTCACCAGACGATAGTTGTAGTGTATATATGTAATTATATTGAAAAAGAGTTGTTCATGACTCATGAACATTGACATTGCACAATGTTAAAATGCTAGTTACGTTTGAAGTAGATAAGTGTAAGGAAAATGGTTTTCTATAATATCTGTCTTCAGTACGTAATGATTGTAATGATAAACTTACGGCATTATGACAGTGTACATAATTTGGTTTTATCACGCGATGATGACTTAAAACAACAAAATCTATAAAGCAGTGTACATGACAAGCTTAAATTATTACTGTACAACAGTATACATAAGGTGGCTTTACCATGGACAATCAACTAGCATGTATGACCACATAACAGTGTCAAAAATCTTTTTTTTTCATGCGGTTATTAACATATAACAATATAACCACTAGTGTACATAATGTGACTTGATCACGTGGTAATTAACTTACGCTATAGCTATGTAACAGTGTTCACATATTGGTTATATCACGTGGTAATTAATTTACGTTATAGCTATGTAACAGTGTTCACATATTGGTTATATCACGTGGTAATTAATTTACGTTATAGCTATGTAACAGTGTTCACATATTGGTTATATCACGTGGTAATTAATTTACGTTATAGCTATGTAACAGTGTTCACATATTGGTTATATCACGTGGTAATTAATTTACGTTATAGCTATGTAACAGTGTTCACATATTGGTTATATCACGTGGTAATTAATTTACGCTATAGCTATGTAACAGTGTTTACATATTGGTTATATCACGTGGTAATTAATTTACGTTATAGCTATGTAACAGTGTTCACATATTGGTTATATCACGTGGTAATTAATTTACGTTATAGCTATGTAACAGTGTTCACATATTGGTTATATCACGTGATAATTAATTTATGTTATAGCTATGTAACAGTGTTCACATGTTGGTTATATCACGTGGTAATTAATTTACGTTATAGCTATGTAACAGTGTTCACATATTAGTTATATCACGTGGTAATTAATTTACGTTATAGCTATGTAACAGTGTTCACATATTGTTTATATCACGTGATAATTAATTTATGTTATAGCTATGTAACAGTGTTCACATATTGGTTATATCACGTGATAATTAATGTATTTTATAGCTATGTAACAGTGTTCACAGATTAGTTCTATCACGTCATAATTAATTTACGCTAAAGCTATGTAACAGTGTTCACAAATTGGTTATATCACGTGGTAAGTAACCACAATTTGTGTAGTAACAGTACAATCAACTTATAAGTTTATGTGAATGTACGCCGATTAGAAACCCCTTGTTCTTCCCATGTTAAGCAAGCTGATTTCCTTACTGAGGCGATACGAACTGTCAGATATATAAATAGTGCGCTTCAATTCACTGATAAACCCACTATATTGCCAAGAGATCACTCTCTGATCAACGTAAACGCGTTTACGATTCCTTCAGAAAATAATATTTATTGTTTTCTTGTTGTTAAATACTTAAGTATTTATAAAATGAAGTTATTGATTATCTCTGGATTGATTAGCCTGTGTTCGATTTATTGTGCGCTCGGATATGAAGTAAGTTTTAAAAAATAGATGAAATATTATAACGTTAATTATCGTCTATCTTTTTACTTATTATTTTTATTCATTTGTTTTCATTTGTTCATCAAAAGCATTATTTTCCTTGATACATATGTTTTTATTAATTGATATTACATCATCATTATAAGTATCCTTTCTAGTATCAATGGTATTCTTACAATATATTTAACATTAATCCTAATTTCTTGATGTCTTAACTTAGTACGTATTGTGTTTGAGAACTAGAGCTTTGTACGTGCTGTGTATGATTATATTAAAGCTGTGTGCGTATTATGTAAGGTTACACCTAAACTTAGTACAGGGTGTATGATACCATACGGATTCCATATAGAGATCACAATTCTTTATGCACTCGGTTCAGTAAAATACCGATGGAATTGTGAGACTCACAAATGTTTGCACTGTCCGTGACAAATTTGACTGAAGATATTACATCCTATGTTAAATTGTCCCCCACCTCTGAATTATGTGGGGTAGCTTGGCAGAAGCTTACGGATAGAATATGGTTAGTACTGGTTAAGGCCTAAATGAAGTCCAGGAAAGCTGGTTAGCATAACTGCCCGCCACAATATGACTGAAATAATGTTGAAAATGGCGTTAAACCCGATGAAACAAACAAATAAACACAAATCTTTGATGAACGTCAAAATTCGAGAAAATTCAAAGTCAAGTTCACTTTATGAACTTATGACGTCACTTACGAGAACTATGTTTTCTAAAATGGTGACGCCTAAGAAAGGTACAGAAATCAGTCAGTTTTACTTCGACAGGCTTTTTCCCAAGTTGCTGTTGGGTGAACAATGCAATAAGTATATCCTAAATATTGTATTTTCACCAAGTTGCAAATGCTTAGGCTAGTGAAGATATTTAAATGACAGAATTGGTTTGTGATAGCACTGAGAGTATTGTCAGGAGCGGAGTTTAAATATGTTAGATAAAAACATCCTTAAAAATGAATGCTTGTAGACTAAATGACACAATGTACATCTTTAAGCCAAACAATCACAATTACTTAGGAAAAACTACACCTCTTAAATGTTTGCCTGGAAGAAATACTAGTATTTCTATTCCTAATTCCAAAGTTTATGACATGCAGTAAGAAATAACTACCTACTGCACATTTTGAATACCGAAACAAATTCAGTGCCATCAGCTCTTTGATCTGTATACTCTTGGACTGTACACTGAAATTAATTATGTAATCTCTCAACTCTGAGAGACAATCATGATAGTATTCCGGTACTACTTTTGTAATAGAACTATTGTCAGTCTTGTTACCTAGACAGATAATGAATGAAACTTTTGTGCAAAATATTTCCCATGCTTTCCAAATCAACAGAATCCTGCAATATGTATCCAACTTTTATCAAAACCGCATCGTCTGCAATGTATACTTATACAACAAGTGGTACTATTTTTCAAGGAGAAAAGGTGGTGTATAGCTATAGGAGCTCCGCTCCTAAAATAAAAAAAACTGAGAGAACAGTCAGGAACGAAGTTTAAATGTGTTAGATAAAACCATCCTTAAAACATCAACCTTTGATGAACAAATTCTCAACAGGGGTGTTACCATCATTATGAATTAGAATTTGAAGGTCAAGTAAATAGTCTTGACAAAATGTACATCTTTAAGCCAATTAAGCACAATTATCAAGGAAAAGCTACACGCTGAAAGTTATGACATACAGGACCCGCCTACGTGGTCGAGCGGTTAAGGTATTTGACTTCAAATCACTGTAACCTCTATGACGGGTCGTGGGTTCGAGCCCTGTAACCGACCATGTCTCTTTATGTGAGAAAAAAGGCTGTTGCGTACGGAGGATGGGAGTCTTGGACTGGTTCTTCGCAGTAGCGGTGCGAAGGTGAACTTTCCGCCTCATATGACTCTGACTGTTGAAAAGGGGCGTAAAATTCGATATAAACAAACAAACAAACAAAACATAACATACAGTGAGAAATTACTTTGTCTGTGTCTTGTATAGTAACACTAAAGCTTTGTCTGTGTCTTGTATGGTAACACTAAAGCTTTGTCTGTGTCGTGTATGGTAACACTAAAGCTTTGTATGTTTCTTGTATGGTAACACTAAAGGCTTTGTTTGTGTCTTGTATGGTAACACTAAAGCTTTGTCTGTGTCTTGTATGGTAACACTAAAGCTTTGTCTGTGTCTTGTATGGTAACACTAAAGCTTTGTCTGTGTCTTGTATGGTAACACTAAAGCTTTGTCTGTGTCGTGTATGGTAACACTAAAGCTTTGTATGTTTCTTGTATAGTAACACTAAAGGCTTTGTTTGTGTCTTGTATGGTAACACTAAAGCTTTGTCTGTGTCGTGTATGGTAACACTAAAGCTTTGTATGTGTCGTGTATGGTAACACTAAAGCTTTGTATGTGTCGTGTATGGTAACACTAAAGCTTTGTATGTTTCTTGTATGGTAACACTAAAGGCTTTGTTTGTGTCTTGTATGGTAACACTAAAGCTTTGTCTGTGTCTTGTATGGTAACACTAAAGCTTTGTCTGTGTCTTGTATGATAACACTAAAGCTTTGTATGTGTCGTGTATGGTAACACTAAAGCTTTGTATGTTTCTTGTATGGTAACACTAAAGGCTTTGTTTGTGTCTTGTATGGTAACACTAAAGCTTTGTATGTGTCGTGTATGGTAACACTAAAGCTTTGTATGTGTCGTGTATGGTAACACTAAAGCTTTGTATGTTTCTTGTATGGTAACACTAAAGGCTTTGTTTGTGTCTTGTATGGTAACACTAAAGCTTTGTCTGTGTCGTGTATGGTAACACTAAAGCTTTGTCTGTGTCTTGTATGGTAACACTAAAGCTTTGTATGTGTCGTGTATGGTAACACTAAAGCTTTGTATGTTTCTTGTATGGTAACACTAAAGCTTTGTATGTTTCTTGTATGGTAACACTAAAGCTTTGTATGTTTCGTGTATGGTAACACTAAAGCTTTGTATGTTTCTTGTATGGTAACACTAAAGCTTTGTCTGTGTCTTGTATGGTAACACTAAAGCTTTGTCTGTGTCTTGTATGGTAACACTAAAGCTTTGAATGTTTCTTTTATGGTAACACTAAAGCTTTGTATGTTTCTTGTATGGTAATACTAAAGCTTTGTATGTGTCTTGTATGGTAACACTAAAGCTTTGTATGTTTCTTGTATGGTAACACTAAAGCTTTGTATGTTTTGTGTATGGTAACACTAAAGCTTTGTATGTGTCGTGTATGGTAACACTAAAGCTTTGTCTGTGTCTTGTATGGAAACACTAAAGCTTTGTCTGTGTCTTGTATGGTAACACTAAAGCTTTGTATGTTTCTTGTATGGTAACAATAAAGCCTTGTATGTTTCTTGTATGGTAACACTAAAGCTTTGTATGTTTCGTGTATGGTAACACTAAAGCTTTGTAAGTTTCTTGTATGGTAACACTAAAGCTTTGTCTGTGTCTTGTATGGTAACACTAAAGCTTTGTCTGTGTCTTGTATGGTAACACTAAAGCTTTGAATGTTTCTTGTATGGTAACACTAAAGCTTTGTATGTTTCTTGTATGGTAATACTAAAGCTTTGTATGTTTCTTGTATGGTAACACTAAAGCTTTGTATGTTTCTTGTATGGTAACACTAAAGCTTTGCATGTTTCTTGTATGGTAACACTAAAGCTTTGCATGTTTCTTGTATGCTAACACTGAAGCTTTGTCTGTGTCGTGTATGCTAACACTAAAGCTTTGTATGTGTCGTGTATGGTAACACTAAAGCTTTGTATGTGTCGTGTATGCTAACACTGAAGCTTTGAATGTTTCTTGTATGGTAACACTAAAGCTTTGTCTGTATCTTGTATGGTAACACTAAAGCTTTGTATGTGTCGTGTATGCTAACACTAAAGCTTTGTATGTGTCGTGTATGCTAACACTAAAGCTTTGTACGTATATTGTGTGCTAGCGCTAAAGCTTTGTATAAAAGCTTTTTATGTGCCTTGTGTGCTAGCACTAAACTTTGTATGTGTCTTGTGTGCTAACACTAAAACTTTGTATATGTCTTGTGTGCTAACACTAAAGCTTTGTATATGTATTGTGTGCTAACACTAAAACTTTGTATGTGTCGTGTATGCTAACACTAAAACTTTGTATATGTCTTACATGCTAACACTAAAGCTTTGTATATGTCTAGTATGCTAACACTAAAACTTTGTATATGTCTTACATGCTAACACTAAAGCTTTGTATATGTCTTTTGTGTTAGCACTAAACTTTGCATATGTCTTGTGTGTTAACACTAAAGCTTTGTATATGTCTTACATGCAAACACTAAAGCTTTGTATATGTCTTGTGTGCTAACACTAAAACTTTGTATATGTCTTACATGCTAACACTAAGGCTTTGTATATGTCTTACATGCTAACACTAAAGCTTTGTATATGTCTTGTGTGTTAGCACTAAACTTTGCATATGTCTTGTGTGTTAACACTAAAGCTTTGTATATGTCTTACATGCAAACACTAAAGACATGTATATGTCTTACATGCTAACACTAAAGCTTTGTATATGTCTTGTGTGTTAGCACTAAACTTTGCATATGTCTTGTGTGTTAACACTAAAGCTTTGTATATGTCTTACATGCAAACACTAAAGCCATGTATATGTCTTGTGTGCTAACACTAAAACTTTGTATATGTCTTGTGTGCTAACACTAAAGCTTTGTATATGTCTTGTGTGCTAACACTAAAACTTTGTATGTGTGTTGTGTGCTAACACTAAAGCTTTGTATGTGTGTTGTGTTCTAACACTAAAGCTTTGTATATGTCTTGTGTGCTAACACTAAAACTTTGTATGTGTGTTGTGTGCTAACACTAAAACTTTGTTTGTGTGTTGTGTGCTAACACTAAAGCTTTGTATGTGTGTTGTGTGCTAACACTAAAACTTTGTATATGTCTTGTGTGCTAACACTAAAACTTTGTATGTGTCGTTTATGGTAACACTAAAACTTTGTATGTGTATTGTGTGCTAACACTAAAACTTTGTATGTGTCGTGTATGGTAACACTAAAACTTTGTATGCGTATTGTGTGCTAACACTAAAACTTTGTATGTGTCGTTTATGGTAACACTAAAACTTTGTATGTGTATTGTGTGCTAACACTAAAACTTTGTATGTGTCGTGTATGGTAACACTAAAACTTTGTATGTGTCTTACATGCTAACACTAAAGCTTTGTATATGTCTTGTATGGTAACACAGAAGTGTTGTATGTTTCGTGTATGGTAACACTAAAGTATTTAGATAAACATCGTCGTTTGATATCCGTACCGTGCTCTACATAATGCCTACTTAACCCGGGTGCCGTACAATAGTTTTAGTCTATGATTTACCTTGTGATCTTCCGGGCATCGTAGATGGAAACAGTCTTCGGCATATGTGTTCACATTATGTACGTGCATCATGTCACTTTTGTATTCTATTTATCGAATACAGTACTACGAATTCAAATGCTCGTGCCAAACCAAACAACTTGGGACTATTTTTTTTGCATTCGCACCAGTTAAGCAGAATTCTAGTTTGTGCAGGTTTTCAGGCGAAGGCCGGGAGAAATCCGCTAGGAGGCTGCGCGGATATTACACGGAAATCGAGCAGTTTTAGTGCAGTTTCCGTTCAGTGTCCAAAAGCTCTCAATGGAAATCGTACGCTGCAAGCCTTCTGTGCAGAGACTGCGCTGGGAAGATACGGCGACGGTTCATGCAAGTATTGCCTGCTCTCTTCTCCTGACCTGCTTCAATTGCAACCACACGTGTGCTCTGAGTCTTTATGGTACTTTCATTTCTTTGAATAGGTGGCCAATACCTAATATTAGTATAATGATATTCTCCGGATTATGATGTGGGCAACTTGAGAAGGACAACAATCTTAACCGTAGTGGAAACTTAATTGTGCTATAACAATACTACTGTTGTAGAAATACAGAAGTACTGTAGCTAGATTGATGTTCATTGATATTATACATGTAGTCGAAAAGTCACAGAGCGGTCAGTCTCAGAGTTCAGTCATTCTTCTATCAATATCTTTATAAAAGAAGGCCAAAAGTTCGCAGTTCGATTTTTAAGATGATTATCTATAATGGAATACACGAGATCTTGATTCATCGTCACCTCGTCATCGGAACATCTAACATCCTGTTCTAATGTGTCCGTCCGGATCTTAGAACATGTTAAACAAAGGATGTCGGTAGTTTAATTTGGCAACATTTCTTCCGTTTAGAATGTTCTACGTGATTATTGGTATGAGATACAAGTACTTGATAATCTCTGACAATCTCAACAGTTTAATCGGGTAGTAAAAGATTGTAAACACTTGAAGTTGTATGAACTTACTTGTAACCGTAATATACACTAGTTGGAACTTGGCTGATCACCATTCATAATTGCATGCATAATGTGGCGTGAGTGTCCGCTTTGTATAGGCCCGGTCACAACCCAAAGTGTGTGTGTTTAAGTCCGTACGTCTTTTTGGGAGGCCACAGCCGCCGCGTTTCTCTGAATACGTGGGGAGGGGCGGCAAGAGCAAGGAGGGGTTCGTCAATGCACGTCACTCGCACGGTTGCGCAATATGCTAGTACGTTGCCCGCACGCCACACCTGGCTAGCATCGTACGTTGAACACGTGCTGAACTTGCTAACAACGTAGATCTCCGTGCGATTGTCACGTTATCGTATGGAGGCGTATATCGTACTTACACGTGCTGCTCACGTACGGCATCCTCACTCACTTGCGTGTTGTAACTTGTGAGTGCAACTACGATGAACGTGAGTTTTCCGCCCGATTTCGGGGTGGGTATGTGTAAGACGACCTTCCGAGGTTCTCCAGAAGTCCCAGCTGCTGCTGCCACAAGATACCGCCCATTCCACCGGGTTCTAATTCTGCAAGAGCAGCTTCAAGTGGCAGCGGATGATCCACCAGCAGAACCCCTCCTCATGATCGGACTATCTGACGTCACCATCTGACTCTTCTTCGCTCCTCCTCTTCATCTCTGGCTCTCTTTTCTTCCGCGGCCCATTTCTGCTGGGCCTCTCTGGCTGTATCCGCTGCTTTTTGAGCTGCAGATGCAGCTGACACCTTTTCTGTGTCATCTTATAAGGCATCTTGGAGACGAAATGTTGGCACTCGTCAGTCGCCTCGGTTTTTATATAATATTATGTTTTATTATTTTTATTATACATGTATACTGCAGAAATCAGTGCGCACAACGTTTGTAGTAAGTGCAGAGCACGTGCTTTCTCGATACGGTAAGTTCTGCGTACTCATTGGACAGTACAACTAGGGCCTAGCCGAGTAAGCACAGATCACGCATTTATCACGTGCGTAGAACAAGTGATCGTGGGAAAAACTCTCACGAAGTCTGTGCGTTGTGCGCTCATTTGCTGTAGAATGCTCGCGCGTAAATCCGTAGCCCGACCGTAGCCCGACCACAGCCCGAACTCAGTGAAAGTGCTAAAAGTGCTACGGCGTGTTTCGCCCACGTTTTGCAAGTAGACAGCACACACTTGCAAGTACGGCGCTACGGTGTGTATGTGTGCTTCCAAATCCGTGCGGAGGCGGTATACTCAGCACGTACGGCTCGCCAATTTTTGCCTATGTTTTTGCAAGTTGACGGCACCCACTTGCAAGTACAGCGGGTTTGGACCGCGGCTTATCCAATACCAACATACTATACAAACACGTGATCATGGTGTCATATACGTGCTCATTTATGTAATACATTATTATCGTTTCAATATTTAAACGGAAGATAGTTCGTATTATTATGAAGTATGTATTGCTATAAAGCTTCATAGAGCATTACAAATGTTAACTTGTTGAGAACAATCGGTAATACCGAATGCGGCAATGGCAAAAAATGATCAAGTGTTTGAACACTTCCCATGATTCAACATGATGAACTATTCTGTATTTTCAGCCTGATTTACCGCTACTACAGATGATGCAAAGTATGTCAAATACGACAGATTTTTGTCAACTGTTGGATATCGATGAAGAAGAATGTATAAAGGGTAAAAATACATTCATCCATGAAAAAACTGTATGTTTCACAATGTACATGTATAAGTCCTACCAGTCTAAAATACTATGGTCGTTTAATTTAATAATTTAGGATATACATGTCATAAGGAACTAGTCCGTATTATAAGATAAACATGTGATAAGGAGTATGCCTGTATCATAAAATAAACATGGCATAAGGAGCATGTCTGTACAGTAAGATAAACATGTCATAAGGAACTTGTCTGTATTATAAGATAAACATGTCATAAGGAACTTGTCTGTATTATAAGATAAACATGTCATAAGGAACTTGTCTGTATTATAAGATAAACATGTCATAAGGCGCATGTCTGTATCATAAGATAAACATGTCATAAGGAGCATATCTGTACTGTAAGATAAACATGTCATATGGAACTTGTCTGTATTATAAGATGAACATGTGATAATGAACTTGTCTGTGTACTGTAAGATAAACATGTCATATGGAACTTGTCTGTATTATAAGATAAATATGTCATAAGGAACATGTCTGTATTATAAGCTAAACATTTCATAAGGAACATGTCTGTACTGTAAGATAAACATGTCATTAGCAACTTGTCTGTATTATAAGATAAACATGTCATAAGGAGCATGTCTGTATCATAAGATAAACATGTCATAAGGAACTTGTCTGTATTATAAGATAAACATGTCATAAGGAACTTGTCTGTATTATAAGATAAACATGTCATAAGGCGCATGTCTGTATCATAAGATAAACATGTCATAAGGAGCATATCTGTACTGTAAGATAAACATGTCATATGGAACTTGTCTGTATTATAAGATGAACATGTGATAATGAACTTGTCTGTGTACTGTAAGATAAACATGTCATATGGAACTTGTCTGTATTATAAGATAAATATGTCATAAGGAACATGTCTGTATTATAAGCTAAACATTTCATAAGGAACATGTCTGTACTGTAAGATAAACATGTCATTAGCAACTTGTCTGTATTATAAGATAAACATGTCATAAGGAGCATGTCTGTATCATAAGATAAACATGTCATAAGGAACTTGTCTGTATTATAAGATAAACATGTCATAAGGAACTTGTCTGTATTATAAGATAAACATGTCATAAGGCGCATGTCTGTATCATAAGATAAACATGTCATAAGGAGCATATCTGTACTGTAAGATAAACATGTCATATGGAACTTGTCTGTATTATAAGATAAACATGTGATAATGAACTTGTCTGTGTACTGTAAGATAAACATGTCATATGGAACTTGTCTGTATTATAAGATAAATATGTCATAAGGAACATGTCTGTATTATAAGCTAAACCATCGTCGGATTCCCACGGTCGTTGCCTCCGCTCCGCTACGTACATCTCCCGTGGGATTTTTCTTTACCGATTCGCCGTTTTCATAGAATAGAACAGAATATACATTAACCAATAGAAACGACGCTTACATTTTCGATACTCTCCGGCGTGGAGACGCAAATGAAAATCTAAAAGCTGCCAAAACGTTTAAAGTTGGGGCACACTACAACGAAAACAAGGTTCCCGGAAAGCACGTGCAGATTAGAAGGAAAGTCGGGACCCACGCTTATTTTCGTCACTACCGTCAATCGAAAAGATGGCGAGTTCACTACCTTGGAGTATTTCATACACACAATAAGGGAAAAATTGAAGATTTTTCTTTCGACAGATTTGCATTGTTTGATGGGTGAAATTGCAAAAGTACGTCTGTAAACGTATAAAAATCACGGAATCGAGTGCCTATGATGAAAATGGCTGCGCCCATGAGAAAATGTTCGTTCTGTTTGTTTACAATTAAAAGTAAAGTTTTACGTGAAACGAAAATAGTTTTAGTACAAGCGATCTGATTGGCTGTTAGGCGCATTACAAGATTGTACTGCATCCAATTAGAATACGGTTTTAGTTATTTATCGAAACGGCGAATCGGTAAAGAAAAATCCCACGGGAGATGTACGTAGCGGAGCGGAGGCAACGACCGTGGGTATCCGACGATGAAGCTAAACATGTCATAAGGAACATGTCTGTACTGTAAGATAAACATGTCATTAGCAACTTGTCTGTATTATAAGATAAACATGTCATAAGGAGCATGTCTGTACTGTAAGATAAACATGTCATAAGGAACTTGTCTGTATTATAAGATAAACATGTCATAAGGAACTTGTCTGTATTATAAGATAAATATGTCATAAGGTGCATGTCTGTATTTTAAGATAAACATGTCATAAGGAGCATGTCTGTACTGTAAGATAAACATGTCATAAGGAACATGTCTGTACTGTAAGATAAACATGACATGTTGCAATAGTTGTAAATACAATGACCTGCGTTGAATGAATCTACATTTAATACGTTGAATATCATTTATTTTACACCTTGATAATTCAGCGATGACAGATAGTCAGCCTCAAGATGGTGTAGATGAAAACGGAGAAAAAATGGTTGTTTCAGGAGGAGGTAACTTAAGTCTTTTTCTTTTTACTACTTCTAATACTGACTACTGAGTGCATGATAATATAACGCCTGACAGGAGTGGCTAGTAAATCTAGTAGACTATGAATAAAGTACATCAGTCAAATATCAAGATGTATGCACTAAATGTGTTACTTATGAATATTAAGATATTTTACAGTAAACATTGAATTGTCATTTGTCATTTCCTATATAGATCTGGGACATATTAGCGTCAATCCCTCTTATATACAGGACATCTTGTACATGCATACATACAGGACAACTTGTACATGCATACATACAGGACAACTTATACATGCATACATACAGGACAACTTATACATGCATACATACAGGACAACTTGTACATGCATACATACAGGACAACTTGTACATGCATTCATACAGGACAACTTATACATGCATACATACAGGACAACTTATACATGCATACATACAGGACAACTTATACATGCATACATACAGGACAACTTGTACATGCATACATACAGGACAACTTGTACATGCATACATACAGGACAACTTATACATGCATACATACAGGACAACTTATACATGCATACATACAGGACAACTTATACATGCATACATACAGGACAACTTGTACATGCATACATACAGGACAACTTGTACATGCATACATACAGGACAACTTATACATGCATACATACAGGACAACTTATACATGCATACATACAGGACAACTTATACATGCATACATACAGGACAACTTATACATGCATTCATACAGGACAACTTATACATGCATACATACAGGACAACTTGTACATGCATACATACAGGACAACTTGTACATGCATACATACAGGACAACTTATACATGCATTCATACAGGACAACTTATACATGCATACATACAGGACAACTTATACATGCATACATACAGGACAACTTGTACATGCATACATATAGGACAACTTGTACATGCATTCATACAGGACAACTTTGAGGGTACCATTTACAAGGTTTTAGGGTTAATGTCAGATTTCGATCAGATATGTAAAATCAATAAAAATCAGTGTGTACACAGTGTGAATAATTAAATGAACGATCCACGAAATCCGCCGATTCAAGATATTTTATCCCGCATTTAACTGCGATCTCAAGATGGTCTGGTCTGTATCTGATATCCGAGTATAATGCTATTATAGTTGTAACATATTGCTCGTTTGCCAGTATGTACGATGTGACCATGTGACGTCGTAGGTCAGTATGAATTAGTGTGCATGTAAACATCATATAACGATATACTGCACGGAGTCCGGACATTAAAGATACGTTTATTTCGAGTCGGCAAGATATAAACACAATAACATATTAAGCTATGTAGAGCTTTTAAGCCGACTACATAGCATCAGCAAATGAAATAGATATGTAGATATGTAGCTCCTGAAAGATAACCGACATAAATTAACAGCACAGTACACATTAAAACAAATCAATGATAGTGCACGTGACTGAGGAACACCAAGTCATTTTGAGATTACTTAAAAACAAAATGTGCATCTGCATGGGTCACCATTCTATGAAGCCATAATGCTTTTAAAACGGTTAAGTCTAAAATTATGAAGCAGTGTTCCATAGCACAGGTGCAGCATAACGAAATGACATTTTACCATATCTCGTTGATATTATACTAGGAACCTGCAAATTATTAGAATAACGAAAACTGTAGTCTACTTTAAAGCTTTTTTTAAGTTCATTTAAAACGTAAGGTGATATTTGATCAAGAATTTTAAAGTTTATAACAGTTTGACCCAGTCTGTATCTATTGGTATAAAACATTCCAGCAACAAGTGAGATAGCCGGTTTTGATCCCTGTAATCCACGAATGTCAACGATTACCATACCACGCCATCCTGACAATGAAATCACAGTATGGCCCACATGTACACGTGTGAAAAGATGTGGCGGTTGTTGTACAAGTGACGTCTTTTCATGCGAGCCAACAGAAATAAGGGAAAAATACGTCAAGGTAAGTTAATAACGGTGACATCAGAATTCATTGCCGAACACTGTATCTAGAGGTAAAGTTATCAGATACTGTGTGACAAGCCAGTTTCTCTTACGTTGTGTCTTGTCAAAATACTGAAAACTGATAATCAGCTTTGCTTACAACGAATGATAACTTTACACTTTTATTATTTGTGAATTTTCCAAAAAAGTAACAGCATCGTAACGATAAACAATTACACATCTTATAAACGAAACATACTATATTATTATGTATCAATGTCTATCACATATAACACATCCTATGTACTAAACATACCATATATTATGTATCAATGTCTATCACATATAACACATCCTATGTACTAAACATACCATATATTATGTATCAATGTCTATCACATATAACACATCCTACGTACTAAACATACCATATATTATGTATCAATGTCTATCACATATAACACATCCTATGTACTAAACATACCATATATTATGTATCAATGTCTATCACATATAACACATCCTATGTACTAAACATACCATATATTATGTATCAATGTCTATCACATATAACACATCCTACGTACTAAACATACCATATATTATGTATCAATGTCTATCACATATAACACATCCTATGTACTAAACATACCATATATTATGTATCAATGTCTATCACATATAACACATCCTATGTACTAAACATACCATATATTATGTATCAATGTCTATCACATATAAGACATCCTATGTACTAAACATACCATATATTATGTATCAATGTCTATCACATATAACACATCCTATGTACTAAACATACCATATATTATGTATCAATGTCTATCACATATAACACATCCTATGTACTAAACATACCATATATTATGTATCAATGTCCAATAAAAAATCAGGAGAGTTTTCATTTTCCCTATATGTCTATGTGATAAAAAACTGGAAAATGTAGCAAACGTCTTTAAGTTTATTAGAATACGCTGTACATCAGGGTAAATATATATACATGATATAAATGATAGAAGGTCTTTTAATATGTTCCAGGCAAAACAATTATCTTACGGTAACTATAAGTATGAGCTAACTTGTTTATGTTCCAGGTATTTGATACACGACTACCGTATGTTGGAGCTCATAGATTCCAGTTCCTAGGCGTACGTGCAATCAAGATTATTGAGCACGTACAATGTGACGCTCAGTGTAAAACTAAACCACACGAGTGTCACAAATACCAAATGTAAGTATCTCACTTCCGTTTCATTTCCGATACAATAATAGTAACTTGAATAATCAAACAAACACGTTAGCGTATACATAACTATCATTATTTGGTTTCCTCAGCAAATAACTTGCTTACATTACATGTTCCATATTATAAAATTGTGTTATACAAAATGACGTGGTATAAATGTCAGATTCACAGAAAATGACTCTCCGTACAGCACACAAATTTCACATCCATAGCAACTTCTTTCCACAATGGTCTCACATATCACATTCATATAGCACACTCTCAATATAACACACATAATTATGTTACATTCCTAGACGATGCCTCTCTACACGCATGCAAATATCACATCCTTTGTCAATATGTCTCCGCACAGCACAAACATATCATATACGGATCCTCTCAACAAAGCACATAAATATCACATCCCGGACAGTGCCTCTCCATAGTGAACATAAATGTCACATCCCGAACAGTGCCTCTCCATAGTGAACACAAATGTCACATCCCGGACAGTGCCTCTCCATAGTGAACACAAATGTCACATCCCGGACAGTGCCTCTCCATAGTGAACACAAATGTCACATCCCGGACAGTGCCTCTCCATAGTGAACATAAATGACACATCCCGGACAGTGCCTCTCCATAGTGAACATAAATGTCACATCCCGGACAGTGCCTCTTCATAGTGAACATAAATGTCACATTCCGGACAGTGCCTCTCTATAGTGAACATAAATGTCACATCCCGGATAGTGCCTCTCCATAGTGAAAATAAATGTCACATCCCGGATAGTGCCTCTCCATAGTGAACATAAATGTCACATCCCGGACAGTGCCTCTCTATAGTGAACATAAATGTCATATTCCGGATAGTGCCTCTTCATAGTGAACATACATGTCACATTCCAGACAGTGCCTCTTCATAGTGAACATACATGTCACATTCCGGACAGTGCCTCTCTATAGTGAACATAAATGTCACATCCTGGACAGTGCCTCTCTATAGTGAACATAAATGTCATATTCCGGATAGTGCCTCTCTATAGTGAACATAAATGTCATATTCCGGACAGTGCCTCTCCATAGTGAACATAAATGTCACATCCCGGACAGTGCCTCTCTATAGTGAACACAAATGTCACATCCCGGACAGTGCCTCTCCATAGTGAACATAAATGTCACATCCCGGACAGTGCCTCTCTATAGTGAACACAAATGTCACATCCCGGACAGTGCCTTTCTATAGTGAACACAAATGTCACATCCCGGACAGTGCCTCTCTATAGTGAACACAAATGTCACATCCCGGACAGTGCCTCTCTATAGTGAACATAAATGTCACATCCCGAACAGTGCCTCTCTATAGTGAACATAAATGTCACATCCCGGACAGTGCCTCTCTATAGTGAACACAAATGTCACAGCCCGGACAGTGCCTCTCTATAGTGAACATAAATGTCATATTCCGGACAGTGCCTCTCTATAGTGAGCATAAATGTCATATTCCGGATAGTGCCTCTCTATAGTGAACATTAATGTCATATTCCGGACAGTGCCTCTCTATAGTGAACACAAATGTCACATCCCGGACAGTGCCTCTCTATAGTGAACATAAATGTCACATCCCGGACAGTGCCTCTCTATAGTGAACATAAATGTCATATTCCGGATAGTGCCTCTCTATAGTGAACATTAATGTCATATTCCGGACAGTGCCTCTCCCATTGTGCAAATACCCAATAACCCGGACGTTTCCTCTTCTGACGAGATTATGGGTCAAACTAATTTGAAAGCTTGGAGATGGTGATTACGTTCATTTTGTATTTAACCGTCCCGTTCTGTAAGCAATACTACTCATACGTTATAATATGAATAGTGGAACGTGCCTACGTTATGGCAAACACTTTCACAAATAGATTATAAATCTAGACTCCTGCCAAAACATATCTGAAGATTGATAACTAAAATGATATATTACCTCGAAACATAGTGAATAAACTAGAAGTAGGAAGATAATGTGGGACCTGTCATGTCGAGAGAAAACCAAAATACATTATCAGATAAAACTGTCTTTTTTCGCTTCCTCAATATGCAAACAAAAACGAGCGCTAGAATCGTGGTAACTGATAGCCTTATCTATTTAGAGGGGGGCAAATCAACAGGAAACTTATAATGATTCGAACGTTTACTTTTCATTGTTTAAACTATAAATTTAAGGGATGAAACAAGTCTTAATTGAAGTTTAACCATTTCTTCTTGCTTTAATCAGTGATCGCATAATAGCTGATAGTTTATATCACATAACACTTATATTTTATATCACATCACACTAATAGTTTATATCACATAACACTTATATTTTATATCACATCACACTAATAGTTTATATCACATAACACTTATATTTTATATCACATTACACCAATAGTTTACATAGCATAACACTTATATTTTATATCACATCACACTAATAGTTTATATCACATAACACTTATATTATATATCACATTACACTAATAGTTTATATAGCATAACACTTATAGTTTATATCACATTACACTAATAGTTTATATAGCATAACACTTATATTATATATCACATTACACTAATAGTTTATATAGCATAACACTTATAGTTTATATCACATTACACTAATAGTTTATATAGCATAACACTTATATTATATATCACATTACACTAATAGTTTATATCACATAACACTTATAGTTTATATCACATTACACTAATAGTTTATATAGCATAACACTTATATTATATATCACATTACACTAATAGTTTATATAGCATAACACTTATATTATATATCACATTACACTAATAGTTTATATCACATAACACTTATAGTTTATATCACATTACACTAATAGTTTATATAGCATAACACTTATATTATATATCACATTACACTAATAGTTTATATGACATAACACTTACAGTTTATATCACATTACACTTACAGCTTATATTGCATAACACTTATAGTTTATTGCGCATAAATCTCACATAACACTTACAGTTTATAGCGCATAAATCTCACATAACACTTACAGTTTATATCATATTACACTTATAGTTCCCTTATAGTTTATATCACATAACACTTATAGTTTATATCACATAACACTTATAGTTCATATCACATTACCTTATATGTTGTTTATATCCTAAAAGACCTTATATAGTTTATACATGTGTCACATTACCCTATGTTCATCCTGATTTTTATGGACGTCCCAGTTTTTTTGTTTAGTTTATTGTTATGAGATAAAGCGCCGATTTTCATCCTGGAAGTAGACATTCACGTTGAGCACTTTGTACATGTCAGGTAGATAAATCTGTATTCCATATAATTAATAAGGAGATAAATATGTATTCCATATAATTAATAATGAGATAAATATGTACTCCATATAATTAATAAGAGATAAATCTTTATTCCATATAATTAATATGGAGATGAACTGCATCAAATGTTATAACGGTATATAATGACCTGAGGAGACTGGTTAGAATTGTGCTTTGACGTTCTCATTAAATACGAGACAGTTTTATACATGTATAGAAACCTAAATACTTGCTTCAAATAAAAGCATTAAGACTTCCTATCGACTAAATATTTTCATCACTAACTGAAAATTTTAGACAAGCATCCATACGGTCACATAGTCTCAGAGTCACGACACATATACTAGAGTGGTGATATCTTGGTGAAACATTTCTGTAGTATCTGATTCATAAACTGTAATATACACGTTTTTCAGCGCCTGTGTTTTATTGTTTTAGATACGAGAGTAGGAAGTGTAGGTGTGTCTGTAACCCTCACAGACTGAAGTTAATGTCTACATGTAGAAGAGAACAGATATGGGATGATTCAGAGTGTGACTGTATTTGTCCAAACAGGAATACTGTCAACTGTCCCATACCATCTTACTTCAGTACAACCACCTGCAAGTAAGTATGATGCGGAGAAAAGCCAATGTCTCCTTATAAAAATCACGTTACTGTGAAAGACGCTTTGAAAGTTAATTTTCAATAAGTCGATCCATTTGACTAATAAAAAAAATAAAAAATGAACTTTTCTTAATTTGGCCAAACAAATGTTAATAACATTCTAGTGGCTTTTATAATTGCTATCGCAAAATTTGGAATGCAACACTCAAACCATATTTGAGTTAACGATTCCTGAATCTGGCTGGTTAAAACAGAAAAATATACTTCGAAAATCTTCGTTGCTATGGGTATGTTACATGGAAACAGTCGCTTTGGATCTGAGGGTTACATTTTATCCCTGTTTTATCTCTTATTGAAACAAATCAACAAAGCAACAAATCATTGGACGAAGATTAGATAAGTTTAAGTTTGATATGTTTATTTATATACAATCATGTAAGCCATATGGCCCATGAGGTTACATGGTATAATACAATGGTATCGCAGAATAAATGAAACATATATACATATAATCAAGTCATAAGGAGAAGGTTTTTCGATGAAACAGATCATGTGCATAAAATCAGTATAAGTAATAAAAGCAACATTAAATATAAATACAGTATTTTCCCTCAAAATACAAGAACCGGCAAAAATCGAATACCTACGGAAAAACATCTACCGAAAGAATTAATATCTATTTTTTTATCTTAATTGTTATATGCCATTGATTGGTTTTTAATAAGTAAAAATGTACACAAGAATTGCGACGAAAGTCGGGTGTCAACAAAAAGAAAAAAACAAAATTAGAAGTGGTTAAAAGTAAAACTATCATTTAATTTATAAAATGTACCTTGGTCCTTAAGACAAACCTCAAGAACAAAGCACAAAGCTTACGCTAATATCTCATGAATCTTATCTATAAACGAAACGAAAACTCATTCATTTCCAAAAATTATCCTTGACGAAACGAAAGTTCAAGGACAAATAATGAAGAGTTTCGATGATGACACCATCTACAAGAAAAAGAAAAAAAATGTTTACAATCGAAAACATAAATATACACTCTTGCATATATTGACATTCACACAAACATGTACATACAGATAAGTAATGTTAACTTTTGTGTAAAACATAGCAAAGTTTTACACCTTTAAGTTCTGTCATATAACATTTGATTTCTTGATTCAAAGGCATGAAATATATACTGAGCTAGATTCTTAAGTGTATTCTCACTTGTTGTAGTAAAAAGTTACATAACTTGGGCATATTATGATTTCTTTTATAGTATAAAGGGATATATTTACGTCTAAGTTCATTATAAAGATGGCATTCTAAAACAAAATGATATTCATCTTCCAATACATTACATGAAAAGCAGTTCCTTAGATCAAGAGGTAAACTAGGTTTAGTCCAACGACCTGTCTCGATACAAAGTCTATGAGAAGAGACTCTTAATTTAGTCTTTACGACATTTTGTAACATTTACAATATTAAGATATGGTTGAAATTTAAACTCAGCAATGTTTCTATAAAATAAAGCTCTACTTGAATTTTCTATTCTATTGAACCAATTTTGTACAAAACGATAATTTAATCTTTGCTTAACAGTATTCAAAAATATTTAAATATTTATATATACATGTAATATATATTTAATATTGAAATAACCAAGCATCATAAAAACCGAGAGAGCATAAAAGATCTTTGACAAGTGAACACCAGTTTATTTTATTATGCAACAATTCCAAATCATTCTTCAAAAGATTATACACCTTATTAACATACTTATTATCATTACATTGAAGTACTTTAACCCAGTATTTAATAATATTACACAATCGTAATGTTCTAAAAGAAAGTCTTCCAAGTTCCCCATGTATAAAATCGTTCTGAGTTGTCTTCTTAACGCCTAAGATTCGCTTACAAAATTGAATAAGTATGTACTTTTTCAATGGCATTGCCATGAATAAAACCCCACACTTCACTTCCATAACTGAGAATAGGAGAAATTAATTTATCAAATAAATCAAGACGATGTGAAACAGTTAGATTTGTAAAATGATATAAATATTTATTCATCTTATAAATTGCTTTCAAAGCTTAACCAGCAAGAGTAGATTGTGCTTCAGAAAAAGACCCCCCCCCCACCTGTAGTGAAAACAAGTCCTAAGTAAGTAAATCTGTCCACAATTTCAACTACCTCATTTTTATATTTAAACTGCATATTTCTAGGTAACCTTCAACCTTTCTTGAAAATCATTATTTTTTTATTTTGGTCGTATTTACTTAAGTTTCCATCTATCGCAATAGTCAGATAATAAATCTAAAGAGCTAATTGTAGTTCTTCATTGCTGTTAGCGAATATTACTATATCATCCGCATATAAAATCAAAAACAGTTTATACATATTAACATCAATGCCATCTAAGCCACTATGGTAAAAATAGTCTTCAAGATCGTTCAAAAACATGGAAAATAAAAAAAAGCGATAAGCATTCACCCTGCCTAACACCAAGCGCACAAGTAAAATCTTCACTTAATTTATTATGGTATCTAACTTGCGTTTTAATGGATGTATACATTGAACTAATTACATTTAATATGTTACCGCGTAATCCTAATTTTATTAATTTATACCACAAATTTTCTGTAATCGAACGCCTTAGCCAAATCAATAAAAGCACAGTAGAGTTGTTTCCCTTTATTTATCATATGATTAGTTAGGCCATGTAATACAAAAATGTTGTCAACAGTCCCCATTTTTTACCTGAAGTCGGACTGAGGCTCTACATAAACATTATATTTTTCTGTCCACTCAGACAATCTATTATTTGATACTCGTGTAAAAAGCTTACCAAAGACACTAAGTAACGTAATACCCCTATAATTATCGACATTATTTATGCTACCTTTTTATGTAACCGTATTATGTATCCCTCTGTCCAGCAAGATGGAAAATAACCTTTAGCAAAAATAGTATTAAAAAGAAGTAAAATTGACGGCATAAGTATGTGTTTACCGTGTATAAAAAATTCATTCAAAAGAGTATCGGGTCCACCAGATTTGCCAGATTTAAGCTGATTAATGGCTTGAACAGTTTTTTTCTAGATCACGTTGAAGTATACATATTTTCTAGAAAATTCATTTCAGCAAGTTTTAAATGTGACTTTGAAAATGTGTTCACTTAAATTTACCTAGACTTTTAAATACGGAAACCTTTCAATGCCACCTTGATGGTTGTAATGTTTGACTCCGGTTTATTTAGTATACATATAAAACAAATGACAACAACATTTGGCAAGTGTTCCACCTTCGTGAAACCTATTTGTCTAAAGAACAACACTGTAGTGATGGCAACGAAGATTACATTAAATTAACATATAACGTGAAATCTAAATAAATTTTAATATTGCTGTCAAACAGTTCGGCAAACGTTTCGTTAATCTACGTACATGTATTAAACCATTATAAACACATTTTAGTGTGCCTTATTGTACGTTAACATGTTCAAAGAAATATCAGCATAAATGCAATTATAAGCAATTATGAATCACTTGCTGCTTAATGGAATGCAAAACATGCTGCTTGGTCAATTTGAACACGATTATTGCATTTCAGTAATCTCTTTGACCACATGAATACATGAAACCTTTGTGCTAAGCACGCGAACTGAATGAGTTCCATTTGCGACCCTGACAAAAAAACGATAACGAAAATTTGATAACTTCAAACAAAAATAGCACTTGTATAAATGTTCATAACTATGTTTCCTAAATAAAATATACATATAGTTTTAAGATGAACAGTCACTGTTGTTTCAAATATACATTAATATCAATACACTCATTGAGAAAACTACACAATACAACTGGAACAAATAAAGAACTTCTAACTTGGAACATTATGATAACGAAGATTTATATATGCAACAGTAAGAACTGATTTTACGTTTTTTCAACCTTTTCAGTAATTGTTTTCAGTATATAATTTAATCACTTTCTCATTGTCAATTATGTGCAGCATGCTTCTCGATTTTCCTGCACGTTTGACTGATCTAATTTACGCAGAACTGAGGATGCATTTATCCATATTTTTGTCTGGCTGTTTTGACCATTGGAGAAGTTCATTCTTGTATTCTGTCATTCTTACTCAGAAGATTATAATCAGTATAACATGCTAATATGTAAGTACATAAAGTACATATGATATACTGATATAATATCAGCATTTATTGTATATGATGGTAATTATTGGCGAAAAAATATGTTCATCTGCCACATGGCATCCACTTCTTTACTGCTTACTTTTTACTTCACTTTATTCAATTTTGATATAATTATATGTCCGGGATGTATTATATGGTCCGGGATGTGTTATATGTCCGGGATGTGTTATATGTCCGGGATGTTTTATATGTGTATTTTGAACTTGAGATATCCTAAGTTATTAGAACATGTAACGAGAAAAGTCATGCTTATACCATTGTTTGAAATTGAAAAGTGTAAAGAATAAAATATTCGTTATCAATTGATAACGAAGATTTTTCTCGTGTTTGATAGCTTTTGCAGGACAATGGGAGGTAACAGCCCGGTAATGACACGGCAAATATTTTAATAAATCAATAACCGTATGATTAAGAAGAAAAATTAATGATTATTTGTATAAACAATAACAAAATATAAGAATATAAACAACACATTATATATGTCAAAATCGATTGATACAATAAAGCCAATAGATGCCGGTAACCTTGAGTTTGATACGCTTACAAAACGGTTTTACATCTCGTGCTTACACAAAGCTATACCAAGACGCCAAATCCGTTAAGTTAGCTAGCTAAGTGTTATCGCTTAGTTTAGTACATCATACCGATAACGAAGACTTGATAACGAAGATTTTAATGTACCCCGTTTATGATGGTCGCAATAGTTTATTCGAAGTTCAAGATCTCTCATACTGAAATGTCTGACTACTGGTGACGTAATCTAGAATCCAAGAATGGAAAGTAGTGTGAAATGCATCCCATAGCAACGAAGATTTTGTTATTTACTTTTCTGCACGGTTAATGTTATTTATGATGCTATTTTTCTATATGTGTCATCATTGTCGCAAAATAATGGATTGATTTTATTCGGAACTTGACTAAAGAACATAAAACTGCCCAAATTCTTGCATTAACATTTTCTTTTCTTTCTTTTCTTTTCGCGTTAATGTGGATAACGAAGATTTTACGGAAATTAAAAAATCCGGCGACATGCTCCTGAAGCGCCATATGTTTGTGCACATTCAGAAGAATATATGTCATTCTTGCAGCAAGCTGTATAGAAGAGGCATACATGTTACAGAAACTTACACATGGTTTCTTGTTTCTTATGGAACGCTACCTTATTTAAATCAAACATTGCAGCCGGTGACAATAACGAAGATTTTATTTTGATGCTTATTTCTTATCCAACTTTAATTTCACAGAGCTATAAGGGTTTTTGCCTTTTTACTCAGCTAGGTGGTAACAGTTCACGATATAAAAGCGGAAGAAAGCTACAAGAAAGCTCATTACGTCATTGTTCTGAGAGTTTATTTGCCCCCCCCCCGCCTCCTCTGAACAAACGAGGGCGTTAATATTGCAAATAATAATCCTCAATGTCATCTTCAATGTTGTAATAAATGTAAATATATTCTATTGTTATTATTCTGAATTGAGATATGACCATCATTTGTCGTACTTCAAACGATGAAAAGCATAGGAAAGATACCATACGAGATAGAATTCAAAGGAGACCTCCATTTTAGTTAAGTACGGCTACATTTTAGAACTTTCCATTTTGTTGAGTCTTGGTCATTTCAATATTTTCTAGATGTACACTAAAGACTGAAGTGGCAGGAGAAATAGATTTGGATCTGATCATATCTAAACTAGACTTGGCATACTTCGACTTTGCTAACAAGGACTTGAAAGATAAGATAAAGATCGGCTTAGGACCTTTTAAAGATAACACGACGTATGATATTGACAACACTTCTACATCCTCTACACAATCTACAACCAGCAGAACAACATTACCAACAACATCAACAACATCGACAACAACATCCACAACTACACCGTCAACAACAACTACAACAACAACAGCAGCACCGACCAAACCAAAACCAAAGTAAGTATGCTATATAGAACAATTTATGAAAATGCTATCTGAACTACAATGCTAACTAAAGCCCTCGAGCGTTTACTTCCTACAGCGTTGACGGCGCATTTTAGTACATACATATTTTGTGCCAATGTACCGAGTTACGATGCAAAATTTTGAAATGTCGTACATGACTACAATTACAAATGTATATAATAATGTTTTTAATAATTCTCGGTTTTGTTTGTGTATATTGCATGAAGTACTTTGCATGTATATGTTCAGTAATTGTGGGAAAATAAAGATCAATCTATCAATATGGACACCGGAGAGTCACAAAAAAGAGAAAACAAACGAAGAGGTTTATTTAAATTAGTGGACCGTTTTCAAAATTATTTTAATGAACTTACATAACTTCACATATTCAGCTTTAGACGCGTCGTTGAAGAGTTGAGTTAGTTTAAAATAAATGTACTTGGGTTTCTACAATAATAAGATTTTAAAAACTGCTTTCTTTCATCAATAAAAAGGTTTAAATCAAATAAATAATGATATTCATCACCTAATTTCGAACAATTTGTGCAGAGACGTCCATTTAATGGTGTTTTATTCCAGTTACCTGTTTCAGTTGGGAGTTTATGATTTCTTGTTCTAAATTTAGGATAGTAAATTTGTTGGGGTGATGATAGGTAATCGATAATACCTAAGTCAATATTGTCTTGGTGCAACACAACAACAATCATTTGTATGTTAGAAATAATCTAGTTCATCCCGCATCAAAATTAGCCTCAATATATTGCTTAATAGAGAGCTTAAAATGTTCTTTAAAGAAATGCTACGTATTACTTCCATTAGCCGGTAGCATTCACGTACAGTTCACTCCATGATACTTATACATGTATGACTTGTTTTTCAGAGCAAATCCATGTGCTGGAACAGTATGTTTCTTTCGTTGGAGAGCAATTCCATTGAAGAGTGGAAAATGTCAATGCATCCCACCCATTGGCTAAATGAGTAAAAAACGACCAGCAAGTTTTGAATTTGGAGTTAGCGAAAAAGCTTAAGTACAATATATTGTTGATAAGACTCATAAACAAGAACATCAATCCAATATAGTGTTCAATATTTCAGTGTATGTAGACAGTACTTAGTATAATTTATGTACGTGACACACTCCCGTTGACCTCATTTATTACTATGTTATTATTGTCAGTGAAGATGTTTATTGTTAATTGACGTCTGTTTCTACAGAGAAATAATAAACCTAGTGCTATAGTTCCTGCACGTCTTGTGTTTGTTTTATTAATTGATTTTATTATTTGATTACCTTAGCTTGGCTTATAATACTTGATGATTCTAATTTGCTACGTTTGAAAGTAACAATAATTGCAAGCTCTTGTTAAACTGCAGTATTTCTACAATATGTACAATTCCTATTCTCATTCGAGAACGACATCAGTAGTATGAAAGTACAGGTATTAAAAGTGGTTCCTGTTTATTTAGGGATGACATAATCTAGATCAACTGTATGTCAATGAAAAGTAGGTCAAACCCACTACAGGTATTGAAAGTGGTTCTTGTAAGCATTAAATTATTAAATTTCGTCTAAATGTCTTACTACTTCTTTGCGCACAGTGAACTTGAACCGTTATATATAGACTGGATTGGGAAAACCATGAAAAAAACAACAACCACAATTTTGCCACCGTAAAAAAGATTTATTGACAATGGTAAGGTATATATAACATCTCAAAATTCATAACAAAACACAATGGTCACTTGCACATTGTGTAGAACAATTCTTAAGATCATTTCTAAAAAATCGTCATTACTACATCCAACAATGTAACATAATGCTGCCAAAATATGTACTTTATAAAGGCAATTTGTAAGAATAAGTATCAGTAACTGTAGTAATGTTCTTGGGTATAATGTGTTACACATGAGAAATTTATTCAAAGCCTACATCTGAACAATGAAAAGTTCAACCTATTAATCTACAGTGTTCACGTGAAATAGAGTAATAAAAAATCACTCCCATTTACACAAGATCTGAAACAGACCAAAATTCAATTTTATTCGATAGCTGAAGACATAAATGACAATTAAAAAGCTAGATTGATAATATTAAGCCCAAGTTTTCACACATACTTGGAATGTTTTAACTCACATTCTACTCCGATTTAAAATCACAAGTGAATAGTGCAAGATTATTTGTCTACTCAAGTTACACAGTTCAAAACAATTAATTGAAGTATTTACAATGCAAATGTCAGCACGATCCTTATGGTATAACTTGCTGAACAACTATATCTGTCATATTATCCAAACTACTAAATTATTATGGAAACGTTCAGATTTCCTATTTACAGTATCATTAAACAATGATATAACCAAAGTTAAAACACATAAAAATATATTGGTAATTTAATACAATATATTTAATACTTAGAGAGTTTTATTCATTAAGCTTTATATTTAATCTACCACTAAAAGTAAGTGTTAATACAAATGTTGCTCAAAAGAAAAATAATGACTCTTTGAAACATACAGCACATTAATTTGAGACTTTAAATAATCCAAGTACATGTATATACAAAGACATGTTATAATATCAGATGTACAGCAAATAATGTGTTAAAGTTTTACCAGGCATTCCTTCAATACCAATGATCCCTGAGCCATCATATGTTACATTTTCGTTCATCAAGTCAGGCACTCTATATCAATCTAATACCATCAGAGCTAAGGTAGTACTGACCACATTTTCAAAACAAAATAAGCATCAAACATATGACAGACTAATTAGTCAGACAAACAAATAGATGAATATTGCAAATAAACCAAACTAAGTTCCCAAATATGCATGAAAGTAGTTATTTTGTTACACAGCCAAGCATACTGACTATGAGAGCTACAATTTAAGCATGATGTTAGCTGTTATATTTCAAACTTAAGATTTAATAAAATATGTTCTAGTATTCAGACAACCGAATCCATGACAAAAGGGTTTAAAGAACGCAGTAAGGGATAAATGTCCAAACAGATTGAACATGTAACAACACATTGAAACAATAATGATGTACTGGATACTTGTTCAACAAACTGCAACAATATCCTGGAATTCTTTATAATTCAGAAGCACTCTCTTGCTATGTATTGCGTATAAGGTTTGTATAGATTAAAAAATACTCAGTATAATACACAAGTTAAGTTTTACAAAATAATGCAATCCTCTCCTAATTCTAACCCACATCATCAGCATTAACCCATAAATTAAAGTAATTGATAAAAAAATCATTAAATAAAAGTCACCCAGACTAGAAAATGATACAGATTTATTCCTTAACAAGATATCAACCTTCAATCTAATTAAAATTAATAAAAATCTGAACAAAAAATTAAAATGAAACAACAAGATCTATAAGCCTTACTTCATGCTAGTTAGTAAGATTTATGAAATGTGAAAAACGATTATCTAACATCCTAAGCCATACACACATGAAAATATCAACTATAATCAACTATACAGAGATTTTTTTGTTAGATTTTTTAACCATTTTTTTATCTTTTTTGAACCAATTTTATATTATGAAGTTTTTTTTCTGAAGTTAGATGTCTTGTTATTTGGAATATTTTACATATTGTGGAGATCATTTTCTTCTGTAAGAACTAGACATCTAACTCCAAATTTTAATATTGTAATTAATACAAATATGATATACTATCAGTACAACAAAATGGTGGCATTTTAAAACTTTAAAACATTTCAAATAGGAAGTCAATTTGAAGCTTACATTCAAAATCATGTACAAATCTTAGCAACTTTCAAAAATGGTACATTTAAACAATTTAGTCTAATAATTACTCATTATCATTTCTATTCACAAATTCAAAAGATTTTTTTCAAACAATTTTGAGCATTTCAAGAACAAGTTATAAACAGTCAAGTAAATATACTTTCATACAAAAAGATTAAACTAAATCCAACATAACACATGGCTCAATTTGAATAATAATAAGAGTTCAGTAACAATTTGGCTTCTTCAACAAAATACAAAATAATGTCATTATCCAAGGATAAACTAAGCAATACATCGTAAAGTTTTAAGAATGAGTCAAAATGATTGACTTCATCTTAACTCAGCAGAACAGATAATTGCTAGTGTATGAAAAAGAATACACAAATGCTTAATACAATTCTTCAATCAGTGGAGCTCAGACAAATTGAAAATAATGAGTACAGTATCATCTAAGTAATGGGAACTATAACATCTAAGAGAATCTGGTTCACACATCAGCTGATGCAAACTAACAATGAAAAAAAAACAAGTCATGAAAAAATACTTAACAATATTGCATTCCACTAAAGCCATTAAATAAATATATCAAATAATATTCAATAAAATATATCACAGTTACATGAAACAGATAACAAACAATATGTGAATCAGATCAGGAAATCCAAACAACTTTGTTCAAGAAGCCAAACTGTTTCCTGTATTATATGTGAAAAGTGAGTGCTTATTTTTCTCACATACCAGAGAACAAGGATAAAGTACAATTATACATCTACTATGATCTAGATTACACAACGAGTTGCTTAAGATTTTCATACATGAATGAACTCACACTTCTTGTAACTGAATATGAATTAATGATACAGGTAATTAACAATAGTACAAGAGTTCTGAACTGAACCCTAGTAATACAAATTAAAGATGAAACCATTCAGACTATCTAATGAATGAGATTAATTGGCACAAACTGGATTTGCCTTGGTGAAGTCAGACACCTCGACATCGAGTACCTCGGAACCAACTGACTCTTCGTTATACAGACGTTTAATACCATCATAAACCTCATCTTCAAGGTCAACATGGTCAGCCTTACGTTTGAATGACCTTGACCTGGCAATAGTACTGCAAGAAGTAACATGCAAGGATTTAAACTGATACCCGGTTGGTAGCATTTTCTTGTCTTTTAAAATCTGTGCAGCAACTTCTCGGCAACGGATTAAGGAATCAACCTCTACCTATAAAACAAAAATTACATCATTACTCTTCACTGGCATACTTTTAGAAAACAAGAGGGCCAAGATGGCCCTATATCACTCACATGACAATCATAGTTTACTCATTAAAACATTGTTTTGAACCTGTGTCATGAGGCCTGCTGATATCAAGGTTTTTCAGTAATTTGGTGAAGATCCAATCAAAATTTGACATCTATAGTGTTAATAATGTTTCTTAAGATTTACCCTGATGACCTAGTTTTTGACCCCAGACGACCCATGTTAGAACTTGTCCTGTATATCTTTAAGACAAGGTTTGGTGAAGATCAAATCAAAATTTGACATCTACAGTGTTAATAAAGTTTCCCTAAGATTTGACCTGGTGACCTAGTTTTTGACCCCTGGTGATCCATGTTTGAAATTGTCCTCAATATCATTAAGACTAACAATCTGACAAGGTGAGGTGAACAGGGTTTCCACTGACCATTATATTTTTTCCGCCACATCATCATGAATGACGTATGGGGGAGGGTCCGGGAGGGGCAACCCCTCCTGGATGTTGATTTTTTTTCATACAAAGACACAATTTCCAGTGTATCTGGGACATAAAATGTATAAATTCAAGTAAAAATGAACAGGAAAAAAGTATGCTTAATTTAATGTTCTACTGGACAAACAGAGGTGTGGAAATATCATATCTTTCTACTCATTACCGGAAAGGTAGACTTGAAAATCTTGGTTGTCCGGAACAAAAATCAACATGTCCAAATCAACTATCAAAATAACAGCTGTACTATATAATCTGATTTTTTAAAATAATCTTTTCTAGATCCTAGTCTATCTAGGTCAGTTTTAATCACATTCTGTTGCTCAGATTTTGTCTGGAAACCAATATAGGCCTATACACCCGGCCAAAGACTTTTATGACATTCGATCACTTATTTGTGAGTTGTGTCGTTTGGTAGGAAAGGAGATAAATCTTTCACAAAATTTACAGATGGTTACTTCAATTTCTTTGGCTCTTGCCCTTTTTATCTTGTTGAGCCGCAATAACATCAAAATTGAAATCAACTTTTTTATAAATTGAATTATGATTTTCTTAAGACCATCACTACTGTCCTGGCAAATGGATATTTCATCATGAATGTGTGCCACATGATTAAGTATCAAGGATAAGATAACACAATTAGAACAGGCTTACATCAAATACCAACAGATGACACATACTTGCAACGTGTAGTGCAGTTATCCGAAATTATTTGTCATCCGAAAATTCGTACACTTCATGAAAATATAAGTGTAACGACTGTTCTTGGAAATTAATGAGTCTTTGATATTTTGTTGGTCATAGTGCTTAATGCAACATAATAATGTCGTAAATATTCCATAAATACTATCAAAACGTGATTATCAAGTAATTTAGTGTATAGCAATATTTGGAAAATACGATCCGGACCGTACTGTATGGTACGAACTTTATTCAATACCACTGACGATACAGAAAGTAAGAACTCTGGATTTGTCATCTGCATGCGCAGATCAACATCATACCATAAACAATCACTAATTGTTGTGAAAAATAAGGGTCAGACCTGCAACAATCTATGCCTCTCGGCAATCTCATTATTAGAGGTGCGAAGTTGGTGATGCGAATCACAATCTGGATCAACACGCGACGGCCGCAGGCAGTGGGTTTATTGATTTTCACGACTGATTAAAACATTGAATCAGGACTGTTAAGGTAGATTATGAAATTGTGACCCAAAAATGTTTATGCTTGTTGAAAGTTTTTTTCGCCACTCATAATTTTTTTTCGCCAATTGCGTATTTGGCGAATGGCAGCGGAAACCCTGGGTGAAGATCCAATTAAAACCGTGACATCCAGAGATTTAACCAGGTTTTGCCTAAGATTTGAACTGGTGACCTAGTTTTGGACCCCACCTGACCCTATGTTTGAATTTGTCTTACATATCATTAAGACAAACATTCAGACTAGGTTTGGTGAAAGATTCAATCAAAACATAATGTTGAACAATTCATAATGTCTACCACCAACTTGACCAAGGCAACTTAAAGCCTAGTATAAACTCTATACTTACTGAAGCCATTTTCTGCACGGTGCTTATTATAGAAAGCCATCCTTGTGTTATTTGTTCCAGTTCCAGGCTTATTATCGCCAATGTTAGAGTGATAGGTCGAAATCCCACCATCTTGTGGTTACACAGGCAGTGGAACACGTTCCGAGACAGAATTGAAATATGTCGAGACGGTGTCATGTTAACCACACCCTCTAGCAACTGGGGGTAGAAACACATCAGTAGCGAATGAATCTACAAAGGAACGTAAGTTGTATTATTACAGGACATCTCATGTGAAGGTTGCAATGGAACGACAATTAACTAAAAGTATAAATCTTAAGACACAAGAACGTTCACATTTGCAAAATCACAGAAATAAGAACATTATATTAGACAAATTACTTCATTCTATAAACCCATATCATAACAGTCAATATTAATGAAATCAGAGACATATTTAAAGGTTTAACTTACAATATGAAGAAAGTCAATCTGTGTTACTGTTTTAACATTCCATTGTAGTTTATTCAATATAATCATTTCCATACGCAGAATGTCAGACACGGCACAACCACACTGACTTGTCTTCACAAGATCCACTGCACTGGGTATTACCTGTTAAATACAATGGTTTATAAATTTTCCCCGTTAAATGTCCATCAGCTTTAAAATCTGATGAAAAGATCGCTATAAAGCACTTGCTTTACAAATTTTATACAATTTACGGCATTTAAGACCATTACATAGTTAAAATGCACATCTGCAAACTATGCTTTTGTATGAATAGTCTTACTGTATCATCAATAGTTGAAATATTACATATACTCGTATTAGCTGCAAAAGTGATTATATTATGTTTAAAGACCAGACTACAAATTGTACAACTGGTAGGTACACAATGGTGGCTACCAGACAGTTCACCCCCAGGCAGTTCACCCCTCATTTCTTGAAAATAGACACAGACAATTCATCCCCAATTTTTAAATTTAGCTTCATAAAATATGTTTTGGCAGTATTTATTGTTGCTGGTATGATATACTAATAATTTTCATATTTAAGTCATTTATCAACTATTTACCCTTTCTGATGACTAGTTTTACATAAAATTTAAGAACTTTGAAGTGTATAAATTTGTATCACTGCTGTTACCGAGTATTTTATTTTAAAGTAGTAAAGTTAGTAAACAAAGAGTTAAAATTATGATAGTTAATTTAATCCCTTTCACTCTTTCTTTGATCTTATCAAGGTGTTAGGTCTTTCTGATTCAAGGGAAATACATCATGTATGTTTTACATGTAGTCCTACAACTTAATTATAATATGTATGAAACTACAAAGATTTCATGACAATTAATACTTACACTTGACCTAAACAATTTTTTTACATTTTTATTAATTGTAAACAATTCTATCTAGAATTTAGTAAAATAAATATTTTTAAATAACAAATAATAGCAATATTTTGTTGAAATATTTCTATATAGTTTGTGTTTATTGTATTGTAAAATAAACAATTTCAAATTTCGAGTATTTCCAGGGAACACACTAGGCTGTAAATTTAGGGAGACTTCACTTCTCCCTGCTCTCAGATTTGGGACAAGTGGTGACAAGTTGGCAATGTAAATAAAAAAAACTTCAAATTTACTGCAGTTTGTCTGCAAATTCAAGTTGACAGCAATTCAACATATCTTGAAATCCATTGTAACAGGAAAGCATAGTGAATCTTACAATATTGGCTAAGCAAGTCAAAGGTCATAACATCAGTAGACTTTTGCCAGTTTCACAGGTCTTGATGATGCTGATGATGCAACATCATTAAAATGTAATCAGAAATGTATTAATGAACTTGGAATAATAATCAATAAACTGATTTATGATTTGTATAAGACTAAATTTTGTCCCAGCAAATGGTGAATTTATTCTGAATAGTATTTGTGAGAAACTCAGAAGATTTAGTAAGAAAGATAAGAGACCATTAGAACAGATTTTCATTAAATGGACATTAGATGATGTATAGTTTCACCATGCATATAGTGCTGTCATCCGAAATTTGATGTCCGAAATTTGTGTAAATTAGGTGATATATGTGTGTAATGACTGTTCATGAAAATAACTCTACTCATCAAACAGGATTAAATCATGCAACATCTGCAGTGATAATATAGCAATTAACCTCAAATTTGTACCTTATATCAGTATCGTTAACCTATATGTTAACTTGAAATTGTGCCGGTCAATAGACAATAATGTGTATACTATACTCAGGTGAAATCCAATACTAAGCTTAGCGCTCATTGGTCATTAGTGCATCTCTCAACCAATCAGGTATCGCCTTACAATTACACCTTTGATAGATGATGCTACCATGTGCATTGAAGTATATTGATTGATAGGGTTTGTTTACATGCTGGGAATGCTGGGAGACTTGGATGATACCTATCATGTGTAATGAAGTGTTTCAATTAACAGACTTGATAATTGGAATGTTTATTGTCTTGGCTATTGTTTGATGTCTGGCTGGGGGTCAAATGTGTTTCAAAGGGCCAGATTTTGTCATTCTTTTTCAAGAATTTCACGGCGACTTTTCTTTGCTTAACTTTTAAAATACAACGAAATGAATAACTTTCAGCGACTTTTTCGCCCCAATAGCCTAGAAACGTGTTCCCTGTATTTTGTTTAATTATTTTAACTTTCCTGTTGTTTTAAACTTTTTTCCTGATTAATTATATAATTTGATACAAGAAAAACATTTAAAACAGACATAAAACAACATTTTAACAATGTAGTCACTTATGTAATAAAATAACTTAAATAAGGGATCAATTGTTTTGAGGGGTGAATGGTCTTACTTTAAAAGTTACTGAGTTAAAATACACTGTAGATGGTGCAAGTAGTATCAAAATTAAATGCCTTTAACAATATAAGAAAACTGATTCAATTTAACAATGTAAGAGAACTTCTTACCTCATCTTCTTCAAATGTTTTAGCAGCAATGTAAAAACAACTAATTGCTACACACTGGATATACTTGGGTCGAACCTGTAGCAGATCATTAATTATGTACAATTAAGTCTTTGTTAAAGCACCTCATTTCAGTAATATATAAATATATACGTGTAATGTTAATTATTTTTTTATCATTATAAATACAACTTGATAACAATATTATAACATGAGATAAAAACTGCTATAAGCTATATACTATCATATATAAATATGACTGATATTTTGTGATCTTAAAATATAAAACTGAAACTAAAAGGAAGTTGATTGATGAAGCAGAACTAAAATAATTCCATGACAAAAATTTACCTTGACAAGTGACAGGAATCGATCAGTCAGTGAAACACCTAATGCAACAGTTTCAGGAGTAAAATGAAAGCGACTGTTCAAGCACATTAACCAACTGATCACTTCATCACGATGTAAACCTCCAACTTCCTGTAAAATAAATGTTACAATTAATTTTACAATAAAAAAAACACATTTTCATAAGAAATTTTATTGCCACTAATTTAAACATGGAAGTATGACTTACTAGTACTTTTCAATCAACTTTGAGCTATTTATACATTTATTAAGAATTAATTCTAAAAGCAGAAATAATAATCAATTAAGGTCAAAGCTTAGTCCAAAGAGATAAAAATAAAAGACTCAACAAATAGTGAAAGCATTATTGTTAATGATTAAAACTTAAAGCACAGTAGATTTAATTAATTTCTGACAGTGTAATAGTAATTAGTATGTATTTACCGAAGAGCCTGTGTTTGATTTATAATGCACCGGTTTCCATTGTCCTTGCTCCTTTACCAATGTGTTGGACAACATCTTCATGAGACGTTTCACATCCAAACCATTATGAAACTTCATGATTGTACCCCAAATTGCTAAAAAGTTACCTGTAACAAAGCATACACATCCACACATCAATATGAATTACAAACAAATCACCATCTCCTTACCAACAACTTTACCACACTTTTAGGACTGACTAAAGGGAACTTTCAGGCTTTCACACCAGAAAATAACAACAAGAGGGCCAAAATGGCCCTTGATCGCTCACCTGAGAACAAAGTCACTTTAATTAATGACCAGATAATATAGTTTCCATCTCGTATAACCCAATTATACATAGATTTTTAGATCAAAACCAACACTGAAGGTATAATAGTATTAATACTGACTGTTAAATAAGCTAAAACGTAGCAAATTTTCAAACCAAGGGCCCATAGCTCTTGAAGTTGAAGTCCGATTCCACCCATAACTGAACTTGTCAAAGACCGTGAAATATGTAATAATCTTGCCTATTAGCATTATATTCTAACTTCAACAAAAGAAATGCCAATGATGATAATCAGAAGAGAACTTATAGTAATTAATATTCCCCACGAAAGAAAATAAAACTTCAAACATAATTCAGCATCATCTACATCTTTCATGATTCTAAAATATTAACACTAATAATAATATTCAATATTATTGAACCCAAAACAGATCTTCTTGATTAATTTCACACTTCTTTTAGAAATACTTTCTTTACTGATTACATGCAAATATTTTCGTAAAACTGATTAAGTCAGCAACTTTAGTAGAGAAGCATTTCGTCACATTTCATCAGGAAAGATCATGTAACTAACGATGTTTTATCTCGAACTTTCTATGAAATGTTGATAGTACTATATTGTCCGAACGAATCTGATGTAGAACAAAAAGGGTAAATTACAATCTAATAACTTTGAAATCACCAAAAATAAGGCTAGCAGAAATTGAATGATTTATCAGACAACTAAGGAGGAAACCCAGATTGTGACCAACATAAAATCAGGCCAATGTCAAGTCTTGTTGATCACGAAATAAACACTCGTCGAGTTAGTAATGAAATGCTGAAGTTACCTGGCGAAATCAAGCAAAAGCTTGAACCAAAGTGTTCCTCTGGTCCTAAAGCTTCTGTTGTCTACATTTACTGGTCGTTGATCTCCATGTCTATTAAGAAAATAACAAAAGAAAAAAGAAAAAAATTAAAGTAAAGCTTCCAAAATGGTAGCCTCAAATTAACCGAATCTCTAGGAAAATGTATTTTGGCGCAAGTATTGATATTTTATAGGAATATAAAAATGCCTATTCAAAATACATCTTTAAAAACAGAAAAATTTATATAATTTGAGGCAGAAGACATGAAAGAAAATTATTATTTGCATTTTGACTGTGTTAAAATAACTTGGCTCACATGGTTTATTTTATTGCGCGTAGTGTTAAAACTACCATATTGGTGATCAGCCGCCGTTCCGCTCGAGCGATCTGTCAAACTGTTTTTTTTGCTATTTTAGACATAATATCAATGTGTATTCAGTATTAATTCGTACTTTAACAATCTATGATGAGATATTGGTCTTTTGTAAGTGAAAAAAATGTTAACTTTTCTAATGGGACGATGCAAACCGTTTGTTTACAAATTCTTAAAATCTATTTTAAGGTTGTATGCAAATTAGTAAACGCATCCAATGAAAACGCGCACTTACCAATTAACAAGGCTGAAAGAACCAATCAAAAATCCCGTAACATAACTGGCCGACCGCCAATATTCGAAGAGTCAGTTGTTTGACAGCTGTCGTCTGTAAACAAAGGAAGTTAACGGTGGATACGAAGCTTTTTTTTTGTTCCACTATCTACTGTCGTATATGTGACGATTTTACACTTGCGATTTGTTTCAAAGACCTTCAAGAAGACGATGGTCGAACTAGAATACTTCTCTTCGGATAAAAGTCAAGGGAAAACTAAGGAAAAACGAATTGAGACTGAGGTCAACGAACAATGGAAGAAAAACTTGACCGTTCAAAGGGAAAATCTTACTTTCAAGGTAAACATAACTCGTGATTGATTTATCAAATTATGCATTGTAGTTCTACATACGGCATCCCGATTCATTGTGTTGCCTCCTTGTCAGCAGTCATATTTAACTGTAAATGACAATTTGATTTGAACAAAAATATTTTAAATTTGTGGTTCGGTAGCTTGGGTATACTTGGGTACTGTAGCGACTGTAACAGTTACACTTTCAGTGAAAGCATAGGATATATTAATGTAGTGGTGAGGTATACTGTATTTATAAATTTGTTGAGATATTCACCAGCCCGATTAGCTCAGTTGGTAGGGCATCGGACTTGCAAGCAGGAGGTCGCGGGTTCAAGCACCGCATTGGGTGCATTATTTTCCTCCTCATATTCATATATTATTGACCATGTTTAGATATCTGAAAAGTAGCTTGACTAATAGTCTGAGGAAAATAATGTACCTGATGCAGGACTGAAACCTGCTTGCAAGTCAGATGCTCTACCAGCTGAGCTAATCGGGCTGGCAAATATTACAGCCAATCTATTTATACAATACTACATACTGTACATAGCAGTATGGTATATAGTTGTAATAGTATTTGAATAAATATATTGGCTGTGATATTTACCAGCCCGATTAGCTCAGTTAATTTGGTAGAGCATCTGACTTGCAAGCAGGTTGCAGGTTCAAGTCCCACATCAGGGTACATTATTTTCTTCAGACTAGGTACAAGATACAAAATTTTATTTATAGTCGGTTTAAATATAACAAAATGACATAAGCTATGTATAGCTGTTGACCGACAGTTGGTGCTGTGATTGTGTGGCTAGCCTTGGTATCCTAGAGCAGTGCGAAGCAATGGATTGGTACTAGTCTAAAGAGTCTGTAGTTATCGCGATTAATTACTTAGAGAAACGGAGGAGAAATGTAGCAGTATGGTATATAGTATTTGTATAGATAAATTGGCTGTGATATTTACTAGTCAGTTTAGCTCATTTTGTAGAGCATCTGACTTGCAAGCATACTGCTACAATCATCTTTTATTTAATATAACTTATATTTATAAGTATTAAATGCATATATTCACTTTAATTTGTTTAAACTCAGGACAGTAATCATTATGTGGACTGGTGTAGGAAAAATTGTCTAACTCATGTTTTTCTGGTTTTAAATCTGTCAGACAATGTTAATTATTAAATGTATTGCACTCCTAACAGAATTCATCAATATACTGATACTGTATATTGAATAATTTAGTTTCCCTGTATGTTTTACCTATCTTTCAATAACATTTGCAGATGCAGCAATTTTTAGATAAACTACAAAAGCTCAGAACTGCTCAAGAGAAACATGCCTTTTCATTAAATTTGGTAAGTGAACATGTCTTGCTTCCATCAGATATTAAAAACTTTATATATTTACAGCGTTTTGAGTTTGTGTGGTAATTGGTGGTAAAACCTGATTGATTCAAATTCCTATAGCGAGAAGTTGTATTGTCAATTAATTAAACAAAAGTTTGAAGTATTCCTGATAATACTTTTAACTTTTTAAACTGATGCCTGGCGACTATTATTTATGACTTAAAATTGTTACAACAGTAGCAGAATTACATTGTATTTAAAGAATAAATAAGCTGTATCATTATGATAATTATATTTACATTTGTTGTCAACAAGGATTTTTATCATTTTCTTTCAGCCTGCTGTTGGATCTGAGGATTGTGTTGGCATATGTGAGCGGGACTCTGCGGTCACCACAATTAAATCAATGCAAAGATTTTACAATTATAGCTGTGATACTCTTGCAGATGCTGTATATATTTTAGACAGATTTCTTTCAAAAGTGAAGGTACTTTTTAAGTCTTATTCATCATTAGAAAAAAATATTGGTGAAAATAAGCTAATGCTTTCTTCTTTTTTTTTCTTCGTGAAGCAAATAAATTAGTTTCTATGACACAAAATGAAACTTTTCATGGGAAAAACACTATCATTTATCTGTTGATGATAATGTCAAATTTAACAGTTATTTCTGATGCTATAAAGCCTATATATGATTGACCAGATCATTACAAATGTACCAGTAAGTATTGACTTGAAATAGACCTTAATTTGTAGATTTCTAACACATAGCATGTTTCAATATTTCAGGTGAAGAGACGATATCTTTCTTGTGTTGCAGCAGCTTCTTTTTTCTTGTCAACAAAAATGAATGAGGAAACAGAGGTAAAATTTTTATCAGAAGAAACATACCGTATTCCCCCGAATGAACGCCCCCGGGGGCGATGCATTTTCCAAAAGGGGGGCGTTAATTGTGACCCTATTTTACATTAAAAAAATCTGGAATACCGTATCCTAAGATTTTCCGGAGGTCAAATGAATGAATTTGCAACATTTGCCATCGAAAAATATTGCGGTGTTAATGCAATATTTATCAACTGTCATTCCTGTCGCGCTTTACTACGATAAATATTGTAGTCAGTTGCACTAGTTAAACTCCATGTCAAAAATCAATAACATGCTGTCGCTGCAGAGTAACCGTTTTATCTTTACTGCGCGTCTGACGTAATCTCCTCTGACGTAATCTCGCCAATGTGTAATCAAGTTTTTATGTTCATGTCAATAGCTGAGTTTAGCTTTTTTTACAAATGGATTGTTATACCGGTAACTGTCTTTGAAAGGGATGGATCGAAATATTTCTGTTAATTAATACCACGCTGTCGATCGCCACTTGAGCCAATTGGCGAAATTCCGACCAAAGTGGCTCCAAAAATTTATGAGTGGCGAAAGTGTATAAAATTTCAATTTTAACCTCAGGAATAGTTGAATAGACTGGTTTATATGTGTCCTCGGACATTTTGCCGATGGCGTTAAGTCATTCAAAAATCAATTTCGGAAGTCGCGTGTCAGATATGATTGTTAATCCTGATTGCGATTCGCATCGCCAACTTCGCACCTCTAACAAATGAGATTGCCGTGAGGCATAGATTGCACTTGTTCTTACCCTTATTTTTCACAGTTAGTGCTTGTTTATGTTAATAATTATGTAAATAACGCATTAATGAAAATGCGCGTTATTATTTTAGATCGACAAGATGACCTAAGTAATCATTTTCCGAAAACCTACTTTGCTTTAGGTGACGATGTATAAGGATAAAGTCGAAACATCGCCGAATAAAACTAATTAATAAACATCACGAATGGTCCATAGATCTACTGTAATACTGTACAAAAGTGATGGACATTTTTTTTAATAGTGCACAGTATTGATTTTTATTAGACGTAAATTACCGTACAGGATACGGTACATAGTACAATTCGTGACAGAACTAAGATAGTTTTTCACGCGGTTTCGCTTAAGTTATTGTTTTATGTTAATTTGGATCAATACAATTAATTAAAAGCCTTAATTCCAATTAAACTGAAAAGCTTCACATCTGAACATAATTAACATGAAATTCTTTTGCTATTTGTACTAGGCATTAGTGACAATTTGTGACATCAGTGTATTTAGCTTATTTTTTGTAATATTCAATAATGCGATGCATCATGATTCATTGTGTATTTTATAGCATCATCCTAGTGCAACAGATCTTGCCAGCTTACATAGAAATGCTTGGAAACCAACAGATCTCAAGCGTATGGAGAAGATAATACTGGACAAGTTTGACTGGAATCTTTATCCTTCTGCTACCTGCCTCTCATTCATAAAGCTCATTTATCAAATGCTGATTTTACTCGGATCTGACATTAATGATCAGTTTCTGAAGAAGTTGATTGAGAGATCAGAACTCTGCATGAACTACTCAAGTATCTCCAGCTATAATGTAAGAATTCATGTTAAGTGATCATTTTTCAACTGAAAAGTAAATTTCCACTTGATTTACATTGGCCTTTCTTTCTGTAATTCTTTAATAAATGGAATATTAGAACTGCAAGCTGTATTTTTATACCCTCGCAAACAAAGTTTGAGAGGGTGTATATTGGAGTCACTCTGTCGGTTGGTCCGTCTGCATAAAATAAGTTTGTGGAGCGAACTTCTTTCACATTCTTTGAGCAATTGCAATGAAACTTGAAATATGTTATCACCATCAAGCTTAGATGTGCAAGACACAATTTTCATTCCCAGCAATTCACTCATTCCAGAGTTATGTGCCCTTGAACATAGCCATATAGTGTACAATGGCAGTCTTAGTTTGTGGAGCTAACTACTTCCACATTTTTGAAGGGATTGAATTGAAACTTGAAATATATTATCAATATGAAATGTAGATGTGCAAGACACAATTTTCATGCCCAGTGATCCAATCATTGCAGAGTTATGTCCCCTTGAACTTAGTCGTATAGTGTACTATCACATTCTTAGTGTCAAAACGGTGGTTGTGTTGTAACTCACCTGTCAGGTTTCTACCATTAGTTTACAATATCTTCTATCATGTTTTCATTGTGTAAAAGTTTAACTTATTACTATATTATTATTAGACACATCTCTGTATCTTACACTTAAGTCAAAGCTTCAATGCAAAATAGATGTTGAGCTTTTCACATTATTTCTAAAGAAAATTTCAATAGAGTCTTTGGACTAAATGATTATGTAAACATTTTTCAGGCTTGTACATTGGCACTAAGCATTGTGTACCAGTGTTTGAGAGAATCCTATCATGACTCAGTCATTACAGATGAAATAATTTTATATGTTCAATCAGCTTGTATGGTGAGTATTCTTAGTGATGTTTCTCATTGTAATTTCATTGTAAAGACTGTTGTTATATATAGCAGAACACATCTACAGTGTACTTGGATATGGTGTAGAATATCATGGAGCTCACTTGACATATTTCTTTTTTAACAAATTGAATGTAAAATGATTAGTACTTAAAATGCTTCATTTACAATGTATATATACACTTTTTAGTGGCTTTACAGTAAAGAATTTCATTATATAAAAACATTTCACTGTAACAGTGTATTGGACAAGTGAAATCTTCAGGTCCACAGGACTACACTATAATGGTAATTTTAATCTACTGCATTTGCATGAAGATTACATAAAATCTTCACAGGTATTCAAATAATTACATATAATATATATTATACATCATGTTGAAAAAATAGGTTTTAAATGTGCTTTATCATTAATTTATTTAAGGTCAAAGATTCAGAGCTGTTTGAATGTCAATGTGCAATATCTAACCAACTTGAAATCTACAACAATCATCCTGCCTTATATCCACGATGCCTACCTATGCCAAAAATAGTGCCACGTCCCAGTCTTATCAAAAGACCTAGCTTCTATGGTAATACTGATCTTCCAACCATAAAAGAAGTGCCATGGAAAACTGAACAAGTGTATGTATTCATTCTATATTGCCAAATTTTTAATCTGATTTGAATTTTAGCAAGTCTTACAATTAATCTCATTTTGTCTATTTTCTGTTTGAAGCATTTGTAAAAAAAAATCTTTCTTTTTGATGAAATTTACTAGAACTGTTACCTAAATGGAACTTTTTTCACTTGAAAACATAAACATTCTCACAATTACAATCATACCCTTATAATTTACAGAGATGAGAACATGTTTTACAACCTGCAACAAGATAAAGTTGAATCAGGGAACTCCTCAAGTACTTACAGTAAAATCTTCAGTCAGTGTAGTATCTTATATAAGGGACACTTTCTGTATAAAACTTGCAATATTCCAGTGTTTTAAACTCATTATATGTTATCTTTTACAAATTTGATAGGTAAACAAATTTTTTATACATGCGTTATACATGTGATTTAGATTCCCCCCATGTTTTAATGAAATGTTTGTTGTTGCCTAATTATAATTTATATCTGTATAATGACTGTAAGGATAAGTGTGAGTGGACGATTGTCTGTATATATTACTACAGCAATATTGAGATACAAGGAATTCCTGAATTACAAACATATATATTTGTATCCAAAAGAAATGAGATAACATATGAAAATCTCACTTCAAGAAGGTATCATTGGTAATACTTAACTACCATTTGAGTAAATCAGTTCCAAGAATTAAGTAATGTTTGTTTCATTTCATAATTGATGTTTTTTTTTTCATTTCTGGTTGAGTATGTTGTGTTGTATATTGTTAATATATAATTTTTAATGTGTGTGAAAAATATTTTAATGCTATTTCTGCCATTAGCGCCTTAATTTATGGACTGTGATATTTCATTGTAAATTTTATAACTGTTTTTACCTGTTTTGTAATTATATAATCTTGTTAGAACATGTTGTAGAATCAAGAAACCATGTGACATATACTCTTCAATTTGAAAATAAATTGATGTGTATTTATCATGTACAACAGTTTATGTGAAACAAAGCATTTTTGTCTCATACTCAGTTCAAAATGCATGACATGTAGTAACTATTTAATAAGAAATTACTAATTTATAATGTATAATCATAATGTAAATTAATATTTTGTGTATATATTATTTTGTTGAATGTCATAAATATTTGACATACAAACCAAATAAATATCTAAAAAATATGCTTTTTTTGTTGAAGGACAAATATATAACACTTGTCTAATCTTAGCTTCTTCAATCCTTGTGAATGATATGTCTTGCAACTTGATAAAAATTCACAATATACTACAGGTATGTTGAGACTAAAACAAATCACAGGATGGTCACAAAACCAGGTTTTCATTCTTTTTCATTTCTCTATATTACATGTGTTCCAAATGAACAAAGGGCAATAATCCTGCCAAAAATGATCGAATTGCAAACCCCGACTATATGCACTGGGTCATTTGATGATAAATAGTTGTATGAAAGTTTGATCAAAGTCCCTTGAGAAGTGTTGGATTTCTCTATTACATATGTATGAGGGGTCATTTATCCATAACAAGTGACCAATCTACAAAACCTGGAGTACATATGCTTGGGTACTTGGTAATTGTTCTGTAAAAGTTTGGTCTCAATCCCTTGAACAAAAATAATCCAATCACAAAACCCGGAATATATGTGCTGGGGTTCTTGGTGACAATAGGTCTGAAATTTCCGTCAAATTCCTTTCAGAAATGTAGAAGTTTCATAGAAAAAATTTAAGACCAAAATAAACAAAGGGCATCTGTCAATAATCATCAAACCAGGAGCATATATGCTGGGGTGGGTATTTGGTGAAAATACAAAGTTTGGTTGAATTCCTTGAGAAATGTAAAAAAGAAAAGTAGTGCACAGAAGAAATTTTGGAAACCTGTCTGCCATTGTTAACCTAATCTTCTGAAAAACTGGTAAAACAAGATGTGTTTCAAAAACTTGAAAATGCACAAAATAAACAAAGGACCATAATTCTGTCAAAAATGATAGAATCACAAAACTCGGAATATATGTGCGGGGGTTCTTGGTAACAACAAGTCTGTGAAAGTAGTATCCTAAAAGAAATGTACAATTTTTTTAAACACTGACCTTTGACCTACAAATGCCCAGGTCCTGTAGAGGTTGTCATAAGGAACCTACATATGAAGTTTGATGAATGTAGGTGCAAGCATTTTGATTTTATAGGCAAGGTTAATGTTTGGTACAAACAGAGAGACCAAAAACAATATGCCCCCGATCTATTGATACGGGGGCATAAAAAGTTCAATCCCTACATAATAAAAATACGTATACCCCAGTAATATTGATAATTATTAGATGTTAAGCAGAATTAATCACAATTTTACCTTTCAAATCAATCAAAGATAATTGTACACTTGATCTGAAAATTTAAAATTAACGATGTTTTATAGCCTTTCCAACAGCAGAAGTCAGTAACATATTGGCGAACGCAACACATATGTTAAGAGTTTTATACACACATATTTGTTAGGGCTGTTCCAGTTAAACATAATTATATACCACCCAAGGAAGGCAAAATAAAGAAATTATATTGGGGGATGGTCAGATTAAGCAATGACCTACTTATAGTATTCACAGAATTTTTTTTTCTATTTTTGAACACTAGGTTAGACATCACCCAATGTATTGTCCAAGATATGTCAGGGTTTAAGTCATAAAGTTTTATAACAGTCTGTTCACCATTTTTATGTGTTTCTATATTAATTGGTATTGTGCCAGATTCATAACATCTACATTCTAAAATACTGTGTAGTCCAAAATTATACATGAACAAACTTTTGGATATTTTGGTCAGATTTACTTGAGCATTATCAAAGTATATTGTTATGCATGTGTGTTTGTTGTTTTTGGGTCCAAGCATATAGAAACAGCAACATAAAGGAATGTAATAGATTGCTTTAATAAAAAGAAATTCTAAAGGGGGGTCCAATTTAGTGTCAAAAATAATATATAGGTGGTTCTTTTTTTGTCAATTGAACTTCTGAAGGGGGTCGGTCAAATTTGAAAGTGCCTTCTTTGGGTGGTATATATATTTAAATGGAATAGCCCTTAATATGAACATATTTCTGTATAATAGGGAAAAACAAACACTTATTTGTTCAAAGTCTTTATAAGGATGAATTCACATGAACATATTTAAGCAAATTTCTATGACATGAAATAATGGCAAAAATGTACAAAATTTTACAATATTTCAATAATGTATTGAAATTAGAGATATCTCATTGTTGTACATTGTAGACAAACATCTTCCGAGCTATTTATTCAAAACATCACTAAAGGAATACAATTATATACAATCAACCCTGTGAATTGTGGCCACTCTTGGGAAATACAAAATGTGGCCTTTAATGACAGATGACCTTTTTGGAAGTCATTCTCTTATAAAAAGTCAATGAAGGTTGTTAAAAGACGGGTCTTTATTCACAGGATTACCTTTATTCGGAGGTGACCACAAATACAGGTTTGACTTCATAATACATTGTGCATCAGACATGATTAAATACACACAAATATAAACAAAATAGCCTTTTAAGTTGGATAATAGAACATTTCGTGCATTTTTTCTTCTTTTTCAATGTTTATCATACATGTATGTGACTATAACAAATAAGGCTATGCTAGGTAGTGGAACTAATTATCAAGCATGGTTATACATAGTTAATTGCTGTATGCAGTCTTACTCATGTAAGATGTACACATATCAAGCACAAAATAAATGAGGGATTTCGTAAAGGTTTAAAATTATCACACAAATATTTCAGTGAGCCTAGAAAAATGTCATTCCTTCACCTAATGTGAAATGAACACAAATTATCGGTAGTATGAGATGTTTGAATACACGTCTACAAATTAATACAGCCAACCACAAAAATCATCCACAGTGATGATAATGCAATGAAAACAAGAAACTGAGTTACAGATTTAAAACATATTTCAATGCTACTACTCACTCTTAAGGAACATTTTGCAGAGACAAGCAAATTGGCTGTTCAAGAGAGGTAGTTGTTGTTCAGAGAGAACAGCTCATTCCTGCAGTTCGTATTGATACATATATATATATGTGTTTGTACCAAAAATATTCAAAGTTTACAAAATCTTGCGTCCATCCAAAACTCAGCTCGAGACAAAATTGTAAGAGGAATGTATCAAGGACTTTCTTCTTCAGTACTCATTTTATCATATTTTTTTGTACCAAAAGTAGCTTGACATAGCTTACTGGTAGTTATATTATGTATAAAGATATAAAAACATGAATAAACAATGTGATAATAACAACTCCTGTATCTTTACTCTAGAACAGCTTTTTTTGAAACCAGTTTTTCTTAATATAGGCACACCTGCCAGAGTATGTTCCCTTTGAAATAAACAATGCATATCTATTACGTGAAAACCAATTGACAAGGCAAAGAGTGGTCCATAATATACTTTAGTTGCTGTTCATTTCTTGTTTAATACAACATATATACAATTATATATATATACACTCAATTACTAAATCATGGTTCCTGCAGGTAAGAAGCCATTATGACATGTGATTTTCAGGAAAACTCTGTAATAGTAAGATCCATAAAATGGCAAATCTTTAATATCACTAGCTTACCAATGACATATCTTTAATATCACTAGCTTATTAATGACACTACAATGGTATCAAATATCCTGTGTTAATAATAAGCAGTATTTTTCATGAATAATGAATTTGTGTAGTTACCCATTAACCCAAAATTGAATGTTTCAGATATACATGAAAGTACTGATTCACACATAAGTTAAACAAGCACTTCCTGAGACTTGTTGTCCAATCGATTAAGCAGCTGTATACTCCATCATATAATTTCGTGTATATGAACGTAATTCTTGTAAATTATAATCTTCAGGCATTGGTAGATTACTGATGTATGGAGCAATCATCCTGGAATGTAAATTTGAACAGAACTTGACATCTTATAACTTCAGAGAGAGTATTAACATTCATCAAAAGTATGGATTGGGAACATATTAGCCTATTACCATGAAAATTCATTTAGATCATTCATCTTTAGTTTTGGCTTGATTAATAAATAGTGATATGATAATTTGACTTTAATCAGCAATTAACATTAAAAGCGTTAACTTTATTTTTCGGATGTCCCACAAAATGCTAAAACATTACACATGACCAGCATAAAGTATATGAGTAGGACAACAACAAAGTCAGTAATGTTTGTGACTATATAAAACAAGAGGGGCACGACGGCCCTTTATCGCTCACCTGAGAACAAAGGCCAATAATTAATGACCAGGTAATATAGTTTCCATCTCGTAAAAATTATTTTTACGTAGATTTTGAGATCAAAACCAACAATGGAGGTATAATACTGTTAAACAAGCTAATACGTAGCAAATTTTCTAATCCAAGAGTCCATAACTCTTGAAGTTGTGATCCGATTCCACCCATAACTGAACTTGTCCAAAACCATAAGGTCATACACATTCATTGTAAATATGATTAGGATCGGTGAATAAATGAAGGCGCTAGAGTGTAAACGAGCTAAAATATAGCAAATTTTCTAAGTCAAGGGCCCATAACTCTTAAAGTTCTGTTCCAATTCCGCCCATAAACGAACTCGTCCAAGATCTTTTGGTTATACACATTTACTGAAAATATGATTAGGATTGGTGAATAAATGAATGCGCGAGAGTGTAAACAAGCTAAATATAGCAAATTTTGTAATTAAAGGGCCCATAACTAAAGTTATTGTCTGATTTTGCCCATATTCAAACTTAGCCGAAACGTTGTGGCCATACACATTGTGAGCAAGTTTAATCACGATTCGTTAAGAGCTGCGGTTGCTAGAGTGTAAACAAACTGTAGACGTACGATGGACACCGGACATTCAACGATACTAAAAAAAAGAAATTTTTGCGATCCATGGACTCTATTTTATTTCTGTGTTAAATATTTCTTTAACAAGTGTGCTTACAAAATATTAATTTGTCTTTTAATCAAAATTTATCTTTTGTAAATAAAAACAAATATAACTAGAGCTTTGTCACAGAGGTGACTAATAACCCCGCCATCGCTTTCACACTAAGAATGTGAGAGTACACTATACGGCTAAGTTCAAGGAGACATAACTCTGGAATAAGTGGATCACTGGGCATGAAAATTATGTCTTGCATATCTACATTTCATGTTGATAATATATTTCATGTTGCAATTCAATCCCTTGAAAAATATGGAAGAAGTTTGTTCCACAAACTAAGACTGCCATTGTACACCATATGGCTAAGTTCAAGGGCACATAACTCTGGAATGAGTGAATCGCTGGGAATGAAAATTGTGTCTTGCACATCTACTCTTCATGGTGATAACACATTTCAAGTTTCATTGCAATCACTTAAAGAATGTGGAAATAGTTGGCTCCACAAACTTGTGATATTTCATGCAGACAGACGGACGGACCGACCAACACAGTGACTCCAATATACCCCCTCTCAAACTTTGTTTATAGGGTATAACAATACAGTTGGTTGTTATAATATTCACATGCTTGACATTATTTCATTTGGGAGTTATCTCCCTTTATTTTCATATGACACTAGATTTCCTTTACCCCAGATTATCCGAAACCATGGATTATCCAAACTAATATTTCGGATCCGTCAATTTTGGATAATTGAGGTTATACTGTGTTTCGTTAAGTTTGCAAGCTTAGTAATGAATTATGTAAAAACTATTTCACCTTATTGTTGGTCGTTGGTCACCGCGAGCTTCAGCCTGACCCGTCAGGATTAAACGTAGATAGTTGGCTGCCTTCTTTGCCATTTCTGACTGACACAATCTGAAAATATAATGTTTATGTTGTTTACAATTGAACATACATTGACTATATGTCTGTTGATGTATTTTAATATTTCAGATGCCAATACTAAAACTGCATTGATTTGGATGACTTTGTTGATTGTTTACTAAATATGTGCTAGTATCAGCATGCTAGCATTGTCTAATAGATGTCAGTAAAGAACAATTGGTACACACAGCTATTGAAACAATTCACTGATGTTGCTTGCAACATATATGTCCACTACTGATTGGGCCTTGAAAATAACTGGTTGGAGTTGTCCTAATTAGGTGGCCAGACATTAAACCTACATCAACAATTGCCTAAAATTTTAGAATTATATTTCTTAGAACAGGGGACTAAGTTACAACACCAGTGATCTAACCTAAAATTTAGAACTCTCCAACACAACACTAGTATAGATCTGTTCAGACAATGAATATCTATAGTCAGATATCAACTTACACTATCTCAATATTGTCACCTATTTATAAACCTACTCACATGTACAATTTTTATCAACTTAGCTTAAAAAGGTTCAGTAATGACAAGATCAAGATTTTCTGTCATATTTTTACCTTTTTGTTACCATAGCAACCCCATACCAAGTTTCATCAACATAGTTTTAACACTGTTTAAGATAGGATCCAGTTTCGAGGCAAACCTATAGTACCCTCCAGTGTAAACACCGATCCGCACATAAAGTTTACGAGAAACAAATTCGAAGTTTCTTACTTTTTTCATTTATAACAAGAAACGCGGCAATGCCACGAAGTCAGGTTTTCCAAGGCTTTAATACCACAGTACTTTAGAATTCTGCACTAAAGGCTTCATCAGTGGTTCAGTTTCCAGTGCGACTAATATGTTAAACATTGACCTTCACCCTATTGGCATAGAATGCATTCCCAAGCTTGGTTTCTATGTAAGCTACCTACACACAAAATTGCATCACAATATCTTAATCCTTAATTAAGTTATTCACCGGAAACTGATTTTCTATTTTTAATAACAGTGACCTTGACCAAACTGACCCTAAATACAATTCTAAGCTAAGCTTTTATGCAAGGTTGCTAAATACCCAGTTTCGTAAAGATTAGTCATTCCAAACTTAAGTAATTGACCGGAAACTGATTTCTATATTTGACAGTGACCTAGACCCTACTGGCCCTTGATGCAATACTAAAGCATGGACTGGATGTAATCTACATACACTTAAAATTTCATCGGAGTATCTCAATCCTTACTTAAGTTATTGACCAGAAACTTATTTTCTATTTTTAGTAACAGTGACCTTGACCCTACTGGCCTTGATGGAGTACAAAAGCATGGGCTGCATATAAGCTACATACACACAAAAGTTCATCGCAATATCTTAATCCTTAATTAAGTTATTCACCGAAAACTATCTTCTATTTCTAGTAACAGTGACCTTGACCCAACTGACCCCAAATACAATCCCAAGCAAAGCTCTCATGCAAGGATTCTAAATACCAAGTTTAGTCATGACAAGTCATTACAAACCAGAAACTGATTTTTTATATTTAGTAACAGTGACCTTGACCCCACAGATCCCAAATACAATCCCAAGCTAGATTTTGATTCAAGGATGCTAAATAAAAAATTATGTCAAGATTGGTCAATCCAAACTTAAGTTATTGACCGGACACTGATTTTCTATTTTTAGTAACAGTGACCTTGACCCCACATATCCCAAATACAATCCCAGGCTAGGTTTTCATTCAAGGATCCTACATACCAAGTTTAGTCAACATTGGTCATTCCAGACTTATGTTATTGACCGGACACTGATTTTCTATTTTTAGTAACAGTGACCTTGACCCCACATATCCCAAATACAATCCCAGGGTAGGTTTTCATTCAATGATCCTACATATCAAGTTTAGTCAAGATTGGTCAATCCGAACTAAAGTTACTGACCGGACACCGCCTGTTTGACGACTGCCCGCCCACCATATTCCGCATTCTAATAACCAGGTTTCACTTTGTGAAAACCTGGTTAAAAATGAAGGAAGAATCCAGGACTTAATTTTTCATTTGACTTATATAGAATTCAGATGTGAATCAATCTTTTTTTCACTAAACAACAAATCTACATAATTACGTTGTCCATTCAGCCAAGTAAATATATATCACAGGGGTTTCAATAGAGCCAAATTAAAAACCCTGAAAATCATATGTGGCTGACAAGAGGCCTTCAACCACACTGATTCCATATTTATGGACATTTTCCACAATTTTACACATAGGCATATAGGCAGAATAAAAATGTATGGAGAGAATTTTTTAAAACTTTGGATGATCATAGCATAAGATAATGGAAACATTTTAAGCGAAACAAAAATGAGGGTCGCAGGACACATTTTTGAGTTATCTGCCCTTGATTGTGACTTTGGCTAATTTTAGGTCATTTCAAGGGCAGATAATTCGCAATGTAGGAAAACAAGGCCTTATTTATTTTCCTTTTTATGTAGCCTTCTTCTTTTCATGCAATCGCCCAAAATTTCAAGTACTGGTAATGAGTGGTTTTGTATTTTTTTCTTCTTTACCGTAATCAATGCCAATTTTCTTAAAACATGGCCTAATTTTGAAGAATTTTCAGTCTCTAACTTCAACTGAAAAAACCTAATAAAATATTTAATGGAATTGCATGAAATTTTGTATTTTGACCAAGAATAAAATGAGAAACATAAACCAAAAGTGTTTAAAATGTTTCTTATATCATATGCTATGATCATGCAAAGTTTAAAAAAATTATCTCTATACATTTTCATTTTGCCTGTATGTTTAATATTAAAATTACCATCACAGATGCGCACTCAGATGCGCAATAGCAACTATCAGATATGTCTTTAAGTCACTTTATATTTAAAAAAATCCTTCAGAGCAGATTAAATTGACCATAACTTTGCCATTGCTTGAGATATTGTCATCAAATAACTTTTATTTTACTCAGAAATCATAGCTCTTTCAGGACAGATAAATTCCGAATTCTGGATATATCCGGAATATTGTACCCCTGATATCAGGAGTTCAGTATAGAATAAGAAACGTTCTTTTAATCAAATTAACACACCTGTCTTTTGAATTTCTGCATGGTATACTTCTAACGCTGTGACACAGAGATTTTATATCTGGTAAAAGTTGTTCCAGTTTATACATAGATGTCTCTGCAGTCTGAATACAAACAAAACTTCAACATAAATGTGTGGCAGTAATTTAGATGTTGTTGTAAACAATTTATTCAGAATATAATGTAATCAGAGAATAATGTAATCAAATAATGATTTAATTTCAGATAATCATGTTATTAACTGATTTACAGTATTTTATTCATTTAACAAAATGGCAAAAAATATGGAAAATCCTAAACAGTTTTAAAGTTCACAGTATTTCAGCCTAGTATTTCAAGCTTTTCTTCAAGTCAGCAGGTCCTGTTATATAATCATTTATGTTGTTGTGATGAATATTGTTGTAATGTATGATGTTGTGATGTATGATGTTGTGATGTATGATGTTGTGATGTATGATGTTGTAATGTATGATGTTGTAATGTATAATGTTGTAATGTATAATGTTGTGATGTATAATGTTGTGATGTATAATGTTGTAATGTATGATGTTGTGATGTATGATGTTGTGATGTATGATGTTGTAATGTATAATGTTATGATGTATAATGTTGTAATGTATAATGTTGTAATGTATAATGTTGTAATGTATAATGTTGTAATGTATAATGTTGTAATGTATAATGCTGTAATGTATAATGTTGTGATGTATGATGTTGTGATGTATGATGTTGTAATGTATGATGTTGTGATGTATGATGTTGTAATGTATGATGTTATAATGTATGATGTTGTAATGTATGATGTTGTGATGTATGATGTTGTGATGTATAATGTTGTAATGTATAATGTTGTGATGTATAATGTTGTGATGTATGATGTTGTAATGTATAATGTTGTAATGTAAGATGTTGTAATGTATAATGTTGTAATGTATAATGTTGTGATGTATAATGTTGTAATGTATGATGTTGTGATGTATGATGTTGTAATGTATAATGTTATAATGTATGATGTTGTAATGTATGATGTTGTAATGTATGATGTTATAATGTATAATGTTGTAATGTATGATGTTGTGATGTATGATGTTGTGATGTATGATGTTGTAATGTATGGTGTTGTAATGTATAATGTTGTAATGTATGATGTTGTGATGTATGATGTTGTGATGTATGATGTTGTAATGTATAATGTTATAATGTATAATGTTGTAATGTATAATGTTGTAATGTATAATGTTGTGATGTATAATGTTGTAATGTATGATGTTGTGATGTATAATGTTGTGATGTATAATGTTGTAATGTATGGTGTTGTGATGTATGATGTTGTAATGTATAATGTTGTGATGTATGGTGTTGTAATGTATAATGTTGTAATGTATAATGTTGGGATGTATAATGTTGTGCTGTATAATGTTGTAATGTATGGTGTTGTGATGTATGATGTTGTAATGTATAATGTTGTAATGTATGATGTTGTGATGTATAATGTTGTAATGTATGATGTTATAATGTATAATGTTGTAATGTATAATGTTGTGATGTATAATGTTGTAATGTATAATGTTGTAATGTATGATGTTCTGATGTATAATGTTGTAATGTATGATGTTATAATGTATGATGTTATAATGTATAATGTTGTAATGTATGGTGTTGTGATGTATGGTGTTGTAATGTATGATGCTGTAATGTATGATGTTGTAATGTATGATGTTGTGATGTATGATGTTGTGATGTATAATGTTGTAATGTATGATGTTGAGATGTATAATGTTGTAATGTATGATGTTGTAATGTATGATGTTGTGATGTATGATGTTGTGATGTATAATGTTGTAATGTATGATGTTGTGATGTATGGTGTTGTAATGTATGATGTTGTAATGTATGATGTTGTAATGTATAATGTTGTAATGTATGATGTTGAGATGTATAATGTTGTAATGTATGATGTTGAGATGTATAATGTTGTAATGTATGATGTTGAGATGTATAATGTTGTAATGTATGATGCTGTAATGTATGATGTTGTAATGTATGATGTTGTGATGTATGATGTTGTAATGTATGATGTTGTAATGTATGATGTTGTAATGTATGATGTTGTAATGTATGGTGTTGTAATGTATAATGTTGTAATGTATAATATTGTAATGTATGATGTTGTAATGTATGATGCTGTAATGTATGATGTTGTAATGTATGATGTTGTAATATGTATGATGTTGTAAAATGTTGTAATGTATGATGTTGTAATGTATGATGTTGTAATGTATAATGTTGTGATGTATGATGTTGTAATGTATGATGTTGTAATGTATAATGTTGTAATGTATAATGTTGTAATGTATGGTGTTGTGATGTATGGTGTTGTGATGTATGGTGTTGTGATGTATGATGTTGTAATGTAAGATGTTGTGATGTATAATGTTGTAATGTATGATGTTGTGATGTATAATGTTAATGTATAATGTTGTAATGTATGATGTTGTAATGTATAATGTTCTTATGTATGATGTTGTGATGTATGATGTTGTGATGTATGATGTTGTGATGTATAATGTTGTAATGTATAAATGTTATAATGTATAGTGTTGTGATGTATGATGTTGTAATGTATAAATGTTATAATGTATAATGTTGTGATGTATAATGTTGTAATGTATAAATGTTATAATGTATAGTGTTGTGATGTATAATGTTAATGTATAATGTTGTAATGCATAATGTTGTAATGTATGGTGTTGTGATGTATGATGTTGTGATGTTTGATGTTGTGATGTATAATGTTGTAATGTATAGTGTTGTGATGTATGATGTTGTAATGTATAAATGTTATAATGTATAATGTTGTGATGTATAATGTTGTAATGTATAAATGTTATAATGTATAGTGTTGTGATGTATAATGTTAATGTATAATGTTGTAATGTATAATGTTGTAATGTATGGTGTTGTGATGTATGATGTTGTGATGTATGATGTTGTGATGTATGATGTTGTGATGTATAATGTTGTAATGTATAATGTTAATGTATAATGTTGTAATGTATAATGTTAATGTATAATGTTGTAATGCATAATGTTGTAATGTATGGTGTTGTGATGTATGATGTTGTGATGTATAATGTTGTAATGTATAGTGTTGTGATGTATAATGTTGTAATGTATAAATGTTATAATGTATAGTGTTGTGATGTATGATGTTGTAATGTATAATGTTGTAATGTATAGTGTTGTGATGTATGATGTTGTAATGTATAAATGTTATAATGTATAATGTTGTGATGTATAATGTTGTAATGTATAATGTTGTAATGTATAATGTTGTAATGTATAATGTTGTAATGTATGATGTTGTAATGTATAGTGTTGTGATGTATAATGTTGTGATGTATGATGTTGTAATGTATAATGTTGTGATGTATAATGTTGTAATGTATAATGTTGTAATGTATAATGTTGTAATGTATAGTGTTGTGATGTATAATGTTGTAATGTATAAATGTTATAATGTATAATGTTGTGATGTATAATGTTGTAATGTATAAATGTTATAATGTATAGTGTTGTGATGTATGATGTTGTAATGTATAATGTTGTAATGTATAGTGTTGTGATGTATGATGTTGTAATGTATAAATGTTATAATGTATAATGTTGTGATGTATAATGTTGTAATGTATAATGTTGTAATGTATAATGTTGTAATGTATAATGTTGTAATGTATGATGTTGTAATGTATAGTGTTGTGATGTATAATGTTGTAATGTATAGTGTTGTGATGTATAATGTTGTAATGTATAGTGTTGTAATGTATAATGTTGTAATGTATAATGTTGTAATGTATAGTGTTGTGATGTATAATGTTGTGATGTATGATGTTGTAATGTATAATGTTGTGATGTATAATGTTGTAATGTATAATGTTGTAATGTATAATGTTGTAATGTATAATGTTGTAATGTATAGTGTTGTGATGTATAATGTTGTAATGTATAAATGTTATAATGTATAATGTTGTGATGTATAATGTTGTGATGTATAATGTTGTAATGTATAATGTTGTAATGTATAGTGTTGTGATGTATGATGTTGTAATGTATAAATGTTATAATGTATAATGTTGTGATGTATAATGTTGTAATGTATAAATGTTATAATGTATAGTGTTGTGATGTATAATGTTAATGTATAATGTTGTAATGTATAATGTTGTAATGTATGGTGTTGTGATGTATGATGTTGTGATGTATGATGTTGTGATGTATGATGTTGTGATGTATAATGTTGTAATGTATAATGTTAATGTATAATGTTGTAATGTATGATGTTGTGATGTATGGTGTTGTGATGTATGATGTTGTGATGTATGGTGTTGTGATGTATGATGTTGTGATGTATGATGTTGTGATGTATGATGTTGTGATGTATAATGTTGTAATGTATAAATGTTATAATGTATGATGTTGTGATGTATGATGTTGTGATGTATGATGTTGTGATGTATAATGTTGTAATGTATAGTGTTGTGATGTATGATGTTGTGATGTATGATGTTGTGATGTATAATGTTGTAATGTATAATGTTGTGATGTATGATGTTGTGATGTATGATGTTGTGATGTATGATGTTGTGATGTATGGTGTTGTGATGTATAATGTTGTAATGTATAAATGTTATAATGTATGATGTTGTGATGTATGATGTTGTGATGTATGGTGTTGTGATGTATAATGTTGTAATGTATAAATGTTATAATGTATGATGTTGTGATGTATGATGTTGTGATGTATGATGTTGTGATGTATGATGTTGTGATGTATAATGTTGTGATGTATAGTGTTGTGATGTATGATGTTGTGATGTATGATGTTGTGATGTATAATGTTGTGATGTATAGTGTTGTGATGTATGATGTTGTGATGTATGATGTTGTGATGTATAATGTTGTGATGTATAGTGTTGTGATGTATGATGTTGTGATGTATGATGTTGTGATGTATGATGTTGTGATGTATAATGTTGTGATGTATAGTGTTGTGATGTATGATGTTGTGATGTATGATGTTGTGATGTATGATGTTGTGATGTATAGTGTTGTGATGTATGATGTTGTGATGTATGATGTTGTGATGTATAATGTTGTAATGTATAATGTTGTGATGTATGATGTTGTGATGTATGATGTTGTGATGTATAATGTTGTAATGTATAAATGTTATAATGTATGATGTTGTGATGTATGATGTTGTGATGTATGATGTTGTGATGTATGATGTTGTGATGTATAATGTTGTAATGTATAATGTTGTGATGTATAATGTTGTAATGTATAGTGTTGTGATGTATGATGTTGTGATGTATGATGTTGTGATGTATAATGTTGTAATGTATAATGTTGTGATGTATGGTGTTGTGATGTATGATGTTGTGATGTATGGTGTTGTAATGTATGGTGTTGTAATGTATGGTGTTGTGATGTATGATGTTGTGATGTATAATGTTGTAATGTATAAATGTTATAATGTATAATGTTGTAATGTATAATGTTGTGATGTATGATGTTGTAATGTATGGTGTTGTAATGTATGTTGTAATGTATGTTGCCAATTTAAAAAAAATCTTGAAATATCAGTACTTTTAGATTTTGTTGTGGATAACTAAAACTTACTTCAGATAGCTCCTTCATTGCGGTACACACATTAATATACTGTAGATAGACTCGACCTGCTATTTCCCAATCAAATATTGTCACACTGCGATTTGAAACAGATAACTTGTCCAAAAAAACAAGCAGGGATTCATATTGTTCTGGAAGAAAAACAGTTCCTCTTACAATGCATCATATAGGTGTAAATATTAGCTTTTATACCATTTTTGATTATTCAGACATTTTTACCAATAATAACTAGGAAACATATATTGATCAAGAAGGAGAATAAAAGATGGCCATGGTGGAGTCCTTTGCCAAATAATAATATTAACCAACAGTTCTGGACCCAAAGGTTCAATTATCGTAATCATAATAGCAACAATCTCAGTGGTCAATTGTAACATAAAACAACCAATCATATTCTTGCATAATTATGTTATATAGTCATGTATCATTAGGACCAGCCACCTAGTACTAAATATATATACAGTAAAACCCCAATTATCCGAAGTTGTCGGGACTGAAAAAAATTTATTGGGATAATCCAGGGTTTCGGATAATCCAGGGTAAGGGAAATCTAGATAATTGTATGAAAAAAAAGGGAGATCACTCCCATATATATGGCGTACACAAATTTATATATCATAACAACAAAATTAATGTGTTATAACTCATATTATATTTACGAAAAAATACATTTTAAGATAAACATGACTTTGTGTATGTTTAACGTAAAAACACACGTATGAGTAGTTTGTACCATTATTAATTCGTCAAAGTCATGAGGATCGCGAAGTGAAACTACGAATACAAATGAATACCCAAACGGTTGCAAATGTCATGTTACAAAGCACATTAATCCATCGATAAAATGAAATTATGAAATGAAATATACACGTGACATAGAATAAGTATAAATTACAAACAGAAAATCCAACACGAAGTTTCATTTTATTGCTATAGTCACAAACACGAGCGTCACACAAATCATTGTCGTCCTAAGATATCTTAGCTTATCGTGTTTGTATTCATTTTCCAAAAATGGAATGATTTTGAAATCGAGTGCCTGTAATATTGGTCATGTGTGTTATTTTCAATTTAACAAACTTCGAAAAATAAAATGAACATTTTTAACGTTAGTTGCTTATTAAACTGGAATTATGATGCAATTTATAAATCAGGCGAAAAATAAAAGTATCGTAATAGGCTAATTGTGTTCCCATTACTGCAAACAATGATCCAAATGGACAGTCCTTTGTTCAGTGGTTTAACAAATTTGTTGTTCACACCTTTTGACACATTAAATAAATCCTACAATGAACTTGTCTGATCGATCAGAGTTAATTGTCGACTTCGGATAACAGGACTGGTGTGAAAATACGCGTTCGGATGATTGTGGGGACCTGTTTATCACTTCGGATAAGCCATGGCATTCGGATTAGACGATTCGGATAATCGAGGTTTATTTACATTGAATTATATAGAGGAAATTCAGGACCGAAATTTCACTTCGGATAAGACCAGGTTTTCGGATAATCCGAGTTCGGATAGTCGGGGTTTTACTGTACTAAATTAAAATCAATACTGAAAGATATGTGAACGTTTTGTACAGCTATATAACTACATGATGAATAATGCTGAACCAACCATGTATAATGCAATCAGGAGCAATATATTTCATGATAACACTATGACTTCTGTTCCATTGTCCCGATTTTAGTAAATGGAAGGCTTCTTCTTTATGTTTTCCCTCATAGTTAGCTCTTAATGCCTGAAAATAAATCTCAATATTCAGAAAAAAATAGAACAAGATGTGTTTCAAAAACACAATGCCCCCTCCGGGTCCCCTTTAACTTGAAAATGCACAAAATAAACAAAGGGCCATAATTCCGTACAAAAATATCAAATCACAAAACCCGGAACATATGTGCGGGGGTTCATGTTAACAACAAGTCTGTGAAAGTTTCGTCAAAATCCCATGAAAAATGTAGGAGTAGTATCCTAAAAGAAATGTACAAAACCCGGAACATATGTGCGGGGGTTCATGTTAACAACAAGACTGTGAAAGTTTCGTCAAAATCCCATGAAAAATGTAGGAGTAGTATCCTAAAAGAAATGTACACATTTTTTTAAACACCATGACCCCGTGACCTTGACCTACTGACCTGAAAATGTCCAGGTCCCGTAGAGGTTGTCATGAGGAACCAACATATGAAGTTTGATGAATGTAGGTGCAAGCGTTTTGATTTTATAGGCAAGGTTAATGTTTGGTACAAACAGACAGACAAATAGACAAACAGACAAATAGACAGACAGACAGAGAGACCAAAAACAATATGCCCCCGATCTATCGATACGGGGGCATAAAAATCTTGATAAATAAAAAATGATCAAATCAGGAAATAGTATTTATCTCAAGAATATAATTATACATGTTTAATTGCCCCTCGTATTTCCGTGGTACCCATATATCTGCGGTATATCATATTTCCGGTACAAACAGAACAATGCGCCACCTACTTACACAAAGAGGCTACTTTCATTTTGTTCTTACAGTTTTGGCAATAGTTTTTTTTCCATATTAAGGTATTTGCATAAAAATAAAAAGATTATATAAATATAAACTTATTTTCAATACTCATACACAAGTGCTTAAGATGGCTTCCTACTTATTGTTAGATTCATGTCGTTTTACGAATGACAAATACCGGTCGTCTGTCTGCGCTATCCCATGACGTCGAATATTGAGTGACAGTTAAAGGTATTTTATCTTATGCAACTGTTTTAGCAATAATTATGGGGCTAGTCATTAAGTGGTTACCCCGGAAATATGAGAATGTACCATTCACACAAGTGTGAGAAAAATAAGATTATTCCAAAAACATGCCGTAATGAATAAAACAAGAGAAATATCAATTGATTAATGCAAGGTAAGTTCTTTTATTTGTGTTTTCTTTAGTTTTAATGATAAGTACCGCGAAAATATGAGGCGCCAATATACACCCTTCCTTCATGGTGAACCTAAAATATACCCCTCCCTTCATAGTGAACCTAAAATATACCCCTCCCTTCATGGTGAAGCTAAAATATACCCCTCCCTTCATAATGAAGCTAAAATATACCCCTCCCTTCATAGTAACCTAAAATATACCCCTCACTTCATGGTGAACCTAAAATATACCCCTCCCTTCCTAGTAACTTAAAATATACCCCTCCCTTAATGGTGAACCTAAGATATATCCCTCCCGTCATAGTGAACCTAAAATATACCCCTCCCTTCATAGTAACCTAAAATATACCCCTCCCTTCATGGTGAACCTAAAATATACCCCTCCCTTCATGGTGAAGCTAAACTATACCCCTCCCTTCATGGTGAAGCTAAACTATACCCCTCCCGTCATAGTAAACTAAATAAACAAGAAGTGTTTGTGAAACATGAATGCCCATTAACGGCCAACTGGATAGTAACACCTGGACCTTTGACCTATTGAACTTAAAATCAACTAGAACTATCACTAAAGGTGATGAATACCCCCAGATGCGGCCTTGACACAGTTATTGTTACATTTTACAGAGGGAAATATAATGCATTTTCATTTTTTTAATACCTGCAAATTGTTGCTTAGAAATATCCTGACCAGTTTCTAAATATACATTATATAAAAAAAAACAAAGGGCCATAACTCATTAAAATTTACTTGGACAAAACCTATTGTGGACATGCACAACTTGGCAAACTACTTATCACTTCTAAGAAGTTTCACTGAATTCCTGCATGTAGTTGCTGAGAAATGGTACGGACAAAATTTACCTAATTGTATAAAACAAAGGGCCATAACTCAGTGAAAATTAATCCAAACAAAACCTGGTTATTGCATGCACAACTTGGCTTACTTTTTATAACTTCTGTGAAGTTTCATTGAATTCCTATGAGTAGTTACTGAGATATTGTATATACACTGTATAAAAAACAACAAAGGGCCATAACTGTGCGAAAATTTAACCTGCAACCAAGACAAGCTTAATGCATGCACAACTAGGCTAACTACTTATCACTTCTGAGAAGTTTTATTGAATTCCTGGCAGTAGTCAATGAGAAATAGTCAGGACAAAATTTGCCTATTGTATATACTGTAGAAAAAAACAAAGGGCTATAACTCAGTGAAAATCAACCCAAATGAAAAATGATTTAAGCATGCACAACTAGGCTAACTACTTATTACTTCTGTGAAGTTTCGTTGAAATCCTGTGAGTAGTTGCTGAGAAATTGTCCGGACAAAATTTGCCTATTGTATATACTGTATAAAAACAACAAAGGGTCATAACTCAGTGAAAATTAATCCGAACGAATAATGCTTTAATCATGCACAACTGGGCTTACTACTGATCACTTCTGTGAAGTTTCATTGAGATACTGTGAGTAGTTGCTGAGAAATTGTCCGGACAAAATTTGCCTATTGTATATACTGTATAAAAACAACAAAGGGGTATTACTCAGTGATAATTAATCCGAACGAAAATTGCTTTAAGCATGCACAACCAGGCTTACTACTGATCACTTCTGTGAAGTTTCATTGAGATCCTGTGAGTAATTGCTGAGAAATTCTCCGGACAAAATTTGCCTATTGTATATACTGAATAAAAACAACAAAGGGGTATAACTCAGTGAAAATTAATCCGAACGAAAAATGCTTTAAGCTAGCACAACTAGGCTTACTACTGATCACTTCTGTGAAGTTTTATTAAAATCCTGTAAGTAGTTGCTGAGAAATTCTCCGGACAAATTGTGTCTACAGACGCACGGACCGACCGACCGACCGACCGACCGTCAAGCGTGAATCCAATATAGCCCCCATATATTTCATATCTGGGGGTATAATAAGGGTAATCTACATGCAATGACCAACCTCCCAACCAAATTTGAGGACTTACCGACCTCAAAATCAATAGGGGTCGTCTACATGTGATGCCAACCTCCCAACCAAATCTGAGGACTAAGGCCAAATCGTTCCCTAGCTATTGGTCGGACAAGGTTTTTGTACTTAGGTCACTGTGACCTTGACCATTGACGTGCTGACCTCAAAATCTTTAAGGGTCATCTACATGTGATGACCACCCTCCCAACCAAATCTGAAGAGCTTAGGCCATATTGTTCTCTAGTTATTGGTCGGACATGGTTTTGTTACGGACAGACACACTGACCAACCTTCCGACATGTTCAAAGCAATATACCCCCTTTTCTTCGAAAGGGTGCATAAATATACCCCTCCCTTATGTGTGAACCTTTAAAACAATAAGAGTATTAGGATTTTGTAACCATCGTAACAAACCTTGGCACTGTGTATCCATGACTCCGGCACTAACAATTTTTCAAGCAATAATTCCTCCTTCTCTAAGTATTCATCAGATGAACTAAGTTGTACATGACGATTCAACAAACTATGAACAGCTGCTTCACGACTGAAAAGGGCAAAAATATCTAAGTTTTTAATGAAATTAATTTTTTTAACAACTTTGGTAGAGCTTCATGCAAGGAACATCCCTGTAAAGTTTTGTTGAAATTGGCCGGCTGCTTAAGAAGATGTTGTTTAAAGCAATTGTTGACGCACTGACAGACGGACACATGATCACAATAGCTCACCATGAGCACTTTGTGCTCTGGTGAGCTAAAACTGCTGATAAAGTTTGTAGTCTGTAAAGTCTTGTGTAGCCTTGTTCAGAATATGACACTTAAAATATCTTGTGACCCTACACGGTAAGAAAATATTAATAACCATAATGGCCCGTTTCCACGAAATGGAAAGGGGATATTGTGGGATCGGAGAGGGCTATTACTCCTGTTGGATTCAATGCAATTGCCCCTTTCCGATGACGTCAATTCCTTTCCAACTTACATGATAAATATTATCATTTATTCCCTTCATACTAACATTTTCTACATTTAGTCCAGTGCTCCAGATAATTTTTGAGGGCCATGAGTATTTCACTCATCGAAATTGAGACGGATTAGTAAAACTGCAAAATCAAAACAATCAAATGAGTATTTTGCAAACAACAATACTTTTAGCACGTTTGGTAAACATTGCATACATGCACGTGCAGAGTTTCAACTGGGCTATAAATATTTTTTTTTTGGGAAGGGTCGAAATTTTGGTTTTACACACAATTTTAGGTATGTCCAGTGCCTGTATTGGGACCATTTCTGTTGGTATATTCTTGTCATTATTTTCATATACAGTCAATCTTGTATTAAGCGACCGCCCAAGGGAAAGACCAAAAGTGGTCTCTTAACACAACGGTCTCTTAATACAAAAACCTGAAGTTTCCGATACATGTAGTTGAACTATACCTAAAGTCCCAGCCTTGTTTCATTTCAAATTGAAAATCGTGTCTGTCTTATACATGGTGCAAAGATCGGTCCATTTTATCCGTGACAAAACAATACAGACAAATTAAATCTATTTTTTTACCGGAGAAGAAATTTGTCAAACGCGAAACAAGGGAGATAAATCGTTTATCATAGCGATGGTCTAAAAACCCGTACGATTCCGTACTTTTCATGGATTTCTTTGTCGAAGACGTCTGTAGTGGACGCGAGTTTGAAAATCAACAACAAATGTTGCTGATCGTGCCGTTAATTACGATACCCTCATGATGTTGAGAAGTATGAATACTTGGGTTGAGAAATTAGTTGGTGTTTTGATAGAAAAGTCATTATCACGCTTTCGTAAAACTTACGTAACGCAAAGTTACTGTAAACAAAAAATGGCGCGGTTTTCTTCAATGACTTTCGTCATTTTGCTAAAAACTCTTATTTTTTTACATTCATAACAATAATTTTCCCAAGGATTTCCAATGATACAACATGTGTAGTCCTACACTCTAGTGCTCTATGCATACAGGAGTGATAACGGTCATGTTTTTCACACGTTCGTCAGGTGCTAATTATGTCTGTGTTTACAATTCACAATCTATGGGAATTAACGGTTTGACGTGTCAAACGGTCGCTTAATGAAAAGATCTGGTGGATTTTGTCGACATATTGGCGGTCGCTGGTCGCGTTGAGCAAAGGTCGCTTAATATATTAAAAACATAGTGCAAAAACGCTCGGGGGGGATTTTGAAGTGGTCGCTTAAGAAAAAGGTTGCTTAGTACACGTGGTCGCATGAGCAAGATTTACTGTATTGTGTATATATCATTATCATGTAACAACCAATCCAAGAACTAGAAATGTGTCCAGAGTACACAAATGCCCTCACTGAGAGCTAAGTAAACAAGAGGGCCATGATGGCCCTATATCGCTCACCAGATAAAAAGACTCTTAGAGAAAATTATCATGAACCTTTGTAAAATTAAGTGACCCAGGGGCGGGGCCAATTTTGCCCCTACGGCAATAATTTGAACAAACTTGGTAGATGTCCACCAGACAATGCTACATACAAAATATGTAAGCTCTATGCCTTGAGGTTTTGGACAAGAAGGTTTTTTTTGTTTTCCTATATAAGCCTATATAAATCATGTGAACCCCGGGGCAGGGCTAATTTTCACCCTGGGGCCATACTTTTAAAAGACCTGGTAGAGGTCCGCTAGACAATGCTACATACCAAATATCATACCAAATATCTTAGCTCTAGGTCTTGTGGTTTGAACAATAAGATTTTTTAAATTTTCCTAAATAGATTAGATTAAACCCCATGGCAGGGCCAATTTTGACCCCAGGGCAATAATTTGAACAAACTTGTTAGAGGTCCACTAGATAATGCAACATACAAAATATCTAGGCTCTAGGCATTGTGGTTTCAGTCAAGAAGATTTTTTTAATTTTCCTATATATATAAGCCTATATGAATCAAGTGACCCCTGGGGCGGGGCCAATTTTGACCCTAGGACAATAATTTGAATAAACAGGGTAGAGGTCCACTAGACAATGCTATACACCAAATATCTAAGCTCTAGGCATTGTAGTTTCTGACAAGAAGATTTTTAAAATTTCCCTATACAAGTCTTTATAAAAGAAGATTCTTAAAGTTTTTCCTGAAATTAATGAAATTAATTTTTTTTAACAACTTTGGTAGAGATTCATGCAAGGAACATCCATGTAAAGTTTCGTTGAAATTAGCCAACTGGTTAAGAAGGACATGTTTTTAAGGCAATTGTTGACACACAGATGTATACACACACGGACAACAGGCGACGGACATCACGCGATCACAAAGTGCTCATGGTGAGCTAAAAAGGGGCCATAACTCTTGTAAAAATGTTTGGAAATCACACTTGACCTGTATTTTATTATCACACACCTCCAAGTAAAATATGAAGACAATCCATGAAATATTTCTTGAGTTATTGATTGGAAACCACCATTTAGCTAAGATTTAAGTAAAAAAAGGGCCATAACTCCTGTGAAAATGTTTTGATTTTACCAGGTTTACTTGACCCTATTTTATAATTATACACCTTTGCCTAAAATATGAAATCAATCCATGAAATATTTTTTGAGTTTTTGATCGGAAACCTACATTAGGCTAAGATTTAAGTCAAAAGGGGCCATAACTCCTGTGAAAATGACCGGATATGGAACTTGATCTGTATTTCATTATTACCGGTACACACCTCCATGTAAAATATGAAGCAATTCCATGAAATATTTCTTGAGTTATTGATCGGAAACTACCATTAAAATTTTACCGGATATCAAACTTGATCTGTATTTTATTATTATACACCTTCATGCAAAATATGAATCCAATCCATGAAATATTTCTTGAGTTATTGGTCGGAAACCAAAATTTGAACAGAAGGACGGACAGGGGTAACACTTTATGCCCTTCCACCATTCATCGAATGGCCGGGGGGGTGGGGGCATAATTAGACACATTACTGCATTTTTTTTTATTTCTATATTTTTCCGTAAGATTTGTCTCCGTACGACTATTTAATCAATCTCTACAGAGTTGTCGTTCCTTTCCAATATACTTCTGTCAACGTCTCAATGCCAAGATTCTTGGCAAACTATACTTTGATCAATAACATGCTTTTGTGCATATTTTATAATTATTAGTTAGATGTCATTATATAAATATCACATCCCACAGATTGTCGCCAAAAATACAGTTCTGACTGCCTAATCGAGCAAGCCTATAGTGTGAAAATCATGGAAATAGTGTCTTGGACATCTACACTTCATGGTGATGACATAAGTTTCATTGCAATCGCTTAAGGAATGTGGAAATAGTTTGCTCCACAAACTTGTGATATTGTATGGGGGCAGACCGACCAACAACCGACAGAGTGAATTGCTGGGCATGAAAATTGTGTCTTGCACATCTACACTTGATGGTGATAACATATTTCAAGTTTCATTGCAATCGCTTAAAGAATGTGGAAGTAGTTCGCTCCACAAACTTTTATGCGGACGGACGGACGGACCGACCAACGACCGACTGACAGAGTGACTCCAATATACCCCCTCTCAAACTTTGTTTGCGGGGGTATAAAAAGAAGGCAGATTTGTTACCTGATAGGGTTTTCTATGTGTAGAACTACAAAGACGGCCCATTCCCACAGATCTAATGATTCTAGATGTGAAGCAAAGTTCATATGTAGACTAGCTTTATGATATGCAGACAAATGGTTGTATGACAGACTCTGTAACACTTGGGATAGATGCCAGCTACAATCACATAAAACACAATAAGAAACATGAACAGCATTTTATAGAGTTCAGACACACTGACACATTGAACTCATCAAGAATATGTATAGCATATCCGATGCATCTTTTTTAAACAACAATTCTAAATTGTTAACTTCCAAGTCAGGTACAATATTCTGATAACATTTACACAAATGTGAATATGCCAATTCTTTTTGTTATGAGTAAATAAACTTTGTAGCAATGAATAAAATTTAATCAAGTTTTACAACATTTCTATTTATGTATATAATAAATATTTCTTGTAGTTAGATTCACTCAACCTTGGCTATATTTGGTCAAAGTAAACAACAATACTACTACAAGTAGCAACCCCGGCTGACTGCTGATAAGCACACATATTATCTGGAAATTTGCAGAAAATTGGTACTACCTGGGACATTTTTCATGTTAAATATTTTTTACTAGTCCAATTTTTCTACATTATGATTACATTGTAGTTTAAAAGCTGAAAACTTTTGCACAATTTACATGTTTTCTTTTTGTTTTTAATCAATTAACAGCAGTTTTATGACCCAATTAACACCACATGTTACCTCTTCCACACGTACCCGCGGATAATCAAGTTTCATGCATTAGCCATGTGACCCCTGTTGTCTTCCTTGTCTCTACGGGTTACTTACATGAGTTGAATATTAATTATATGGTCGAGTCCACATGGTTCATTCATAAATTTGAGGCAAATTTCTAGCTTCAACTGAACCAAAGATATAGTCCCCCAAAGTTAAACCAATTTTATGCACGCAGCAATAATTTCCTAAACATGCACTATTCATAATCATAAAGTTCATATTTTAAACTTTAATTTGATGTATAAATCATTTTTCAGAAATAAGTTTAACCGTCTCTCATTTGTGGAGGAATTTAGTAATTTATTCAAATGAGCGGGTCACATGCTGACCTCGCTGACACGACCTTACTCAATTATCCGTATATAACTGTTTACCGTATTGCATTTGTAAAGATTGAATTTTAATTCAAGAAAGTTGTGCAATATAACAATATATAAGTATGAAACGTGATGCCAAATGCTATGGTGAGTATTAGAAAGTTTGTATTTAGGCCAATTAGTGTATTATTTTCGTTTAATTGTCATTTTAGACGACATCTGAGCAGGCACCTGTTCATCGAACGACCGCAAAATTTACCCGTTTTATTTGTATGAATAATGGTCTAAACTATTATTTTTGTGTAAATATTTAAGTTATTTGAGTAAAATCTGAACAAATCATCAAAGTTGAGACCGCATATTTATCGCTATCGATAATACATACACTACTCAGATAGCTTGCATACCGGTCTCTTAGTCTTTGTAGATTATGGATTTTTTTCATTTTCGACTTTCACACAGCATTATTTCCAAATATACTCGTATACTGAAAATAGGTGTAATTTCATCATACCTCAATCTATAATCCAAATGACTTAATGTGGATGTAGTTGGATTGAGTACATTTTCCAATTGATTGCATTTCTGACAGTAAAGAGATAAAATGTGATAGCATGTATCCTTCACTGCATCATCTGACATAAGTGAATCACTTTGTTCAAGATATGGCGGTAGAGGAGGACAACAATACTGTTCATAATCCATTGTACCACGGTAACTTCTCTCATACATCTCAACCGCATCTTGTAATGGTGCATCACCTTGGCAACCAAACCTATGTGTAATGTTAATATCATTAGTGAGTTCATATAAATCTAAAACATTCCATACAATCCAGACATATGTACTTTAGATCATATGTATACTAAGACATAACCCAGTGATTTTTTTCCAAATTTTCTCACTACCCATGCCTGCCAAATGGGGAAATTTTAGTGGGGGAATGAAGGAAATTTTGCTAGGGGAAACTGCCCAATGCTGTAAATATAGCAAACAAGAGGGCCAAAATGGTCCTATATAACTCACATGACAATCATTGTTTACTCATTAAAACATTGTTTTGAACCTGTGTCATGAGGCCTGTTGATATCAAGGTTTTCCTGTGATTTGACCTGGTGACCTAGTGTCTGACCCCAGATGATCCATGTTCAAACTTGAAGATCAAAACTGTGACATCTACAATATTAACAAAGTTTTCCTAAGATTTGACCTAGTGAGCTAGTTTTTGACCCCAGATGACCCATGTTCGAAATTGTCCTACATATCAATAAGAAAAACATTCTGACAAGGTTGGGTGAAGATCCAATCACAACCATAACATCTACAGCGTAAACAAGGTTTTCGTAAGATTTGACCTCGTGACCTAGTTTTTGACCCCAGATGACCTATGCTCGAACTTGTCTTACATCATTAAGACAAACATTCTGACAAGGTTTGGTGAAGATCCATTCAAAATTTGACACCTAGTGTTCATAGGTTTTCCTAAGATTTGACCTGGTGAACTTGTTTTTGACCCCAGGTGACAATCTGACAAGGTTTGGCGAAGATCCAATTAAAACTATGATATCTAGAGCTTTTACAAGGTTTTTACCTAAGATCTGACCTGGTGACCTAGTTTTTGACCCCAGCTGACCCACGTTCAAACCCACATATCATTAAGACAAACATTCTGACAAGGTTTAGTGAAGATCCAATCAAAACTGTGACATCTACAGTGTTAACAAGGTTTTCCTGAGATTTTACCTGGTGACCTAGTTATTGACCCCAGATGACCAATATTGGTACTTGACCTACATATCATTAAAACAAACTAGAGTTACCCCTGCCGCCGCTTTGACACCAAGAATGCGATAGTATACTATACGGCTAAGTTCAAGGGGACATAACTCTGCAATGAGTGGATCACTGGCAAGAAAATTGTGAATATCCAATTTTAACTGAAATCTAGAATGTTAACATGGTTTTTCATAAGATTAGACCTAGTGACCTAGTTATTGACCCCAGATGACCCATATGTGTACTTGACCGTTATTTTATTAAAACACACAATTTGACAAAGTTTGGTGAAGATTCAATTATAACTGTGAAATCTACAGTGTTAACATGGTTTTTCATATGATTTGACAACGATTCATGCGACGCTCATGTTTGTGAATGAAACTTTGCGTTGGATTTTTATTTCATTTCTGTTTGTAATTTATTTAAACAGTGTGCTTATTCTATATAAGATTTAACCTGGTGACCCAGTTTTTTACCCCGGCTGAACCATGTTCAACCTTGACCCACATATCATTGAGGCAAACATTCTGACAAGGTTTGGTGAAGATCCAATCAAAACTGTAACCTCTACAGTGTTAACAAGGTTTTCCTAAGATTTGACTTGGTGACCTAGTTATTGACCCCAGATGACCCATATTTGTACTTGACGGATATAGCATTAAAACAAACAATTTGACAAAGTTAGGTGAAGATCCAATTATAACTGTGAAATCTACAGTGTTAACATGGTTATTCATAAGATTTGACCTAGTGACCTAGTTTTTGACCGTAGACGACCCATTAACAAACTTGATCTACATATCATTAAAATAAACATTCTGACAAAGTTTCATGAAGATCCAATCAAACCAGTGTTCACAAGGTTTTCCCTTATTGACCTGGTGACCTAGTTTTTTACCCAAAATGGCCCATTATCAGACTCATCCGAGATTTTGTCGATATTAACATTCAGACCCAGTTTTGCGAAAATTGAGCTAAAAATATGGCCCCTAGTGTGTTCACAAGGTAAACGTTGACGCCGCATGCCGGACAAAGACTGATCACAAAAGCTCACCCTGAGCACAAAGTGCTCATGTGAGCTAAAAAATCACTGCAACCATTTCTGTAAGTTTGAAAGTAAGAACAGAATAGCAAATACTAAAATGAAATTTACACAGTAAGAAAGAAATCATATATCTCTTCCACAAGGAAATCGCTGAATTGAATTGAGAAATAAGTTTACATGGTGAGAAGTGAGAGCCTAAGTTACATATTAATAATATTTGTACAATACCTACTGTACATAATAGATTAGGTATGATCCAAACAATTAATATAGCTCTATATCTAATACACAATCAGAAATTCTTTTCTCCTTTCACTGAATAGCAAATAAACCAGTGAAATCATGAAACACTCTTACCATAAATGTAGCCCAAGGGCTCTCTTCCAATCTAAGCCATCACATGAGTTCACTGACATTGTACAAGATGTCAATACAAGTTTACCAGCCAACAATCCATAGATTTTAAGCCTTGTTTCATGAAAATAGCTCTCAACCTGAAATTCGTTTTATAATTATCAAAAGTTAAAGACGTCCAATCATGAAGTATGAATTAAAACATATATATTTCCAAACCAAAAAATATAGCTTTGATTTCTGCTACACATTTCTTTGTATTCCAGTTATATATTAATCAATTGGTGGAGCATTAAATTAACAGAACTGGTGTTGGTGAGTTCAAACCTTGGGCATGCTATCTGAATTGATACAAGAAGCTGTCACCCTGCCATCGGTGCATTTTTGTTGAAAGAATAGTCAGAATTTGCTTTTTTTTTTAAAGAGGAAAAACAAAAGGAAATGTGGTAAATAACTTGGTGAAAATCATTTTAATGAAGTTTGGCAAAATGTGCATGGAAATGTACAAGATGAACAAAGGGCAATAACTCCATAAAAATAATTCAATCGCAAAACCCTGACTATGTGCACTGCAGCACTTGATGATAATCATTCTGTTAAAGTTTGATGAAAATTGCATGGGAAATGTAGAAGGAGTTGCACACAGAAGCATTTAAATGTAAATTTCAACAAAGGACACTAACTCACTCAAAAATAATTTAATCGCGAAACCCTGAGAATATGCGCTGCAACACTTGTGGATAATAATTCTGTGAAAGTTTGGTGTAAGACACGAATACCCCTACAGAGATCTAAGTAAAAAAGGGGCCATAACTCCTGTGAAATGTTTGGCTTTTTAACGCAAATTGAAAATGACCAATATTTTATTATAATAAACCTTCATGTAAATTGTGAAACCAATCCATGAAAAATTTGAACAGAAGGACGTTCCTACAAATGGGCATTTCTTGGGTATATCTTTTGTCCTTTTGTACCCCAAAAGACCCTTAAAGTACCCAAGAAGACAGAAGGAATGGATAGAATTTATCGTTACCTATTGTTCCCTGTACCCAACAAGTGTTTTCTTGTTTGCCCAGATGGATGGACAGAAGGACAGGGGCAACACATTATGCCCTTCCGCCATTTTGAATGACTGGGGCATAAAAAACTAACTATGTTATCCGCCTGCTGGTATAAAAGTAGAATACTGTTGAAAACAGCTTAACCTCCACAAAAATCTTATTGTACACAACAAACTTGTTACATACACAGTTTTGCATCATTTAGAAAGGAAGCAAATTATAATGAGTGTTTTCTAGATTTTTTCAAAAAACAAATACAAGAGCAAACAAGTTGATTTAAACAAACCTCATGAACATTATGTCAGCAAGTGATATGCAAATCAAAAACAAAAATAGGGTACCAAATATTCCATTATTTAATAAATACAGAGCTTACACTTAGTTCCATCATCTCGTCAATATAATTACTGATCATTTGTCTAGGAATGTAGCTACCAACAGCTTGAGACAACAGTAAGGCTAATCTATGATCACCAGACTTCTGAGCTAATTCACAGGCAAGTGATATCTGATGTCCTGTCAATGAACTTAGTATGGCTTGTAAGTGTCCTTGGTCCTGAAAATGAAGTAAACTCATGAGTACACTTGTTCTGTTGTTTTTTTCTTAAAAAACATATCTACATACTTAAACAAGAGGGCCAAGATGGTCCTAGATCGCTCACCTGAGAACAAAGGCACTATTAATGACCAGGTAATGTAGTTTTCATCTTGTATAACCCATATTTACGTTGATTTTGAGATCAAAACCAACAATGAAGGTATAATACTGTTAAACAAGCTAAAATGTAGCAAATTTTCTAATCCAAGGTCCCATAACTTTTGAAGTTGTGATTCGATTCCACCCATAACTGAACTTGTCCCAGACCGTAAGATCTTTTGACTACACACATTTACTCAAAATATGATTAGGATTGGTGAATAAATGAAGGCACTAAAGTGTAAACAAACTCAAATATAGCAAATTTTCAAAGTCAAGGGCCCATAACTCTTGAAGTTATTGTTCGATTTTGCCCATATAATAATCGAACATAGCCGAGACATTGTGGCCATATACATTGTGACCAAGGTTCATCAAGATTGGTTAAGAGCTGTGGATGCTAGAGTGTAAACAAACTAATTGTGGACGGACAACGGACATTCATCAATCCTAAAAGCTCACCTGATGAATCAGGTGAGCTAAAAATTCTAGAAATAAAATGTAGAGTTTTAATAAACACCCGAAACAAAAGTCAAGGTTAAGATTCTGGAACATCTGTAAGAATGATCAATTTACTCATGAGTCAAGTCTGTAGCTGAGCTCGAACCTACAACCCCCTGTCAGTGAGAGGATACAGTGATTTGAAGTCAGCAACCTTAATCATTCGACCTTGGAGGCGGGCAAACATTAAGGAGGAACATAAAAAGCACCATGTATATAAAAAAAAACATTACTAAACTTTTAAAAGATTACTATTATTACTTGTTTTGATCATACCTTTTTACAATATAATAGTTACATCAAGTACAATTGATTGAAAATTAAAACAACACCACTCAATGTACATATGGGTAATTGAACATGTGGTAAACACCTACCAGAGACAACTATGACTTATTCTACATAAATCAAAATGTAATATTCAAATACTGGAATATGTTTTGGTAAGTCTGACTAATCATATGGTAATCAAAACTGCTCTTCAATGAAGTTATACCTTGTATTTATTTTCCTCCAATTCTTTCTTTATTACCTCCCTTGATACAGCTGTCAGCCATCTAGAGAATGCTTCCCGTCTGGCATTATGATACATATAACTGTCTTTATCTACATCTGTAACATAAAGATGAAATACAACATTATAAGATAATGAAACAGTCGAGTATGCCGGTCACTGCTGATCTGGTAAAAATTGACAGGTCATCAGACCGGTGAAATTTTAAGCTGATATATTGTCTAAAATGCTTAATGGAGTACCAAAAACTAATGTTTTACTGGTAAATAATAAAAAGTTTATGTTTATCATTATAACATCATCATACAAAACCTATCTATGTAAAAATATTCCTTGACAATGCTGTAGAAACAAAATTTGATCATGCTAAGACAGGTGAACATCAGGTCCACTAAAAGTTCATCTGGTCTGGCAAAATTTACACCTTTACAAGACTGAATGTCCAATGCTTAAAAAAGTTATTTGGGAAGATTAATGAAATACAATTAACAGCAGCTCAAACAATAGGATTTTTATGTCAGAAAAAAGTCTAAATCCAATTAAACTAGAGCTTTGTTACAGAGGTGACTAATACCCCGCTGCCGCTTTGACCCTAAGAATGCAATAGTACACTATACTGCTAAGTTCAAGGGCACATAACTCTGGAATGAGTGGATCACTGGGCATGAAAATTATGTCTTTCACATCTACATTTCATGGAGGTAACATTTTTAATCACTTAAAGAATGTGGAAGTAGTCAATATCACATATTGTATGCGACGGATGGAGAGACCGACCAATGACTGACAGAGTGACTCCAATATACCCCCTCTCAAACTTCATCTGCATGTGTGGCCAAGTCCATAACAGCAGACGTAAATACCTGATCAGTCCCTTGAGTATGACATATACAACAAGAGGACCATGATGGCCCTGTATCGCTCACCTGAGTATCGTAACACTAAGGGATAATTTAATCAAGTTATTTGTCATGGTAAAAAGTTATCTACCCCAACTGTCAAGTACTGTAGAACTGGTTTGATTCGCGTTGGTTTTTTTTTCGCTAATATTCGCGAATCGAATACCTCGCGAATTCATAAATGTCACAAATAAATGCTGAGTTTTATATATTCGAAAATGAGTATGTCCGAAAATACGCAACTTAAGTGTGTAATAGTATTTTATCACAGAATAATCAGTTAAGTTAGTCTGTTGAAAGCAATATATTAACAATAAACATGTACCTTAAATGTTTGCAATCTAATTTTTTATAGTATTGCTTTTACTGATTTATCGTTTGTTGAACAATTGTGGACGTCTTTTGAACATACTAGTAACAGTTTTTCACACTTACCTACTGTTTGTAAAACATAACTTCCACAACAATCCCAATCTATTATCAATCTATTGTTATTATACTTTATAAGATATAAAACACTGAATCACAACTTAAATGTCTAACAGATCAGGTGTGACACACACACATATCAAAGCAACGACAGTGTGTTTGATCGCACTTTAATCCTGCCTGACGACGTTGCGAATTCATAAATACGTGAATAAAGAAAACAACTGATTTTTAACAAAAAACGTGAAATTTTGACCTCGCGAAATTAAAGCGTTCTACAGTAGTTGTTGAAATCAACCAATCCGCTGGGCAGGGCCAATATTGACCCTGGGGCCATGATTTGCATGAACTTGGTAGAAGTCTACTATAAAATGCTACATACAAAATATCTAGCTCTAGGCCTTGTAGTTTTGGACACGAAGATTTTTTTAATTCCTATATAAGTCTATATAAATCAAGTGACCCCCGGGCGGGGCCAATTTGGACCCTAGGGAAATAATTTGAACGAACTTGGTAGAGGTCCACTAGACTATGCTACACACAAAATATCACAGCTCTAGGCCTTGTAGTTTTTGACAAGAAGATTTTTTAATTTTCCTAATATAAAATAGAGTGACCCCCAGGGCGGGACCTATTTTGACCCTAGGGCAATTATTTGAACAAACTTGGTAGAGGTCCACTAGACAATGCTACACACAAAATATCTAAGCTCTAGGTCCTCTGATTTTTGTGAAGAAGATTTTTTAAGATTTTCAAAAAAAAATCCTTCTGGTTATCATAGCAACCAGAGTTCTGCATAGAATGGAATTTTTTTTTTAACAACTTTGGTAGAGCTTCATTCAAGGAACACACCTGCGAAGTTTGGTTGAAATTGACCTAGTGGTTTAAGAGGAGATGTTGTTTAAAGAAATTGTTGATGAGAGACAGACGGACGACGACGGACATAGCTCGATCCTAAAAACTCACCTTGGCAATCTGTGCCAGGTGAGCTAAAAAGTAAATAAAACAACAGGTAAGACTATATATATCACACAGAAATGTATATTATATACACACCAACATCCATGAGTTCTGGTAGATTTCCCCAGAGAGCAACACAGAGATCCCATACCATACCCATATGTTTAACACAGTTTTCATCAGGGTGGCCACCTGAAATAGAGCAAATACTAACAAGGTACATCAGTATGGACAAGTAAATTTTAGTTGCTGTGTTGGGTTAAACACCATTCATCACCAAAAGTTCTCTTATGAGCAAAACCTACCAACATTAGTAGATCTTTAATTGCTGAATCATAAACCATAGAATATGGAGTAAACAATAACATGCATGAATCTTTAATAAATGATGAAACACAAACAAACCATGCCAGTAGACATACTACACGTCATCAGTACTACCTACCTATTGTTTCTAGTTCATCTTGATTTCTTTCAGCATATTGATGTAATGCATCAACACCTAATGAGGGCGTAAACACAGGACAGTTACCTTCCTTACTACTTCTTGAATGTACAAGTTGTATTTCTAGCATTTCTTTGTGATTTTTCTAAACAAAGAATAAAATGATTTTTTAAACAGATTGTTCATAAGTTCTAACATCTATTACAATTTAAAATTCAGAACACAAACCTATTTCAGACCAAAACCATGGCTGAATATAACAAGAACTAGAGCTTTGTCACAGAAGTGACTAATACCCCCGCAGCTGCTTTGATACTAAGAATGTGATAGTATACTATACGGCTAAGTTCAAGGGCACATAACTCTGGAATGTGTGGATCAATGGGCATGGAAATATAGTCTTGACAACCTACACTTCATGGTGATGACATAAACTTCATTGCAATCGCTTAAGGAATGTGGAAATAGTATGCTCCACAAACTTGTTATATTGCATGCGGGCAGACCGACCAACGACTGACCGACCAACAACCGACAGAGTGACTCCAATATACCCCCTCTCAAACTTTGTTTGCAGAGATATAATAAATCCATGAATAGCATGTAACCATAATGGTCTGAGCACAGGAGAATAACAATTAGTGGTTTTATGTTAAGTATTTGATACATTACTATGAAGTTATGTTAACCATCATCACTTACTATAACTGTTTCATCCAATGATTGTATATGGTCAGCAATTCTTACTTTCTGGAGATGAACATTCCAACTTGTACTACCTTGTGGCGATCCTCGTCGCTGATCACCAGAAAACAAGTTCAATGTACCAACCAACTGTTCTTGATCTGTCATTAATTAGAAAAAAAATTTTTTTTCCCTCATATTATTAAAGAGTGTTAAGGTAGCAAGCTTTGTATCAAATAAATTGTTTCCAACTTGACACTAGGTGTTACAAGCTGTAGTATGTTGCCGAGATTACATAAAGTACATATTGAATGTTTAAAGACGTTTGCTAGTTTCCAGTTTTTTTTGCATATAGACATATAGGCAAAATGAAAACTCTTTCATAGATTTTTTAAAACTTTGCATGATGATAGCATATGATAACAGAACTATTTAAGTGAAAAAAAAAATCGGGGTTCATAAACTCGTTTTGAGTAATCTGCCCTTGAATTTGAAATGTCTCATTTAATTTCTACCAAATAATCATTAATTAGAAGTCAATGAGCTAAGTATCTATAGTCTAATGAAGTTACCTGAGTGTTTAGGTTGGATGATATCTCCACAATGGGCCAGTATACCACCAGGACCCCAACCTACTCTGAACGACCGGCCCATAAATAACCCAGCATCTACTAATAATTCTTGTTTATTGTATGTATAACTTGTATTCACAGCTGGAATCATCTTTGGAATGCTAGTACTGACTAGTTTTTGTTGATAATCTTGCGGAGTCATACCGCTCTCTAGTAACATGTACTCCTTGACTGGAGGGGCCATGGTCTGTGGAGATCTGACAGCTCGGATAGGTTCTGGTGTGATCAAACGTGGAGAAAACAGACCTGCTTAAAATAATACATGATTACGTAAATACATAGATGACAGTGATTGAATGTGAAATATTCTGGGGAAATGACAGGATTATCTAACAACAAATACCGGTACCTAAATAGTTTTTTTCAGCTAAATTAGTTAACAAAGTTTGATGATTATAGGTGGAAGCCTTTTGATAGGCAAGGTTAAAGTTTGGTACAGACAAACGAAGGGCCATAAATCCTCCAAAAATAATTCAATCACAAAACCTTGAATATATGTGCTGGGGTTCTTGGTGACAATAGGTCTGTGAAATTTCCGTCAAATTCCTTTGTAAGAGTATCACAGAAGAAATTTTGGACACAAAATAAACAAAGGGCCATAAATCTTCCAAAAATTATCTTATCACAAAACCCGCAAAATATGTGCTGGGGAACTTGGTGGCATCGAAGTTTGGTCAAAATCCCATGATAGATATAGAAGAAGTTGCAAACAAAAGAGTATTTCTCTATACATTACATATGCACAAATAAACAAAGAGCCATAATTCCGTCAAAAATGATTGAATCATAAAACCTCTACAATATGCACTGGGTAACTTGATAACAATAGTTTCATGAAAGTTTGATCAAAATCCCTTGAGAAAAGAGGTAAACAAGGGTATTTCTGTATTACAATCCCACAAAATAAATAAAGGGCCATAATTCCGTAAAAAATCTTGGTAATAACAAGTATGTGTATGTTTCGTCAAATTCCCATGAGAAATACAGAAGCAGTATCCTAAAAGAAATTTCTGAATTTTTTAGAACAAAATGACCCCGTGACCTTGGACCTACTGACCTGAAAATGCACAGGTCCAGTGGATGTTGTCATGAGGAACCTACATTATGAAGATTGATGATTATAGGTGCAAGCGTTTCGATTTTATAGGCAAGGTTAAAGTTTGGTACAAACAGACAGACAGCAAAAACAATATGCCCCCCGATCTGTTGATATGGGGCCATAACAACATGATCAATAAAGGTGTATACCAGAATATGAATGAAACTAGAAATGTGTCCATAGGACACGAATGCCCCTGCCATTTCACACTGGACACAGAAATAAGTGTTATGAGGCAAATATGTGAATACTACATAGAGCAGGTTGATTAGGAATGCTGCCCAAAGTGGGAGGTAAATATCACCTAAGGATGGTAAACACACAACATAAATTGACTTTCACTATTTCAATATAAGGAATGCACAAAAAAATGTAGGTGTCCACTGTGACCTTTGAGCAAGCAACACAGTTTTTGCACATGACACATCATCTTAATATGATGAACATTTGTGCCAATTTATTTCAAAATCCAATCATGCATGACAAAGTTATGAGCAGGACATGAAAATGCCCATACATACAAACACACACACAAACAAACAGACAGGGTAAACACTATATGCAGTCCGTCATGAAATGGCGGGGCATATAAAATATGAATAGATACAGTAGCAGTGATTATCATTTTGTAGCCAACTTAAAGCAAACAACTACAGACAACTAAATCTAGACATTAACTTACCTCTCTCTTTTACTGATTCTTTCTGAGATAAATTAGCCAGTTTCACTGGAGACATATATTTTGATTTAAGTGATGTGTTGAACAGACTTGAACCCATATTTTCATTTTCCACATGCTTCAGTAAAGAATAACCTGCTGATGAATCTGGCCTCTTAGAAAACATGGAACCATCTGTAACACAAAAAGTAGACTATAATGTCAGTAAGAACTATATAGTAGTGATACAGTATAACCTGTGTTAACAGCCTTCTCCAAATAAAGGCCACCCGGTGAATAAAGGCCATTCTTTTAATAACTGTTATTATTTAGAACAAAATGACATTCGAATAAAGACCACATGTCAATCTTACCCATTAGTTAACAGGTTTGACTACAGGTATGTTCTAATGATTTAACAAACATTTTCAACTGGGATAAAAAGTATATTTCTTTGTGTGAGCTACTAAACAAAATAATTCTTAGATAACTAATACTGAAAGATCTAATTGTTATCATATAATTTAGAGTTCAGTCAATCCTATAAATTCAACAAGAGACTGATGTCCATCAATAAAATGCAAAAAATATTTTTCTTACCAAAAGCAGGAGCAGGGGCGTCTTCATCAGCAAAAAACGAAGCCTTCATGACTTGCATGTTACGTGCATTAACACCCATACTGGACGCTAAACGATGAGATGATGGTTGTTCTTCTTCAACTTCAACATCATCATTTTCTACAAATATTTCAGTAAAATTGTGAACAGAATACTGTACTTCATTTATTTTCGTTGGTCTCAATTTTTTATTTGTTTAAAAATACCTTATCTCTGCATTCAAATTTGTGGGGATTTGATTTCATGGATGAGCCGACCCAGAGTCTACCATGTTCTCAATAAAAGAAGAAAACTGAGAGTAATACTGATTTAATTTAGCTAGGTTTGATTGACTGGTTTTGTACTTTGTCTATCTTTGTGATATGGGGTTTCATGACACTTCAGGACCTTTTTCCCTTAGCCATTCATTTAGAGAAATTTCAATTTCATATATCAATCAAATTGGGAGTATAGGTAGACAACCTAGTTGGATTATGTTCTACATTGTTCACTAAACTCATTTTATCATTTTTTTATAAGAAATAATTATGAATAAATAATGCTAAATAACGGAAGTTTTATTCACAGAATGTGAGAAATAGATTTAGGGAGAATCGTATCTCATCTAATTGGGATTTTCAGCATTGCATTTTTGGGAATTCCTTAAACCAGATTGGGAAATAAGAGCCTTTTTGCAATTGGGACATCACCGAATTTCGGTCTCAATCTTAGAAGGAAAAAAGGCCTTATACCAAGTGACTTTTACTTGAAGCATATGAGTTATACATAAATTCTTAAATTGTTATCTCTTACTTGAAGTATAAAAGTTATACTTATATTGTTAACTCTTACTTGAAGTATAAAGGTTATACTTATATTGTTAACTCTTACTTGAAGTATAAAAGTTATACTTATATTGTTAACTCTTACTTGAAGTATGAAGGTTATACTTATATTGTTAACTCTTACTTGAAGTATGAAGGTTATACTCATATTGTTAACTCTTACTTGAAGTATAAAGGTTATACTTATATTGTTAACTCTTACTTGAAGTATAAAAGTTATACTTATATTGTTAACTCTTACTTGAAGTATAAAAGTTATACTTATATTGTTAACTCTTACTTGAAGTATAAAAGTTATACTTATATTGTTAACTCTTACTTGAAGTATGAAGGTTATACTTATATTGTTAACTCTTACTTGAAGTATGAAGGTTATACTTATATTGTTAACTCTTACTTGAAGTATGAAGGTTATACTTATATTGTTAACTCTTACTTGAAGTATAAAAGTTATACTTATATTGTTAACTCTTACTTGAAGTATAAAAGTTATACTTATATTGTTAACTCTTACTTGAAGTATAAAAGTTATACTTATATTGTTAACTCTTACTTGAAGTATGAAGGTTATACTTATATTGTTAACTCTTACTTGAAGTATAAAGGTTATACTTATATTGTTAACTCTTACTTGAAGTATGAAGGTTATACTTATATTGTTAACTCTTACTTGAAGTATGAAGGTTATACTTATATTGTTAACTCTTACTTGAAGTATAAAAGTTATACTTATATTGTTAACTCTTACTTGAAGTATAAAAGTTATACTTACATTGTTAACTCTTACTTGAAGTATGAAGGTTATACTTATATTGTTAACTCTTACTTGAAGTATAAAAGTTATACTTATATTGTTAACTCTTACTTGAAGTATAAAAGTTATACTTATATTGTTAACTCTTACTTGAAGTATGAAGGTTATACTTATATTGTTAACTCTTACTTGAAGTATAAAAGTTATACTTATATTGTTAACTCTTACTTGAAGTATAAAAGTTATACTTATATTGTTAACTCTTACTTGAAGTATAAAAGTTATACTTATATTGTTAACTCTTACTTGAAGTATAAAAGTTATACTTATATTGTTAACTCTTACTTGAAGTATGAAGGTTATACTTATATTGTTAACTCTTACTTGAAGTATAAAAGTTATACTTATATTGTTAACTCTTACTTGAAGTATGAAGGTTATACTTATATTGTTAACTCTTACTTGAAGTATAAAAGTTATACAGGGTGTCCAAAAAGAAAGGTAACACTTTCATGCATGTTTATTGTCCCTTTAGATAGCAGACGAATACATAATATTTATATAGATATGTTAATTTTTTAAACTCTTACTTGAAGTATAAATGTTATCTGAGCAAAGCCCAGGGAATCTAAAAACTAGGATAGTTATGTGGATTCAATCTTAAAAAGTTTACGTCTATTGGTGTTCATATTTCTTTCTCATTACTTGTTACAGCATGGGAAGAACACAAACTTAGTGCATACAATAGTTGATTAACAATGATTGTTAACACAGATTATTCAACCAACTATACATACTGACAAATCTCAATTACACATTTTGTGATTATTTCTTACTTCATTAGGGCTCGACACTTTTTCAAGAGGTAAGCAACAGCATAGAAGTTGAGTCATTGCAAATTATAAGGTAGTCCTCATCCTAATATATAAAATATGTGTAGTCCACATCCTAATATATAAAGTATGTGTAGTCCACATCCTAATATATAAAGTATGTGTAGTCCACATCCTAATATATAAAATATGTGTAGTCCACATCCTAATATATAAAATATGTGTAGTCCACATCCTAATATATAAAGTATGTGTAGTCCACATCCTAATATATAAAATATGTGTAGTCCACATCCTAATATATAAAGTATGTGTAGTCCACATCCTAATATATAAAGTATGTGTAGTCCACATCCTAATATATAAAATATGTGTAGTCCACATCCTAATATATAAAGTATGTGTAGTCCACATCCTAATATATAAAATATGTGTAGTCCACATCCTAATATATAAAATATGTGTAGTCCACATCCTAATATATAAAATATGTGTAGTCCTCATCCTAATATATAAAATATGTGTAGTCCACATCCTAATATATAAAATATGTGTTTGTCATTTTAATTCCATGCCTATCCAGTGTACTTCATTGGAATACAAAATAAGTATAAATGTCAGATTTTCACAAATGTATTGAACCATGTTATACAGGTTATATCACATCAGATTTAACAAAAGTTTGAAGCTTTATTATATAATTTACGTAAATTTATAGAATTCAGGTCACCCTAATTTCAGACAGCCTGATGGGATACCCAGCTAAGAAACCTAGGTAGGCCCTGGAAATAATAGGTAGCCTTGGGTCATTGTTTGTGTCAAGTCCTGCTGGAGATAATAGGTAGCATTGGGCCATTGTTTGTTTCAAGTCCTGTCCACCAATGAGATATTTATCTAAATTGACAATATAAAAGTTGCTAGTACAGATGATTATCCTTGGATTTAGCCTGCTAACTTACCATATTCAGCAGCTATCTCACTAATTCTATCGTCTGAACTTTCTGATACAGGTGCTTCATCTTCACCCATGGGTATCTCATTCCTCTGTGTACCACTTCCTTCACTTTCATCATCATCTGTACCCACAGTAAACTTAGCTAGTTGAGCTTTCCCTACCTCAGATTTACCTGATCTACCTCTACCAGCACTAGATCCTTGTTTCTGCTTAATTTGTTGCTCAGGATGCAGTCGCTGTTTCTGTTATAAATATAATGAGGTCGATTGCAAGAAGGATTTATAAATGTATATATTTTAACTCTTTAACCCTTTAATAAATCTGCTGTTTTTTTGATACATATCAATTCAGAGAAAAATATCTGAATCTTTTTATTAGTCTAACAAACACAAGTTATTTGGTAAACTCTGGTTTAATATGTATCAAACAAACAGCAGATTTATTAAAGGAACATCACACTTCTTAGATCAAGTGTATTAAGATAAACACATTTATAGAATCTTCAGACCTGTTAATTATATCCAGGCACATACATACAAGTATCAGAGCTTGTTAACCTAAAATTCTTGACTTTATAGACATTCACCAGTAGCAAGCTCCGTGTATTTTACACTGAGACATAGAAAACATCGTTCAATCATTAAATTTGAAACAAAAGTTTGAAACAGAGTAACTGCATCATGAGTATATCAACATTCAGTTACTCAGGTTAGGTATTGTAATATAATAAACATATCAGACATAAAAACAATATCAAATGTAGTAATTGATACTTTATTATAATATGTTGCTTTTAAAGCATAAGCAGTAAAATCTACAAATAACAAGAAATGTTTGTGAAATACAGATGCCCTCTGTGTGACCTTTGACTTCAAAATCAATAGGGGTTGTCTACATGTCATAACCAACCACCCAACCGAATCTTAAGAGCTTAGGCCAAATTGTTCTCTAGTTATTGGTCAGACGAGGTTTGGTTACGGATGGACAGACCTTCCGAGCAATATACCCCCTTTTCTTCGAAAGGGGGCACAATTATAGGAATATCATATGTTTATAAAATGTAACAGCAGATGTGTTCGAAACATTCAAAAATTGATAGACACTATAATAGGTACTAGTAAAAATATGCAAGAAATAACATGAAGAAATCTTCCTGAAGACATTGATACTAATGAAACAACCAGCCCAAACTGTGCCACATATTTATCATGAATCTCCGAGTCCTATATCAATGAAGAGATCATACATTATTCTATATGGAAATTATCATCCCAGTAAAACATTTACAGTAATAGATATATATTTGCAAAACAGTCTGAAGGTACTGCTTATTAATGGGTATGTTAAATCATAAATGACAATTCTAAACAAGAGGGCCAAGATGGCCCTTGATTGCTCACCTGAGAACAAAGTCACTATAATTAATGACCAGATAATATAGTTTCCATCTCGTATAATTTTACATAGATTTTGAGATCAAAACCAACAATGAAGGTATAATACTGTTAAACAAACTAAAACGTAGCATATTTTCTAATCCAAGGGCCCATAACTCTTGAAGTTGTGATTTGATTCCACCCGTAACTGAACTTGCCCAAGAACGTAAGGTCATACACATTCATTGTAAATATGATTAGGATCGGTGAATAAATGAATGCGCTAAAGTGTAAACAAGCTAAAATATAGCAAATTTTCAAAGTCAAGGGTCCATAACTCTAGAAGTTATTGTCTGATTTTGCCCATAATCTAACTTAGCCAAGACATTGTGGCCATATACATTGTGAGCAAGTTTGATCACGATTTGTTAGAGCTGTGGCTGCTAGAGGGTAAACAAACTAATTGTGGACGTACGACGGCTGACAGCCGACGGACGCTGGATATTCATCGATCCTAAAAGGCTAAAAATCAAAGGCCTGAAAGAAGTCTCATTTCATGAGCATGAACCACTTAAACCATTATGAACACAAGATCATGAAAATATGGCCGATAGTATGTTAACTGTTCAGTTACTTTAATTCAATAATAACCCTGTAATATACCAGGCATAAACTCCCATGAAATCAATTAATGTAGTTGATTATCAATGTAAGTAATGAACTAAATAAAACCATGATTGACAGATACCTGAATACAATTATACTATATTTATCAAAAATGTAAGCAATAGAAATTGTATAAATAATAAATATTTTATTCAAATTCATAATCACATACTCTGTAAAATATGCTAACAAATGATCCTGTCAAATGTATATCATCAGTTAATCAACAAGACATGTTTTTGCATTGTTCACATATAATCTAAAGATGAAAAACACATCAGTGAAATGTGCCAGAACTTCTAAGATCATTTTAACAGAGCCTAAGATTTAGAATGAGCAAATTTTGAATGAGTGAATAAGCATTGAATAGCAGTTCCTCTTACACAAAAACAAATGAAAACACATTATATTGCATACAATTCATACATCATAGGCTTAATTTTTAACCCTTACAAAAGATAAGTCATTATGCTATTACATTACACAATCACAAGGTTCATATATTTTATACAAGTACTAACTACAACAGTAACAAATATAATCAACAGAGTACATTGACATTTAAATATCTAAAATCCTTACTTTGTACAAGTTCACTATTAGATCAGATGTCATTAAATTATAGAAGACTTCTTTAACATTATTTTAACATATAATACATAACATGAACAGCATGCACAATTACTTATGCATTCCTTCTGCCTTAAATGAAAATGTTATATAAATGTTATAGGAAAACAAAAACACGAACATTCACATAACAAAACATCAAAGTTTGCTCCAAGAATGTCAACATGTTTCCATAGAGATACAAGCATCTGTCTATTTCCCTAGTGGTCCTGAGAATATCCACAAGGACTCCAGGTAATCACTGACGGGAATTATTGTCACATGAGGAATTAAAGCATTCACTCAGGTGAACAAACTCACTATTGGTTCAAATACAGAGCATGTATCTTCTGCTCATATCACATGTTATTACTGACCTGTACAGCTATTTGTTGTTGTTGCGCTGTACGGAGACGTTTCTTATCTTGTTCGGTAACTTCTTCCTCGTCAGAATCATCCACCAAACCATACTTAGAAAAGTGTTTCACCTGACCAATAACAAAACATCAGTTAATCATTAACCATAGAATGACATACAGTATCTCTTAAATATTCAATGAGATAAAACAACACATGGATCAAAGAAATATATTAGACAATATATCAGATATTATATCTGAGAACCAATACAAGGGCACTTAAAGGCCCAATAGCTTTTTGCATTAGTAAAACAGTAGAAAAAATGATACCACAACATAAGAACTATATTTTATTTGCTCTATAAACAATATTTACATATTGCCTTTCTTTAGTCACATCTTGAAACAAGAGGGCCATGATGGCCCTATATCGCTCACCTGAGTATCGTAACACTAAGGGATAATTTAATCACGGAAAGTTATTTGTCATGGTTATTGTAGTTATAGAAATCGACTCATCCTGGGGCTGGGCCAATATTGATCCTGGTGCCATGATTTTAACAAGCTTGGTAGAGGTCCACAAGACAATGCTACATCCAAAATATCTAAGCCCTAGGCCTCATGGATTTGGACAAGAAGATTTTTAAAATTTTCCTATATGGGTCTATATTAATTAAGTGACCCCGGGGCAGGGCTAATTTTGACCCCCAGACCATAATTAGAGCTACTTAGTAGAGGTCTGCTAGACAATACTACATACTAAATATCTCAGCTCTAGGCCTTGTGGTTTTGGACAAAAAGATTATTTATTTAATTTACCAATATAAAACAGTGTTAACCCCGGGCGGAGCCAATTCTATCCCCGGGGCCATATTTTGAACAAACTTGGTAGAGGTTCGCAAGACAATGCTACATCTTAAATATCTAAGCTCTAGGCCTTGTAGTTTTGGAAAAGATTTTTTTAATTTTCCTATATAAGACTATATAAAATCAAGTGACCCTGGGGTGGGCCCAATTTTTACTACAGGGCCATAATATGAACAAACTTGGTCCACTAGATAAAGCTACATTTGAAATATCTATGCTCTAGGCATTGTAGTTTCTGACAAGAAGATTTTTTTTAATTTTCCTATAATTTATTATAAGCCCATGTAAAATCAAGTAAACCCCAGGGACAGAGCCAATTTTGACCCTAGGGCAATAATTTGAACAAACTTGGTACAGGTCTACTAGATGATGCTACACACCAAATATCTAAGCTCTACGCATTGTAGTTTCTGACAAGATTTTTTAAATTTTCCTATATAAGTCTATGTAAAATCAAGTTACCCCTGTATCGGAGCCAAATTATGTCCCCAGAACAAACTCGGTGGAGGTCCACTAGACAATGTTACACAACAAATATCGAAGCTCCAAGCCTTGTGGTTCGGACAAGATTTCTAAGTTTTTCCTATTGGTTGCCATGGCAACAAGAGTTTTTAATGAAATTTAATTTTTTTTAACAACTTTGGTAGAGCTTCATGCAAGGAACATCCCTGTAAAGTTTTGTTGAAATTGGCCAACTGCTTAAGGAGATATTGTTTAAAGCAATTGTTGACGGACGCACAGACAGACAGACGGCAGACAACACACGATCACAACAGCTCACCTTGAGCACTTTGTGCTCTGGTGAGCTAAAAAATATAAAAATCATAGTTCCCTATAGCTCACCTCAAAGACCCAAGATCCAGTCTCAGGACGATAATCAATGAATTTGGCTCCAACCTTAAGTGAATTCTCCTCAATTTTATCCTGCCATCTCATAGCTTTTAGTCTTTCTGGGCTCTGAAATAATACAAGAAATAATATCCCATAATAGATAAGAAAGCAGCTAAATAATGCAGCAAAAATGCACTCACAACACCTTGAAAACTCATACATTCTGCACCAATAAGTCATTCAATTATTTCAATATCCAAGTGTCTATTAAATGACTATCTTATAGAAATAAAATACCTACCATTATGTAAGTAGGTGTGCCGATAGATTTATCTCGTGGCCAGACACAGTCTAATGTGATCTCAGCTTTTTTATTCAATCCATCACCAACTTCTGGTTTATTTTCATCATCTGGATACACAATCACTTCTTTACGACGGAAAAATACTGAAATCAAAATAACATAATACATGTATTTACACTCTTGAACCATGACCTTGTTAAATATGTTCACAACAAAGAACATGTAATAAATATGCATGACTTCAAAACATGATAGTGTTGAAAAAATGTATAGATAGAAAAATTTTTCTTTCCAGATTTAAAACTTCCAATAATGTATCATTAATAGCTGAAGCTACCAGTTAAAAGAAGCTGTAACACAATTATACATTTCAGGTATAGTAAAAACATGTAGAAAACAGACCTGTCTCATCAAAGTTCATATTTGCCACATTGGTTGTACCAGGGAAAAAGATACTACCATATCCTTCCCGACCAATGGTAAAATCTTCAACATTACAATTACCATCACCGTCAACTCTCTCAGCTAATGCTTCTAAACTTGGTATTGTATAATATCCTGGTCGTGTAAGTACTATACCAGCTGGGTGTGGCGGAGGTGGGGTGGTCTGAAAAAATGATATATACAAGTTACATATGAAGTTTTCATCTAAAATGTTCTGTCAGTTTTTATCAAATCCAGAGCTACATATAAAACCCATTTTCTGAATAAAAACAAAAATTTAATAAAAATCTTTTGTCTTCAATATAAAAGTGATAATAAAATAACTGATATTTTATCAACTGAATCTGACCTTTTAACATAAAAAAATCACATTCTCAATTTTTTTAACAAAAGGGCCATGCTGGTTGTGTATTGCTAACAAAAGGGCCATGATGGCGTATATTGCTAACAAAAGGGCCATGATGGCGCATATTGCTAACAAAAGGGCCATGAAAGGCTTTAAATTCCACATTAAATGTAAAATTGCTACAGTGTTGGAGAATTTCATGATCTACAAATAGGTCATTTATTTTTTATTTTCAACATTTTAATAATTAATTACAGGCATCTAAAATATGAAATTTTACAAGAGTTGGCAATTAAATTTGAATTTGACATAACCTCTGACCCTTGTCATATGATGTAAACAGAAATCTGCTGCTACTGGGTGTTTAAACCAGCATGTAAATGTACAGGCTTACCTGTATGAGATATTAGCCCAGCAAAACCCAACTAAAGGAGTATTTATGTTATAGCAGTAATGAACTTCATTGATTGAACTTAAACCCTGCCCATTATCAAGTCGGTAGGAGCTACCGCACGCTTGGCTTTAACAGCAAGCAACCACACCTCCTGGGAAATTCAAATTTTCTGCTTGACAGGTTTAACTTTTTCTCAAAGTAACACTTAGAATTAATACATAACTAAGAATTTTGGATGAAATGTTTTATGAATAATTTACCTTTGCAAGAATTTTCAAAGAATATTTTTCTGTAGTTTATTCAAGAATTCAAAAAGGGCTCTCTATGAAACATGCATAAAAATTTGCAAAAACCCACCCAAGCGCCATCTAGTCATTTATGTAGTCCAGTTACCTCTTTAATATTTATGTACAGTTACAACAAGGTATATTTAATGTATAAATACCGGTCTCTCATCATTAAAAACTTCATCCAAAGTAGATTCATCTCTGGATAAGATACTTATGTTGACTGTTTCATCAGTAACTTGTTGTTCAACAGGTTCATTCACACCACTTGATTTATTCTGTGCATTTAACATTGCTATAGTATCATCCATATTTGGTCTGAAATTCAATAAATAAATTAAATTTTGCTTAATATACTATCAATCTTAACATTGATTCAGCATGTACACAAGTAATTTTTTTAAAACAAACCAACTAAGTACACATAAGCTGATTATATAAACAACAGTAATGAAAATTCAAAGCAAAACAATTGAAAATGTAGAAATTGCTTCCAATTTAGTTTGAAAATGGAGAAATTCGCGTTCAAGTGCACATTTCCGTATCAATATAAGTACATGTACAGTAGTCGATGTAGCAACTACCGAATTAGTTGTCGTTATTATCACATTTCATACATTTAACACGCGACTAATTATTTCATTGCTTTAGCAGGGGTACAATTTAAGTCAGTATACTAGTAGTTATGACACAAAAACTGCTAACTTTTAGCAAACTGTTCAATAATTCAATAACTCAATACATACAGTAAAACATTCGATTATCTGAACTCGGATTATCCGAAAACCTGGTCTTATCCACATGAAATTTCGGTCCCAAATTTCCCTCTATTTATTTCAATATAAATAAACCTTGATTATCTGAATCGTCTAATACAAATACCATGGCTTATCCGAAGTGATAAACAGGTCCCCACAATCATCTGAACGCGTATTTTCACATCTGTTATCCGAAGTCGACAATTAACTCGACCAGACAAATTCATTGTAGGATTTATTTAACGTCTCAAAAGGTGCGAACAACGAATTATAAAACCACTGTGAACAAAGGATTGTTCGTTTGGATCATTGTTTGCAGTAATGGGAACAAAACTAGCCTATTACGATACAGACTCGGTTAGATCATTCACCTTTTATTTTATTTTTTGCTTGATTTATAAATTGCATCATAATTTCACTTTAATAAGCAACTAACATTAAAAATGTTCATTTAATTTTTCGAAGTTTGTTAAATTGACAAACAATACACATGAACAATTCATGCGACGCTCGTGTTTGTGAATGAAACTTCGCGTTGACAATTTTTATTTCATTTCTGTTTGTAATTTATTTAAACAGTGAGCTTATTCTATAAAAAATTTGACCTGGTAACCCAGTTTTTTACCCCGGCTGACGCATGTTCAACCTTGACCCACATATCATTGAGGCAAACATTCTGACAAGGTTTGATGAAGATACAATCAAAACTGTGACCTCTACTGTGTTAACAAAGTTTTCCTAAGATTTGACCTGGTGACCTAGTTATTGACCCCAGATGACCCATATTTGTACTTGACAGTTATATCATTAAAACAAACAATTTGACAAAGTTTGGTGAAGATCCAATTATAACTGTGAAATCTACAGTATTAACATGGTTTTTCATAAGATTTGACCTAGCAACCTAGTTTTTACCTAAGATGACCCATGTTCGAACTTGTCCAAGATATTATGAAGACAAACATTCTGACAAGGTTTCATGATATAGACACCAGATTTAGATACCAGATTTATGTAGCGCCCTTTTTGTACTGTTCGTACGTTCAAATCCGCTTAACATATGTTGCAGCCACGAGGGCGCATGTGCATCCTCTACCATTGCAGATACAGCATGATCTGACCAGAGGGATAGACTGAGAGAAAGTCCCCAGAAGGGAGAGAAGGATATTAGATACAGGCATGTCCGGCGCGGGATATATTATTTCAATATATATAGACAACCTGATTCTTTAATGTGCCCAGTGTATAGCACCGATACACAGCTTCCTGGCAATTTAACCAGTACTTACACAGTCTACACGGTCAGATATAGTGGGAAATACTATGAATAGAATTTATAAAATCTCCATGGCCCAGGCCGTGAATTGAACCCAGGACCTCTGGATTGACAGCTCAGCACGTTACCACTGAGCTATCTCCGCTTATATGATGATCCAATCAAAACAGTGACTTCTAGAATGTTCACAAGATTTTCCAGCAATTTGCCCTAGTGACCTAGTTTTTGACCGGAAATGACCCATTATCAAACTTGACTTACATATTATTGAAATAAACATTCTGACAAAGTTTCATGAAGATCCAATCAAAACAGTGATTTCTAAAGAGTTCACAAGGTTTTCCCTTATTTGGCCCTGGTGACCTAGTTTTTTACCCAAAATGGCCCAATATCGAACTCATCCGAGATTTTGTCAATATTAACATTCTGACCCAAAACTAAAACTGTGCCCCTAGTGTGTGTACAAGGTAAAGTTTGACGACGCACGACGCCGGACTGAGACTTATCAGAAAAGCTCACCCTGTCACTTTGTGACATGTGAGCTAAAAATAAAGAGTTATAACTCATAAAAATTTACTTGGGACAAAACCTATTGTGGACATGCACAACTTGGCAAACTACTTATCACTTCTAAGAAGTTTCACTGAAGTTTCTGCATGTAGTTGCTGAGAAATAGTTTGAACAAAATTTACCTATTGTATAAAACAAAGAGCCATAACTCAGTGAAAATTAATCCCAAAAAAAACTGGTTATTGCAAGCACAACTTGGCTTACTTTTTATAACTTCTGTGAAGTTTCATTGAATTCCTATGAGTAGTTACTGAGATATTGTATATACACTGTATAAAAAACAACGAAGGGCCATAACTCAGTGAAAATTTAACCAAACAAGACAAGCTTAATGCATGCACAACAGGGCTAACTACTAATCACTTCTGTGAAGTTTCATTGAATTCCTGTAGGTAGTTATTGAGAATAGTCCGGACAAATTTGCCTACTGTATATACTTTATAAAAAACAAAGGGCTATAATTCAGTGATAATTAACCCAAACAAAAAATGGTAACAGCATGCACAACTAGGCTTACTACTGATCACTTTTGTGAAGTTTCATTGAATTCCTGTCAGTAGTTGCTGAGAAATTGTCCAGACAAATTGTGTCTACAGATGCGCGGACTGACCGACCGGCTGACCGACCGACCATCAAGCGTGATTCCAATAAAGCCCCCATATATTTCATATCTGGGGGTATAATCAATAACGACAAGAGTTGTCTTTTCATAGGGAATATAGCATCATGTTTGGTACAAGATGACTATTCTAGAGTTTGACAACAATACAAACAGTTAAGAACCATACAGATTTCAATCATTTAAACAAAGTGTACCCAACAACATTATTTACTGAATCAAAAGGAAATCATCACATGGCTGAATATTGTACAGGATACACAAGGCTTACCTTCTGTTTGGAGTATCTACCATCTGATCAGAGATACCTTTACTTCTTATAATATTTTCTGTATCAGGTATATTACCAGGTAAATCATTCTCTTCTCTTCTCTGATCTGTATATTCAACTGGTGAAGATCTACATAAATGAAAGGAACAGAATACAGTAGTCCAGAAGGCATATATTTCTGTGTAAAATATCGAGGGCTCGGCGCAACACTGTCATAACTTGTTCTTATTTCAGTATGAGTTACGACACTGTTGTGTTGAACCCTCGATATGCATCAGAAATGGTCAGATATGCATACAAATAAAAACCTTTATTTCTTCGGTCATTTTCTTTGCTAAAAAATTATATGCATTTTATGTGCAACATACACAGGAGTGTCGACAGTATGTAATGTTTAACAAACGTGCTTAAATAGCAAAGCACATGTAGCTTTTGGGGAAAACAGAAAGTATTTTATTTGGTTATTAACACAAACTTAGTAGTGTCAATGACTTTTCAATTAATTACAATATAAATTTAGAAATAAGGAAATCTTTTAGGTACCACTAGCAAATGGATTCACTCATTGTACATTTTATTATAACAGTATACAAGACTGGAACAAGCTGTCAGAAAATACAAAATACATCAAATCAAAATATAATTTCAAGAAACAGGTATAAGCATATCTTTTAGAAAGAATGCAGCTAAATGAGGGTTCAGAATATGTACGGTACCAGTATAATTTTATTCATTCCAATTTTATATATACATTAGGAATTATCTTTTTATTTCCATGTTGTGTATGTTTATATTGTGCAATAAATGAATGCTATAACCTTGTTTAAATTCATGTATCATGTAAATACTTTCATAGACAGTGTGCATTGCCAACTGGTGGCATCTGGTGTGTGTAGACGGTCACTATCACAAACAAAACCAGTTGACAATGTCACACTTCTCTATTGCTTTTAATATCATCATTTATATGCAAAAAGAAATTATTCTATACTTTTCACGTTCAAATTTGGCACATTACATAGCAGTTTAACATCTTGTACAGTCTTTAACATTTTCTTTTTATTGTGTCTTAGATACTCAACATATTCATATTTGATCAATTATAGAGCATGGAAAGCGTTGGAAATAAGTATTGCATTTTTGTACAAAACCTTTACAGGTTATCCTGTGCCATGTCTATTTTATTATCTGTTCTAAACATCTGAGATATTAAGTCCAAATAGTATAAATGCTATAATGAATTTCTGTGATATTTGAATAATTCTTTAACTGACAAATTTTAGTAATTTGTATTACACAGTATATGATTAAGATCATTTATGATATACATTAATTGATGCATTATAACACCGTGATTGCTATAATTCTGGTATAAAGTATATATTTATATTATGATGACATACTGCACGAATAAAATCTCATCTTATTTTAGCTAAAATTCCAATAATACGCTTCGGTAGAGCCATGTGTATTAAACTTCAAGAGGTGTACAAAACTGTGGCTGGACAAATCCAGGTGTAAGAGACTTATGGCCGACTATAAACCCAGGCTGGCTAGCAATAAGCCAGTAGCGAAGAAACCAAAGCTGTTTTAATGAGTACTTAAGTAATTAAGTATGCCAGGCAAAATACTCATTTGATTGTTTTGATTTTGCAGTTTTACTCATCCATCTCAATTTCAATGAGTGAAATCGTCATGGCCCTCAAACATTATGTGGAGCACTAGAATGTGAAGCACCAGAAACACAGTAACTAATAGCATTATATTCAGTCATTGAATTCATTTTTTTTGTGACAGGTTGCCCGACTATATATACTTTATGAAGGAAACCAGTAATTCGAAGACAGTATATTACTCAGTACTATAACAGAAGCTTAAGTTTACAGGCTTGATTAGGGATTTAATATTGAATATCAACATTATGTCTTTATAAACAATGGACAGTTCCACAACATTGACGGGCATATAGTCATACTACACTGAATTATGAAAATCACACTACACAGCTTGTATACATGAAGCTGAAATGAAAACTGAACAACTAGCCATAGAGATTTCCTGTGTGTGCACTTATTGGGGTGTCAATACAGCTAAATCAAAAATCCTGAAAATCATATGCGGCCGATTATTTTTGCCAAACAAGAGGCTTTCAACCACATTGTTTTCATAGTTAATCTGTATTCAAAAAAATCCTTCAGAGCAGATTAAATTTACCATAACTGTGGCATTTCTTCAGATATTTTCATCAAATAACAGAAATGAAAGCTCTTACAGGACAGATAAATCCAGATTTCCAGATATATCTGGATTATTGTCACCCATGCACTTACCTCCCTCTGTAGTTATCTTCATCTCTCAATGAGGAAACATTCTGTGGTTCTCCAATCATTGATGAGGCTCGACTAGGAGTTCCTGATTCTCCTGATATTTTCTTCAATGTTAACTTCTTCACACTCTTCCTAGGTTGGAATGTGTCATTACCAAAACTGAAACTATCTTCTTCAAGTCCATCAAATATCTGAGCCTGAGCAAATATAACAGACATCAACAATTGAATATAATGAGATACCAACAACTAATATAAACAGATATCAACAATTAAATATAATGAGATATCAACAACTGATATAAACAGATATCAACAATTGAATATAATGAAATACCAACAACTGATATAAACAGATATAAACAATTGAATATAATGATATATCAACAACTGATATAAACAGATATCAACAATTGTATATGAACAGATATCAACAACTGAATATAATGAAATATCAACATCAGATATAAACAGATATCAACAACTGAATATAAACAGATATCAACAATTGAATATAATGAGATATCAACAACTGATATAAACAGATATAGTTCAATTTATAGGTCAGCATTATTGTATACATGGAAGATCCCATTTGTAAAAATATAGGTAACACCAATACTATATGTTATATAATATAGCGCAATCTATGAAACATCATATCACTGTCCTCTGTGGCGCAATTGGTAAAGCCCAAGGTAAGTGAATATTTAGGACTGTGTGTGAAGTTCGATGTCGTTTTTTTATTTTTTAAGATTGTTTTTTATTTTTAATAAAAGTTAGCTAAACTATCGATAAGAAAATAACATTTTCTTTTCAATTTAAATTGTTCCTTAAAATTGACAAAAATATAATTTCTATAACATTTTAATTGCGGAGTAATTATAAAATAAGTAGAAACTGGTTTAGATGTTAAGTATGTATAGTATTTAAAATTACAAATTGAATTTGCGATTTCGTGCAATAAAATGTATACAAAAAAAGAGACATACACCAGATAATAAGTTCATTTTTCTGTCCTTTTTCTCTTTTAAAATTTATGCGAAAAAGGTACTATATTCAGCGAGTATACATACATGTAAAAAGAACCCACAAATAAAAAAAGAAATGTATATTATAATTAAAACAAGAGGGCCATGATGGCCTTATATCGCTCACCTGAGCATTGTAACACTAAGGGAAAATTTGATCAAGGAAAGGTTATTTGACATGGTAAAGAATTATCTTCCAAAACTCTTAAGTAGGTGTTGAAATCAACTGACCCCCGGGGCTGGGCCAATATTGACCACAAGCCATGATTTGAACATGCTTGGTAGAGTTCAACAAGAAAATGCTACATTCGAAATATCTAAGCCCTAGGCCTCGTGGTTTTTGACAATAATTTTTTTTTAATTTTCCAATATGGGCCTTTATAAATCTAGTGACCCCGGGGCAGAGCCGGTTTTAACCCCCCAACCAAAATTAGAACTAACTTAATAGAGGTCTGCTAGACAATGCTACATACCAAATATCTTGGCTCAAGGCCATGTGGTTTTGGACAAGAAGATTTTTTGATTTTTCCTATATAAAATAGAGTAAACCTTTGGGTGGGGCCAATTTTGACCCAGGGCCATAATTTGGACAAACTTGGTAGAGGACCACTACTAGAAAATGCCACATACAAAATATTGAAGCTCTAGGGCCTGTAGTTTTAGACAAGATAATTTTTAGTTTTCCTATATTAGTCTATATAAATCAAGTGAGCCCCAGGGCGGGGCCAATTTTGACCCTTGGGCAATAATTTGAACAATCTTGGTAGAGGTCCACTAGGCAATGCTACACACCAAATATCAACGCTCTAGGTCCTCTGGATTCAGAGAAGAAGACTTTTTAAATTTTCCTATATAAGTCCATATAAATCAAGTGACCCCTGGGGCAGGGCCAATTTTGACCCAAGGGCAATAATTTGAACAAACTTGGTAGAGGTCTACGAGGCAATGCTACATACCAAATATCTAAGCTCTAGGTCTAGTGGTTTAAGAGAAGAAGATTGTTAAAATTTCCCTATACAAGTCTATATAAAATCAAGTGACCCCAGGTGGCGGGGCCAATTTTGACCCTAGGGCAATAATTTGAACAAACATGGTAGAGGTCCACTAGACAATGCTACACACAAAATACCTAAGCTCTAGGCATTGTAGTTTTCTGACAAGAAGATTTTTAAAAAATGTCCTATTGGTTGCCATGGCAACCAGAGTTTGTAATGAAATTAATTTTTTTTAACAAGTTAGGTAGAGCTTCATGCAAGGAACATCCATGTAAAGTGTCGTTCAAATTAGCCAACTGGTTAAGATTGAGATGTAATTGTAAAGCATGCACGACAGACATTACGCGATCACAATAGCTCACAGCTCTGGTGAGCTAAAACGAGAAAAGTACATGCCCGTCTACTCAATATAGATGTCAGTTACATCAATTAGACCAGCTATCTATATTTAAAACCGTTGTTTTCACATCACTCATACACTCAAACAACATTACTCATACAAATGCAAATTATTTACAAGACAAACCAAAGTAAACAAAGGGAGATAACTTTGCAATAAATGAACAGGGAGCAACAATTCTTAAGCAACTTTTTATCACCATTATTGCACATTACAACACAATATATCAATTTGTTACAAATCCATTGTTCAAACAACCTGTCTACCAGGTGTATCTAGAATCATTACCTAGTTCTTGTCTAGAAGAAACTAGAGATATCACTGAAGGTGATGAATACCCCCACACACCGCTTTGACACAGAATGTTCAAAATCTGAGAAATAAAGAATTTTCAGAAATGTTATTGGCTATTACTTAAAAGATGCAATCTTGATTTCTTCTAAAGGGGCAGTTATACCCTTGGTCTTATGCATGACACACTCTTACATGTTGGTGAACATTTCTGTCAAGTATTTCCGAAATCCATCCATGTATGACAAAATTACTGAGCATACATACAGATTTTTTACATTTAACCTCTAAGTGTGACCTTGACCTTCGAGCTACAGCCAATGGGGTTGCACGCGACACATCGTCTAAAGATGGTTAACATCTGTGGTAAGTTTTTTCAAAATCCTCCAATGAATGACAAAGTTACAGAGCAGATATGCCAAAAGACCAAAATTATCACCTTTGAACTCTAAATGTGACCTTGACCTTGGAGCTACAGCCATGGGAGTTGCGCGCGACACATCGTCTAGTGGAGGTTAATATTTGTGGTAAGTTATTTCAAAATCCCCTGATCAATGACAAAGTTACAGAGCGGATATGCCAAAAAGACCATAATTATCACCTTTGACCTCTAAGTGTGACCTTGACCTTGGAGCTACAGCCATGGGACTTGGGCACAACACATCGTCTAGTGGTGGTTAACATTTGTGGAAAGTTATTTCAATACACTCCAATGAATGACGAAGTTACAGAGCGGACATGCCAGACCAAAATTATGACCTTTAAACTTAAGAGTTACAAAGCTGACATGATTCAGGACAGACAGACCGACCAACCGACAGACTAAGTGACTCCTATATAGCCCCAACTATTTTAGAGGGGGTATAATTTAATAGACAGCATTAAGCTAAGAGGAATAACTGTACAACAAGTGGATGTTATGGTACTTTGATCAGCACTTCCATTCATTACCATTAGTCCAGCAAGCAAGTTCCAAGGAAATTTCTTATTTGGATATCAAGCAGGGCTTGAAAATTCCACTCGCCCGCTCGCATTGGCGAGTTGAAGTTGGCATCGGGCGAGTAGATTTTTGTGAATGCTAGTCCGACGGGGCGAGCACAAAATCAGGCATTCAATCACCCTAAAATTAATTTAAAACTGGAAATATCTCTTTCCAATTCGATTCGAATCAATTTAGATTCACGTTTTGTTTATGTTAAATCCGCGTTCGTGAAACGCTTGCACTAGACAATAATGACTAAAAATAGATTGTTGCCCTGTACCCGGCCCTGCGGCATATTTAAAACACCGCTACAAGTTAACAAGTTTAACTGCGACAATGCCTCATTCGCCGGCCTTTCTATTTATTTCAAGAATGGGATTTCTTACTTGACAAATTAATTGGATGCGTTGATTATTGTTGGTCTCGTATCAACGGACTCAAGTAAGTGTCAAATCCGGAATATCCTTACCATGTTACCTGTTTTCTGATAATAAACAGTGCCCGTTTTCCGAAAATGAACAGACGACAGAAAGCAATTTCAAGTAGAAGAAGCATTCGCAATAAATATCAGTGTTGCTACTTGAAAGACGGCTTGATATGTACGCGAATCACGGTGATCCTTAGTGATTAAAGATTAAAATCTGTATCGTTCATGTATGTTGTAATAATTTATGTCAGCATCTGACGTAATTTTCCCGCAATCAGTCATACATAACAGAAGATATATACATCCTTTAAAGTCTTAATCATAACTTAATTACATTCTAAAAGTATACAAACACTTAATTTTCTTAAGGGCGAGTTGGTTCTTCTAAGGGGCGAGTAAGAAATTGCAGTTACTAGTCCTACAGGACTAGTAGCACCTTGAAAAATTTTCAAGCCCTGTCAAGTAATTGGATGGAAAATAAAATGTGACAGGGATGCACACAAACCAACCATTTATACATATTCTCAACTTTTGGTGAAATAGCAAACTTTGCAAATCAGGTAAACAAGAAATTAATGCTGATATCTACAGAAAAGTAGAATAAATATAATTATACATACCTTTCCACTTCCACTTAGCCCACCAGACAATGCCTTTGGTTTTATCTTAGCCATTGGTCGTGGACTGACTTTATGTTGATTAGCTAGAGCAGCTTTTTGTGCTACAGGATTGGTTGGTTTAAGAACATCTTCAAGTTTCTTTGAACTTTCTTTCATATTCCAGAACAAAGGAGAATCTCCGTATGGTGAATGTTTGAGTGTAAGTAAAGTCTGTTGTAACTGAGCTGTTTGATTGTTTACAGCTGGATTTGTTCTGTAACAATAAATTAATACTAGTATTCTATGTATCCAAATACACATAATCAATACAACTATGTGTATAATTGAGCACATAATCCATTGAATTAAATGAATGCAGACATATTTTTAGCGTTGTTTTGAACCATCAAACTGGACCACAGATCCCAAATACAATCCCAAGATAGGTTTTCATTCAAGGATCCTATATACCAAGTTTAGTCAAGATTGGTCAATCCAAACTTATTGACCGGACACCACCTGTTTGACGCCCGCCCGCCCTATTCGGCATTCTATTAAGCAGGTTTCACTTTTTTTTTCAAGTAAATGCAGATAATTTTCTGTTTCATATGCATTTCGTCACTGAATCATGGACGTGATATTTCTTGACAAGTTTATGGAAAGAACGTTTCCGGGTGCGAACATTCCTTCATGAAAATTTGTGTGTTTTCCTCACCCACAACTCAAGGAAAAGCCACGACTTAAGGAAAAGCGACCATACCATTTACCCTATATGTAAGAACTGCCTTATACAGTTATATCTGTATGTGGTAATGGGTTAACACTTGAGTTAACAATGGCTTTAGTTTTATTGTGTTTTTCAGTACTTCACTGTATGTGACAACTACATTTTCTTAAACCTGATATGCTTATGTTTTTTCCAACTTCATGATTAAGTTATATGTTGTAAATTGAGTTGTTTAATAACCACTTTTTTGTTTTTTTCTATTAAACATGTAAGAAATTTGACTTTCAAGATGGCCGCCAATTCAAAACAAGGGAGGTAAATATTGTAGTTGTGGAAACTATGTATTGCAATATATCGCAATAGGGGTTATGCCATATCATTGTGCCCCAACATAAAATAGTATCATCTTACCCTCCAAGTGATGGACCAACACCAATATTGGCTCCAGTACTGGCAAAAGATCCAAACCCTGTAAAAGAAAATATCACTCACAGATTATAATGCTTCCATTAATACTTTTTTCCAGTTGTTTTGAATGAAACAATATAAAAATACATATACATTAGATATCAATCATGCAAACATACACAAGTAATGAATAAAACTTAATTGTCACAAAAGTGACCAATACCCCACTGCCGCTTTGACACTACGGATGTGATAGTACACTATATGGCTCAAGGGCACATAAATCTGTAATGTGTGGATCACTGCGCATGGATATTGTGTCTTGCACATCTACACTTCATGGTGATGACATATTTCAAGTTTTATTTCAATAGATGTAGGAATGTGGAAGAAGTTCACTCCACAAACTTGTGATATTGCATGCCTATGGACCAACCAACCGACTGACACAGTGACTTCAATATACCCCTTCTCTAACTTCGTTTGCAGGGGTATAACAATTTCAATATAGAATATATCTAGTGCTGAACTGATAATTATTTTGATCAGATGGAGCATATTATATTAAATGATTGCCTTACCTGATGTAGTTGTACCAAAGTTTCCTAAGCCACCAGCTTGATTTAATCCAGTGTTTCCAAACAGGTTAGAACCAGTATTTAAACCTCCAGCACCAAAGTTGAATGCTGGAGCAGTTGATGTAGTTGTCAGTCCAAATGTTGGTTTGGTGGCACCAAATGCTGTTCAAATAACAAATATAATAAACATAAAATTTACACAAAATAATCATTACACCAAATTTTCATTTGATGGTGAGTTTAGAGATATCATATAATCAACATTTGATAATTAATGAAAGTGATCATTCAAAAAATCATAAAAAAGTTTTAAAAAAACACTCTAATGACACTTGTCTTATTTTTAAAATTTACTAAATGCATTACTTCTCAATCTAAAATAAATTTTGATATGAATGAAAATAAAACTCCTTTGCTCAATGATTTTAAAGAGCAACACCAATTTCATTTTGTTTTCTGCATTCTTTCATGTCTTCTTATAAAGCAATAAATACAGACTTCAAACAAAAGATGAAGACTTAATAAATGAGTACTTCCAAAATCAAAACAAGTGCTAACTTTATGGCAAAATTGATTGCACTTAGGAAATAGTAAAGGTCAAGTTTGAAGAAGTCACAAAATGCAGCAATGTTATTGGAAGATTTTAACAAAAGAGCTCAAACACAACCAATCTAATGCTTGATTTTTGAGACTGTTTCAAGCACACTTATGTAAACATGATATAATAGCCATGTATGTTCACTTACTACCACCAAACCCTGAAGAAGTTGTTGCTGTGTTAAAACCAAATCCTGAGCTAGGAGTAGAAAAAGGTTTAGCAAATAAGTTTGCACCAGAGTTTGTGCCGAATCCCCCAAATCCAGCAGTAGACGTTGTCTGTGCTCCAAATGCAGGCTTGTTGTTAGCAAATAATCCACCCTGTAATTCAACCAATGAGAATGGACATAAGTTATGATAATCTAATGTGACACATAAACAAGTGTTCATTATTTTGGTGTCATTATGTACAATTTCTAATATTTAACATTAAAGAGTCAAAAGTAAACAAGATGTGTTAAAAAAACATAATGCCCCCTCCGGGTGACCTTTGACCGGAAAATGCACAGGTCACATACAATTTGTCATAAAGAACCAACATATGAAGTTTGATGATTGTAGGTTGAACACTTTTGATTTTACTGGCAAGGTTAAAGTTTGGTACAGACAAACAAAGGGTAAAAAATCTGCTAAAAATGATCGAATCACAAAACCCTGACAATATGTGCTGGGGCACTTGGTGACAATAGTTCTATCAAAGTTTGGTAAAGATTTTGAGAAATATAGGAGTTGTGCACAGAAGAGTATTTCTCTACTACGTATGCACAAAATAAACAAAGGGCCATAAATCCGCCAAATATAATCCAATCACAAAAGCTGGAATATATGTGCTCAGGTTCTTGGTGACAATGAGTCTGTGAAAGTTTCATCTAATTCTTTTGAGAAATGTAGGAGGAGTATCATAGAAGAAATTTTGGACACAAAATAAACTAAGGGCCATAAATCTTCCAAAAATGATTAAATCACAAAACCTGCACAACATGTGCTGGGGAACTTGGTGACAATAGTTCTAACAAAGTTTGGTCAAAATTGCTTGAGAAATATAGAAGTTGCAAACAAAAGAGTATTTCTCTATATACATATATTACATATGCACAAAATAAACAAGGGCCATTATTCCGTTAAAAATGACCGAATCATAAAACTTCAACATTATGCACTGGGTAACTTGATAACAATATTTCCATGAAAGTTTTATCAAAATCCCTTGAGACAAGAAGGAAACAAAAGTATTTCTCTATTACAATTGCACAAAATAAACAAAAGGCCATAATTCTGTCAAAAATAATTGAATCACAAAACCCGGAACTTCATCAAAATCCCTTGAGAAATGTACGAGTAATATCCTAAAAAAAATTTAGGAATTTTTTAAAACACGATGACCATGTGATTTTTGACCTACTGACCTGAAAATGCACAGGTCCTGTAGAGGTTGTCATGAGGAACCTATATATGAAGTTTGATGATTGTAGGTGGAAGCGTTCTGATTTTATAGGCAAGGTTAAAGTTTGGTACAAACAGACAAACAGAAAGACAGGCTAAAAACAATATGCCTCCATCTATCTATATGGGTGCATAAAATAAGGTTATGATAGGTATTGTAAAATAAAAGTTCAAAACAGAAAAGATCAATTTTGTTTATACAAATAAACTTATGAAGTACTTACAGCCTGCGAAGTTCCAAAGCCACCAAATCCAGTACTAGCAGCAGGTTGACCAAATGTATTTGTGCCACCAAACAAACTTGATTGTGTTGTAGTAGCTGCACCAAATAATGGCTAAAAATAAATGTAATAATACTTGAAGTAAATCATTGTTAAATGCAAACTAAATGTGTCTATATCAAAACATGAACAAGAGTGCCAGGTCACAAAATACACCCGTCAAGGTCCATAACTCAGAAGTGCCTGGGCTGATTGGGCTGGTTATCAAACTTGACCTAGATCATATGGCCATAAACAATTGCATCGAGTTTGGTGAGGATCCAAATAAAACTGTTTGAATTAGAGAATGGACACCGTTGTGGACGCCGCCCGCTGGCCCACTATGGGTGTTCCAATAATATGACCCCATTTCAGAGGTTTTCTTAAGGATTTTACTTCCACTTGCCCGAGGGGCAAGTTACTTTGAACATCTACTTGCCCCCAGAGAAAATAGGTTGCCCTATTTTTAAGTCAATATTTGTTAACATTTAAAGACGTTTTCGGTAGTTCGCTACATTTTTCACATAGACATATAGGAAAAATTAAAACTGATCAATGAAATTTTTTTAAACTTTGCATAATCGTAGCATATGATAACAGAAACATTTTAAGCGAAAAAAAATTGGGGGATACTGATCTCGTTTTTGAGATATCTGCCCTTGAATTTGAAAAAACCCGCATGATCAATGAATGCTAGCATTTTGATTGGTTATTTATTTTTATAACTGACCTTGACTGACAAATAAACTGCCCATTTATTTATAGCTGAAGACCCCAATGATCGATATTTAGTTCTATTGCCTGTTTGACAGAATTTGCACCCTCCTTTAACCTTATCTATGTGTAATTAGTATAGACACTGGCGTAGTTTCATCTCAGTTTGTTACGATTTTTGGCGAAGTAACTATAAGTTGTTTTTATGTAAAGTCACTTCACAAATGTGTTAAGTTTGCTAGAATACTGTCAACTTATATTCGATATTTAAGATTCAATTTTGGATTTAAAAGAAGCAACATATAGGCATACTCAATGCATATAAATCGGAATAGATAAACAGGTATAAAAAAAGGCTTAAAAAACCTGCGTTTTTTCAAACGGGCGTATAAAAAGGAGTTATTATAATGTATCATAAAGATAAAACATAAGGACAAACTGTTTACGTCAGTAGATTTCATATGTTTTAAATAAAACATCGGATATAAGAACTATTTGATCCAAAATTATTATATCAACATACATTGTAAGACAGTGGCTAAGTCAATCTTTTGCAAAAACAAGAGAATGTAAGCACTAAAATTTTGCCTAAAATCTACTTTAAGACAAAATAAATGAAGAAGCCTATAGCAAACCTTATTTTGTTGAGGTTGTCCAAACAAACTACTAGTTCCAGTGCTAGTGTTGGTACCAAAACCAAATCCTGCCTGTGTTGTTGTTGTTGTACTTCCAAACAAAGGTTTATTCTGACCAAATATACCACCAGTAGATGCTTGTGGTTGTTGTCCAAATAAACCACCTGAAGTACCTGTAGATGTGCTAGTACCAAACCCAGCTGAAATACACACAAACCAAGTGGGAAAGTTTAAACACAATAAATACCTTAAGTAGCTAAGTTAATACATGTCTAGATCCTGTGTCTTAGGATATTCAGATTTCATGAATACAGTAAAACATGATTACCATGCAGTATAAATTGGATGTTGCAAATTTTAAGATCAGACCATAATAATGTAGTTCATTTATGCTGCAATAATAGCTAAACATGTCACAAATTTGGAAAGTTTTTATAATAAATCAACATAAATCAGGATACTTTGTCAACAACATGTGAAACATCATGCTTGTAACATGACTTTAGTAGGACATGATATTGGGTGCAACTGAAAACATGAAATCACCCATTTCTGATTCAAAAACTTTGTTTAAACAATCAACAAACATGCATTAGTGACATCAGAACACTTCACGCTAGCACTTCATATCTATCACAAGCATCTGCTTTAAGTTACGGTACACAAGGTGGCTTTTCCATTTTTTTTATATTTCTACCATGGACTCTGGTATATGTTTTGAGAAAGTAACTTATTTATCTGAAGTATACGCACATATATGCCTGATTTATAAGCATTACTAAGCTGCTACTTTTAAATCCAAATATTAATAATAAATATCAAAAATGGGTTGGCTGTGTTTTCAGAAAATGACTTATAGTTACTTCGTTAAGTTTTGTCGCCAAATTAAACCAAACTGCTTCAGTTTCAACACTGAATTACACTGAAATAAGTAGGGTACAATTTCTCTCTAACAGTCAATAGCACTACATATCGATTCCGTCGGGGTTTACAGCTAGAATCAAATGGATTATGGAGGTTAATTTACCAGTCAAGTTCAGTTTGGACATCAAACAACCAATGAAAATGCTAGCATTCATCAATCACATGCTAAGCACATGCTAAGCATCAGTTTCAACACAACTTAATCAAAACATTATGTGTAGATCGCATTTGGATTAAATTGCAATAAAATCTGACCTTGTTGACATGTTACATGCAAGTTACGTCATTCTTTGACGTTATGATTTTAACTTGACATTTTTTTTCATTGTGGAATCAGTCTCTCTGGTGTTTGATTCAGATCAAATAATGCCTGATAATGAAGTTCCTTTGATGAATTGACCTGTTTTTAACTTTTTATGGTGATAGTGTTGCCACAGATTGGTGACAATTGGAAAAGCTACCATGCATGTATCGTAAGCATTCGTCCTATAACAAGACCAAGTTATACAGTATTATTTTAACACAAATTTGCAGAATGTTACAAATAGAAAGACATCCAACATGATGATTTCTGAGATATCTAACATTACCACATCAAACTAATGTCACCATGCAACATGATGATTTCTGAGATATCTAATATTACCACATCAAACTAATGTCACCATCCAACATGATGATTTCTGAGATATCTAATATTACCACATCAAACTAATGTCACCATCCAACATGATGATTTCTGAGATATCTAACATTACCACATCAAACTAATGTCACCATCCAACATGATGATTTCTGAGATATCTAATATTACCACATCAAACTAATGTCACCATCCAACATGATGATTTCTGAGATATCTAATATTACCACATCAAACTAATGTCACCATCCAACATGATTATTTCTGAGATATCTAATATTACCACATCAAACTAATGTCACCATCCAACATGATGATTTCTGAGATATCTAATATTACCACATCAAACTAATGTCACCATGCAACATGATTATTTCTGAGATATCTAATATTACCACATCAAACTAATGTCACCATCCAACATGATGATTTCTGAGATATCTAATATTACCACATCAAACTAATGTCACCATCCAACATGATGATTTCTGAGATATCTAATATTACCACATCAAACTAATGTCACCATGCAACATGATTATTTCTGAGATATCTAATATTACCACATCAAACTAATGTCACCATCCAACGTGATGATTTCTGAGATATCTAATATTACCACATCAAACTAATGTCACCATGCAACATGATTATTTCTGAGATATCTAATATTACCACATCAAACTAATGTCACCATCCAACATGATGATTTCTGAGATATCTAATATTACCACATCAAACTAATGTCACCATGCAACATGATGATTTCTGAGATATCTTACATTACCACATCAAACTAATGTCACCATCCAACATGATGATTTCTGAGATATCTAATATTACCACATCAAACTAATGTCACCATGCAACATGATTATTTCTGAGATATCTAATATTACCACATCAAACTAATGTCACCATCCAACATGATGATTTCTGAGATATCTAATATTACCACATCAAACTAATGTCACCATCCAACATGATGATTTCTGAGATATCTAATATTACCACATCAAACTAATGTCACCATGCAACATGATGATTTCTGAGATATCTAATATTACCACATCAAACTAATGTCACCATGCAACATGATGATTTCTGAGATATCTAATATTACCACATCAAACTAATGTCACCATGCAACATGATGATTTCTGAGATATCTAACATTACCACATCAAACTAATGTCACCATGCAACATGATGATTTCTGAGATATCTAATATTACCACATCAAACTAATGTCACCATGCAACATGATGATTTCTGAGATATCTAATATTACCACATCAAACTAATGTCACCATGCAACATGATGATTTCTGAGATATCTAATATTACCACATCAAACTAATGTCACCCTGCAACATGATGATTTCTGAGATATCTTACATTACCACATCAAACTAATGTCACCAAGACTTTTTGAGAACTAGAGCTACAAGTGAAAACTTGTTATTTTTTGGAAGCATTGACAGTAACTGATTTATTTTTCAAATTAAGAGTTCAAACATTTTTACCTGATGCTCCAAATCCAGAAGGTTTACTTTGAGCAAATGCAAATCCTGATGGTTGGGTAGCAGTAGCATTTGGGGTACCAAATCCAAATCCAGTTGTGGTACCAGCTTGTTTCCCTTTTCTTCCTGATGTGTAATCCTCTACTCTCAGTTCCTATTAATGCAAATTTACATAATGAATGAAATTAAAACCAAACACAAATTTGATAATGTGAAATTGATGTAATCCATTCCTTAAAAATGTGATCAGATAGGACATACAACAAACAAACAGAAATACTGCAATTATCATCTCAATCAGTAATATCAGGTATAATAACCAGAATCTTCATAACTCATTACACAGCACCATTTATAACATCATTATATCATAAATCATTATTTATCATTACATTCACCTTCAAGGCATTAAGTATTGTCAATGTATCATAATTTACATAAAGCTAATTAGTGCTATGTTTCAAACAGATTCTGTATGCTTCACCTCAAGACTTTTTGTCTCATATTCCTTCATGGCTGTAATACATTGATGTTTGGTATTTATAGTTTGTGTCACTCCATTTTTCACCATAGTATCTTGTCCCTGAGGAGGATTAAACTTCACAGTAGTTCCAGCTTGAGGTTGAGCAAAGGCTGAAATACAATAAGACAAAAATAAAACACAACGATGAATGCCCAATCAGGGTAACCTTTGATCTACTGACCCAAAAATACACAGGTCAGACCTCTTGAGGTTGTCATGACGAACCATCATATCAAGTTTGATGATTGTAGGTGGAAGTGTTCTGATTTTATAGGCAAGGTTAATGTTTGGTACAAACAAACAGACAGACAATATGTCCCCGTTCTATACTGGGCACAAAAGTAAATCACAAACTTAGTTACTGTAAAAGAAACAATGAGATGTTTAATACAGTTGAAACGCGATAGTCCGAAATGCGATTGTTAAAAAATGCGATAGTTTGAAATCGCTCGCCAGTCCCGGCAAATTTCCTTCTATTTTCAATATAGATTTGATGCGAAAGTTCGAAATGCGGTAGTACGAAAAATGCGAAAATTCAAAATGAAATTGAAGTCCCCAGATACGTTATTACACTATAAAAAGATGCGAAAGTTTGTAGTGACTGTGCGATGTTTTTCACACCTATTCAATTTATTCAATAGTTAGAAATAATTGATTTTATTTGTCTACCACATTGACACATTGTTGAAAAGAAATCATCTGGCCATAAAACTGTGAAAATATTAATTATGATAAGCACATAAATTATAAGCGTTTAAAATATAGACTATAGAAGTCGTGTGTATACTTCATAATTGATTACTGTACCGTAATCATTCGTGTAAAGGTCGCACATGCTTATCAGACGCAGGTCAAACATATGTGGCAATCCAGTGAAAATATTTTCATGTGTAAGACACATATACATTTTTAGCAAAGATATATGACCAAAGAAATGACGAGAAAATGAAAAAAAATCGGCACCATTTTGTTTGTTTTGCGTTAAGTAATCCGGGAAAATTACGGACCTGTATTGTTTTTTAGATAAACTTCACAAGAAAGATTTATTTCCCTTGTGTTTTTAGCTATCATTTGCAAAGTTTGTATCCGGTAAACAATTAAATTCAGCTTGTTCCGATTTTGACCGTGTTCAGCCGCGAAAAATTTGGTTCGAGCAGAAACATAATGGAAACGTGTAGAATCACGCTTCAACGGGCGGGTCATCACAATATTCCAGACTTTTTTCTCATAAACAAAAAGATGCGATAGTTCGAAGTGCGATAGTTCGAAATTTTCAGACATTCCTGTGGCATTTCAAACTATCGCGATTCAACTGTATGTTCAAAACACAGCTGTCAACACAAAAGAAAGCAGTACTTCATATATTCTTAAATTAGTTCAAGGGTAGTAAATATTTATTATAAATAAAGATAGAAAGAAAACATTTGTCACGTAATGTAAGTGATGGGATTATATGGTATTTGATAAATGTGAGATAAACAAGAACAGTTCATATACATATAACTAAGACAAGAAACGCGGCAATGCCAGGAAACAAGGTTTTCCAAGGCTTTAATACCACAGTACTCTAGAATTCAGCGCTAAGGCTTCATCAGTGGTTCAGTTTCCAGTGTGGCTAATAAGTTAACAGTAATCTTTACCCTATTGGCATAGAATACAATCCCAAGCTTGGTTTCTATGTAAGCTACCTACACACAAAATTTCATCACAATATCTTAATCCTTTCATCAAGTTATACACCAAAACAGATTTCCTCTTTTTAGTAAAAATGACCTTGACCCAACTGGCCCCAAATACAATTCCAAGTTAGGTTTTTATGCAAGGATGCTAAATACCCAGTTTAGTCAACATTGGTCATTCCAAATTTAAGTTATTGACCAGAAACTGATTTTCTATTTTTAGTAACAGTGACCTTGACCCTGACCCCACAGATCCCAAATACAATCCGAAGCTAGGTTTTGATTCAAGGATGCTAAATACCATGTTTATTTAATATTAGTCAATCCAAACTTAAGTTATTGACCAGACACTGATTTTCTTTTTAGTAATGGTGACCTTGACCCCACAGATCCCAAATACAATCATGAGCTAGATTTTCATTCAAGGATCCTACATACAAAGTTTAGTCAAGATTGGTCAATCCTAACTTAAATTATTGACCGGACATCCCCTGTTTGACGCCCACCCATCGCCATAATTATTTGGCATTCTAATAACCAGGTTTCACTTCGTGAAAACCTGGTTGATAAAAAGGCACATGACTGTGATATATGTAAGTATACTTGATCATCAGTATCTAGTCCACATGTATATTTTATTCATAGCTACACTTGATATGCACCTTCAGTAAAATTGGCATTTTGTATTTACAAATATAGGATTGTGCCAAAAAGGTGGGAAATAATTTGCTTCAATAATCTTTATGGTGACAATAAGCTTGATATTATAAAGTTTAGATTATACATTCTGTAAAGTCACCAGATCTAAATACTGCCATGACTGTTGATCTTACACACAACACATAACAAAGAGAGATTGTCCACAAGAAGTTACCTGCATTGTTTCCAAACAATCCAGAACCTGTATTATTGGTACTTCCAAACAAGCCTCCACTACTTGCTGTTGTAGCTGTAGCCCCAAATCCACCTAACCATGTATATAATAAGCACATTTAAGTTAACTAAGACTGGCAGGTTTAGCAGTGTAACTTAATTTATCATACATTTCAATCATGAACATTAAACTATAAATGAACTCATCAACTATTTATGTTTCAAATTGTATCCATCAACTTTCATTAAGTGGTATAACAAATACATTAATCTATCTAATTACCTGAATTATGTAAAAGAATAAAACAGAAATTTATTCAAATACAAACCTGAAGATCCAAAACCAAATGCGTTACTGGTACTGACTGCTGGTGTACCAAATAGTCCCGTACTTGCTGTAGTTTTCGGCCCAAATAATCCACCAGTACTGCTTGGAGTGGAACCAAAATCTGTATCCAAGTAATAATCATGTCATATAAATTACTACTGTGATTAATATATGTAATGCTATTTTACAGGAATCAACAATCTAACAATTAGAGATTATTTGATGATTATGTTTATCTTCTTTAACTGTTGATAAACATATAACATGACAAGAGGACCAAGTGGCCCTGCAATGCTCACCATAGAAAAGAGTTATGGCAATATCGCTTACGAATTTGATTTTAACTTGTGCTGCAGTAAGTAAAAAATACTGGAAAATAAGACATCTGACCCATGGAGTTGGGACAAATTTGACCCCATGGACATTATTTTAGCAACTTTGAGTTTCTAGTTGGTACTGCATGCCAAATATCTAAGCTCTAAGAACATTTATTATATTTTCTTTTATAAATCTATACAAGAAGACCAAGATGGCCCTACATTGTTCACATGTCAATCACTGCTCACTTATTAAAACATTGTTTTGAACCGGTGACCTTGTTTTTGACCCCAGATGATTCTTGTTAAAACTTGTCCCACATGAATAAGACAAACATTCTGACAAAATTTGGTGAAGATCCAATCAAAACCATGAAAACTACAGCATAGACCAGGTTTTCCTAAGATTTGACCTCGTGACCTAGTTTTTGACCCCATTGACCTATGTTCGAAATCTGACAAGGTTTGGCCAAGATCCAAGTAAAACCATGACATTTAGAGCTTTTACAAGATTTTTGCCTAAGATTTGACCTGATGACTCAGTTTTTGACCCCAGCTGACCCATGTTCAACCTTATCCCACATATCATTGAGGCAAACAATCTGACAAGTTTTGGTGAAGATACAATCAAAACTGTAACATCTACAGTGTTAACAAAGTTTTCCTAAGATTTGACCTGGTGACCTAGTTATTGACCCCACATGACCCATATTTGTACTTGACTGTTATATCATTAAAGCAAACAATTTGACAAAGTTCGGTGAAGATCCAATTATAACTGTGAAATATATAGTGTTAACATGGTTTTTCATAAGATTTGACCTAGCAACCTAGTTTTTGACCCAAGATGACCCATGTTCAAACTCATCTTAGATATTATGAAGACAAACATTCTGACAAGGTTTCATGATGATCCAATCGAAACAGTGACATCACAAGGTTTTCCAGAAATTTGACCCCAAATGGCCCAATATCGAACTCGTCCGAGATTTGGAAGATATTAGCATTCTGACACAGTTTTGCAAAAATTGAGCTAAAAATGTTGCCCCTAGTGTGTTCACAAGGTAAAGTTTGACGATGCACGACGCCGGACGAAGACTGATCACAAAAACTCACTTTGTGACATGTGAGCTAAAAACAAATTTACCAATTTATGCTGTCAGCATTATGTGAATCTTACCAGACAAAGTGTATCCCCCACAAACTTCTGACCAGACTTATGTGATCTGGAAAGATTACCTTCACAGACATTGTAAGCCTGAACACTTTCATCCCTGTAAACATCAACCTGCTACATCTATAACGCTAAATCTATTTGGACCTCCAACGACTAAAATATGAAACATTCTTGAGTACTTACTAAATGCAGAGGTTTGAGTGCCAAATGCTGGTGTTGCACTTCCACCAAACAATCCACCACCAGTGTTAGGAGGATTATTCTGTCCAAATAATCCACCAGTTGATGGTGTGGACTGACCAAATGCTGTACCACCAAAACCAGGAGTAGAAGCTATAAAAATAAACAACACATGTATGTATACATAAACAGAAAATTACAGTATGTCATCTCATCATTAGGCATTATAAATACTTTACAAGTACTACATTGTTATGTTGTGGCAAGAAATCTTATTGAATCAAAGCTCGGAAGGTTCTGATGTTATTTGGAACTACCAATCAGTCAAAAGTTTATTTCTATGTAAGGGAGTTTTGGAAAACGAACGATAGTTCGCGCATGAATTTAATGCAGACATAAGTACTATGAACGCTTTTCTACACCCCCTATGCAGTTGTTCCCGTTCCATGTGCTTTCAGTACTTTGATTTATGTTTCCCATCTGATTACCAAAAGTAGTTCAGCAATTAGCATAATATTATATATAGGTTACATTACCTGCCTCTTTGAATACTCAACTTATGCAGAATGTAATATATCATACATGAAGACATGCTCGAAGAAAAAGGTTAAACGTTATAAGCATTAAATTAATCAATTGAAACTTCCTGATTAATCACTTTTTTAAATATCTGGCTGACTCACAGTTATCATCTCATCGTCCATGAATTCTATGATGACTTCTATACGTTTACAATAGAAGCTAGGAACCAGACTAAATTAGCATATACAGCACGAGAATTATGACGTCATCCTTCCTTGAAATGTGTGTACTGATAGTAATTATTGTAGTAACCCGAGGGAGAGAATTTTTTAGATTTTTTACGACTGATTTGTATTGCTCGTTTACGATATTGCATAGCCATATAATTTTGACTTAAATGCACGTAATATTTGAATTTGTATTTAGCCAATGAATTGAAATATCAGAACTATATTCTTAGGCTGAAGCTAGGTTAATGGAAGCTGTTCAGTATGCAGGAAAAGTGAAAACTGAGCGATTTTTGAAATACGGTAATAACTTTATTGTTTGTACCGAACAACAAAAATGTTACAAATTTGTACTTCCTATCTTATCAATTTATTTCTTCCTTAAACATAATTATGTATTAAGTCAGGGTTCAACATGAACTTCTTCACCAAGAGGATTTACTAGACCTGACTCAATTTCAACTGGACGACAAACAACATAGCTAAATAGTTGTCTGCTGAGATTTGTATTATAGAGGAATCAAATTGCAGTTTTATCGCAGGGTAAGTAAAATTTTGTGGTTCCATCTCTAAATGATTTAATTTATATGTGTGATTTACATGTACATGCTTATATAAATATATCCTTTTTACATCATTATTATCTTCATGAAAAAATAACAGGCATTTAAAGTAGTTACATGCAATACATCATGCAGAATGATAATATATGAGATCATAGTTGGATGATTTTTCATTTGTACTTTTAAAACTGGAGGGACTGCAACCATATGATAAATAATAATAATAATAATAATAATGACTTTATTTCAAGAGGCTGCACATTTGGGTACACAATCTTCCATGTGAGCCTCAAATTTTATGGTGATTCATACCAGGGCACCCAAAAACCGACAATTTGCCGGTCCAGACCGAATTTCAACGCCTCAGACCGATTTGAGCAGCAGAAAAGTGTTAAAAATCGGTCTATAAATGAGCTATAAATGTTTCATAAATTTCATGAAATTCGGTCCATATCGCATTGTACGCGCAAAATGTCACAAACCTTCCTGTATATTGTTCGCACCATTCTAATGACCCCCAATAAACACGTCAAGATGCCTGCAGCGATCTTTTGTTAATCCAATCAATAGGGGGTCGATGGTAATTAGTCCAAACACGTGGTCACATGTAAACTGGTTCTCATTGACTTGTATGCACTTCGGTGCACAGCAACATGGAACGGGAACCAGTTTATGTTTACATGCAGACGATTTTACTCGTTTAACTTTAGAACAGTTCTGAAAGTTAATCGAACGCGCAAGAGATTTATTTACGTGAACACCGGCTGCATGGAGTTGTCTCCCGCGACGATCTTCAAATCTGTACTGATTGTTGACATTTAAAACATTGACATTACGATAGTCAGAAAGCCTTGCCCGATCATGAAGTAAAGTAAACATTAGATGTGAATGAATTTAATTCGCTCGATTTACTCTAGAACAGTCGTGCATGTTCATCGAACGTATACGGTTCCGTAATACATTTTCGCGACCCTTACTGAATTTAGAAATTGTTCTTCGTAGCTCGTGTTTTGGGTCTAATAATACATAATGGAGCATATTAATTTGTTTCTAATAATTTAAAGTAAGACTGTCACTCATATATTACGATAAACCGCTATGCTGCATGTTTTCAATGGTGACAACTTACGTATAGGTAACGTACGGGGAGGGGGGGGTACATTTTCGCCTAAAATGGGGGGGGGGCGACTCTGGACCGATTTTGATTTCAACTTTTTAGATGCCCTGATTCATACAATATTTACAAAACTATACATTGACTAATGCAGAAATATTATAACTGTATTACAAACAAGTAAATATAAAACAAGATCAAGAGAACAAATTAGATATTAGAAAAACTCTTAAATAAGTTAGTGACTTGAATGTACACTGAGAATGGTATTTAGTTAGGAAACTTCCATTTAAGATTTCTTAATTTCCTAAAAGATGATAGATTTTTATTAGTTATGATTTCTAATGTTATTTCATAGCACATTTTGGACCAGAATATGATAGGGAATTATGAATGAATTCAATATTTGGTTTAGCAATAACAAGCTTTTTATTTGAAGAGGATCGAAGAGAATGATAGGACTGCTATGTACTGTAAATCACTGGGTTCAGGGGTCTCACTAGTCTTTAAAAGTTGAGTCAAAATTACTGTAGCTGATAGAAATTTGAAGTCAACAAAATTTCCTATGTAGTAAATTTGGCCCTTTGGTTCCAATTCTCAAGTGTCAAAAGTTTTATTTTACTGATTTCAAGAGTCAAAATGTCAATTTAAGGGTCAAAGGAGAGCCCTGCAGGTTAGCAAGAAAATTACACAGATTCCTGCAGAGATGTTATGTATTCTACGTAAGTTTAAACATGAATTGGATGATGTGATATTACTCGAGTATCTTGTACATTTGGATACTGTTTTTTTAAATCAAGTGCCATAATTATGTATTCTGAAATGATATCATGATAATGAAATAATTTCACAGAGCCAGAGACATATATAACAGAGATAAGCAACTAAAAATATCACATGTGATTTTCTTAAATTCTGTAGGAGGATAACAAAATAACAAACATAAATTATACATTTTCTAAAAGTTTAAACATTTGACCTCTGCTGGATATAATATTTTGTTACATTTTCTTAGTTAATGTAATTAGCTATACTCACTAGAATGTATTCGGTATGAAAATAATTGGTACCACTAGATATTTTTGTTTAATTGCATAAGCAGGTAGTATAAACAGGGGTGTAATAAAACTATCAGTCAAAATTGATATTGGAAAAACTCAGCAGCAATAATTTGAATAATAAACTTTCAGAAAATGTAAAGTATCAGTATACAATGTAGGTAAGAAGTTTTGTTTGCTACAAAATCAGCAATTTTGGGGAAAAGTAATAGTCACAGGTAATATTACACTTTATTCACTTGTTATCTATGTCTCTGATAGAGCCTAATTAACTAAATTTATCCATGGGTTACAATTACAAATCTTGAAGCTTTACAGTTGGGAACACAACAATAAAACACTATAATTACTGAACAACATTAATCTAAGTTTAAACTGTTAATCTAGATGTATACAAGTGATGTACATATAGTGGCTTGGAAACTCTCTGTTAACCACTTTCGGGTCACATGATAAATTTTGTTGATATAGTGTATATTGTTACACTGTTAGTGTATTGGAAGATACACCAAGAGATATGATATAACAATATTGACGCTTTATCAGACAAAAATCCAAATATATAGATTTTGGATTTCCAAGCTCCAAACAAAAGCAATTTAATTACATGTGTAAATCGATTCCATTCATTAAAACTATGTACATGAAGATAACACGATGGGAAGGAGAAAATAGCGTGAAAAAGATGTATTCTTTTAACTAGACCAGTTACGAATGAACTAAACAACACCAGACCTATACATTCCACTAGACAACTTGCTGTCTTTTGGTCCTATGTTAATGTCGAACCCTGTAAGTAATGTGCACAGGTTTTTTGCACAAATAAATATATTCTAGATACTATAAACATCATGCTGAACATGAAAAATGATCATAATATTAAACCCATGTCAGTCATATAATAGACAGAAAAAATCTTACTTCCACTCGACCCGAATGGGCTCGCAAATCCAGTTGGTTTGCTAAACATACTTGGTATTTAAATATCTGAAATAGAAAACAGCTATTCATAACAATGATAGTCTCCAACATCATTTACACGTAAAAGTTATCACTAGGCACCATGAAAGACAAAAAACGTCTTCAAATAAACAATGAAGCCAAAGGAGATACCAGTACTATATTTTGTCTTTAATTCACAGAAAGCATAATTTTCCCATGACAATATGGAATGTAAATTGTAATGGTTCATGTGCAATGTTATTGCAATACAGATTGTCATACCTAATTGACTGATTAGTATAAATATTAACACATTAGGTACATAACTCCCAAAATTATTTCTCAAATAGGGGTAGACAAATTTTGGAAATGTTTGAATTGAACTTAACTATACAGGTTTTCCATGATAGGAAATGATTTACCACAGGATTTATCAACAAGAGGGCCATGATGACCCTATATCGCTCACCAGATAAAAAGACTCTTAAAGAAAATTATCATGAGCCTTTGTAAAATTAAGTGACCCGGGACGGGGCCAATTTTACCCCTATGGCAATAATTTGAATAAACATGGTAGATGTCCACCAGACAATGCTACATACAACATATGTAAGCTCTAGGCCTCGAGGTTTTGGACAAGAAGATTTTTTTCCCCCTAAATAATCCTATATAAATCATGGAGCAATAATTTGAACAAATTTGTTAGAGGTGACTGGTCCACTAGATAATGCTACATACCAAATATCTTGGCTCAAGGCATTGTAGTTTCTGACAAGAAGATTTTTATAATTTGATTAATTTCCCTATATAAATCTATATTAAATCAAGTGACCCCTGGGGTAGGGTAAATTTTTACCCTAGGACAATAATTTGAACAAACTTGGTAGAGGTCCACTAGACAACACTACACGCCAAATATCTAAGCTCTAGGCATTGTAGTTTCTGTAGTTTAAAATTTGATTAATTTCCCTATATAGTATATAAGTATATATAAAATCAAGTACCCCTGGGGCAGGGCCAGTTTCGACCCTAGAACAATAATTTGAACAAACTTGGTAGAGGTCCACTAGACAATGCTACACATCAAATTTTTAAACTCTAGGTCCTGTGGTTTTGGATATGTAGATTTTTAAAGTTTTTCCTATTGGTTGCCAAAGCAACCGGAGTTTTTAATGAAATTAAATTTTTTTTAACAACTTTAGTAGAGCTTCATGCAAGGAACATCCATGTAAAATTTATTTGAAATTGGCCAACTGGTTAAGAAGGAGAAAATATTTAAAGCAGTTGTTGACGCACGCACACACGCACGATGGACATCATGCGACCACAATAGCTCACCATGAGCTCTTGATGTTCTGGTGAGCTAAAAATAGACGCCTTACTCCTGATGCGAAGTCTCTGTAATTTCCAATATGCACAAAATAATCTAAGGATAATAAATCCGCAAAATAATATCGAAGTACCGGTACAAAATATACACAGTGAATTTTTTTTCAAAACGAGAAACATGCAGTTATTTGTATACATAGTTCCCATATTTACAATATTTACCTCCCTCGGCAGCCATCTTAGTTGGCAAATTTAATGCATGCTTAATAGAAACAAGAGGGCCAAGATGGCCCTATATCACTCACATGACAATCACTGTTCACTCATTAAAACATTGTTTTGAACCGGTGACCTAGTTTTTGACCCCAGATGACCCATGTTAGAACTTGTCCTACATATAAATAAGACAAACATTCTGACAAAATTTGGTGAAGATCCAATCAAAACCATGAAAACTACAGCATAGACAAGGTTTTCCTAAGATTTGACCTCGTGACCTAGTTTTTGACCCCAGACGACCTATGTTCGAATTTGTCTTACATATCATTAAGACAAACATTCTGACTAGGTTTGGTGAAGATACGATCAAAATTTGACATCTACAGTGTTAATAAGGTTTTCCTAAGATTTGACCTTGTGACCTGGTTTTTGACCCTAGGTGACCCATATTTGAACTTGTCCTTAATATCATTAAGACAAACAATCTGACAAGGTTTGGCCAAGATCCAATTAAAACCATGACATTTAGAGCTTTTACAAGATTTTTACCTAAGATTTGACCTGGTGACCTAGTTTTTGACCCCGGCTGACCCATGTTCAACCTTGACCCACATATCATTGAGGCAAACATTCTGACAAGGTTTGGTGAAGATCCAATTAAAACTGTGACATCTACAGTGTTAACAAAGTTTTCCTAAGATTTGACCTGGTGACCTAGTTATTGACCCCAGATGACCCATATTTATACTTGGCTGTTATATCATTAAAACATACGATTTGACAAAGTTTGGTGAAGATCCAATAACAACTGTGAAATCTACAGTGTTAACATGGTTTTTCATAAGATTTGACCTAGCGACCTAGTTTTTGACCCAAGATGACCTATGTTCGAACTCGTCCAAGATATTATGAAGACAAACATTCTGACAAGGTTTCATGATGATCCAATCAAAACAGTGACTTCTAGAGTGTTCACAAGGTTTTCCAGCAATTTGCCCTAGTGACCTAGTTTTTCACCGGAAATGACCCATTATCAAACTTGACCTACATATTATTAAAATAAACATTCTGACAAAGTTTCATGAAGATCCAGTCAAAACAGTGATTTCTAAAGTGTTCACAAGGTTTTCCCTTATTTGGCCCTGGTGACCTAGTTTTTTACCCAAAATGGCCCAATATCGAACTCATCCGAGATTTTGTTGATATTAACGTTCTGACCCAGTTTTGCTAAAATTTAGCTAAAAATGTGGCCCCTAGTGTGGTCACAACATAAAGTTTGACGACGCACGACGCACACCGCATGACGCCGGACGGAGAGTGATCCTAATAGCTCACTTTGTCACTTTGTGACATGTGAGCTAAAAATAAGAAAATTGGTTATTAAACAACTCAATTTATAAAAGATAACTTAATAATGAAGTTGTTAAGGCCATAAGCACATCAGGTTTAAGAAAATGTAGTTGTCACATATAAATATCCTGTATTTAGAATTATCAAAACATGAACATCTTCTATCAATGCTTGTTGAATTTGCCAACAAAGATGGCCACCAAGGGAGGTAAATATTATAGATGTGGGAACTATGTTACTGTATTAGGTGATCATTGAAATCGAGTACTTAAATAAATCCCTTTTCTACAGAATGATATCGAAAATTTCATTAAAATGTCTATTTTTTACCAGAAAATGTCAATACAAACGTCACCACTATCTCCAAATGGGCAGCCATTTTTAAACATGTACATTCGTGGTGATGTCATACTCGCACAAGTTTGCTCGAACAATCTATGATGCACATTGAATAAGACCAATCATATTGAAATTTGGTTATGGTGTCATTACATTAAAGTATGTAAAAACGTAAAATTTGATATCATCAAAAGATCTAATTTTTTAACCAAATTTTTTAATTACCTGGCAAAACAAATCTATTTCCTTCAAATATTGACAATGCATGGTTTAAATCACTTCCTCGAAATACTGCATTAGGCCCCTTTATTATTATACTGAATGGAGGCCGCCATTTTATTTCTACTATCGCGGATGCCATTTTATCCCATGATGCAAAGAGCTAGCAGTTGAATATTCGGCCACACTATTGTTAATTGTTATGTTTCTGTTAAAAAAATGTCTAAATATGAAAATTTCTTGCATTATTTGAACATGCTTGACTATGATAGAATCTTCAAGTTGACGAACAAAGGTGCTAAACCCATTACAAAAATTTCAGGGTCTACTTTACTCAGAACTCTACTCCTTAGAGTATTTTAGGAACCAATACACTTTATAGGTCTTGAGTATTGACAATTTATTATCTTTCGAAAATGTACACGTTCATCTATGCATTTGTCATGTCAGATGGTGAATATAGTCCATATTGACTGTTGATTGGCTCTGAAATTGCCTTAACCATAAAAAGAAAATTAAATTTGCAGCTAACAACAGTGGGATGTAAACTTATGAAAAAAAAAACTTTGCCTAATGTTTGGGGACGTGCAGTTTACGTAGCCATCTATTAGAATGTAACTAAACAAAGCAGACGTAAAAGGAAAATTTCAACAAACGTTATTTTGGGTCAAAACGTGTCATTTGTTAGTTGCAAATTTTGGGAATAGTGAAAAATGACAAAATTTCATACAAAAATTAAAAGTATAAGTATTTAGCCATTATAAATCTATTTTTGGTAAATGCAAGAACCATTTCTCGACAGAGCGAGCATGTGACAAAAATTTCCCACGCTCACGCAGGGGTTGCGGTAAATGACGTCACAGCAAGCATGTTAACAAAAATGGCCGCGAATCAATGATATCCGCGAACAGATGGTAATTGACGATATATGCTATATTTATACATTTCCATGCTTATGGTAATTGTACTTCGAGCCGTTGAAAAAACTAACTTGACAAAACTCAGAAATCCGACATTGTTTTGGTCCTTCCGCAATGAGACGTAGCAGGCAATAGATGAAATAGCAAAATCATGAACAGATTGGTCGTATGTCTCATAAATGTAGACTGACATGTCATGCAAAATATTCAATATCATTTAAAATTAAAACTTGGATGTTGAATATTTCTTATTGGAAGAAAAATTGTACATAACTAGTTCCATCAAAACATAATTATGAACAGATCTGAAGGTATTTCAATAAATTAACAGATAAGTGCGGCCATCCCCTCAATGTGAGATCGAGTACGAAAATATTCAGGACGAATGCATTTCAAATGAAAAAATGTGATTGAAGAACCTGTTCAAGTTACGAACTTACGATATATCCTTATCCAAATATCCATTTTTATACAGTAATCATGACAAGTGATAAGGAAATTATTAATGATAGGATTCCTGGTCCTTACAGAATTACACTAATTCAGTCATTGTCATGATTGTGTGCTCGACATATTTGGCGCGCCAGTCCTCAGAAGTGATCAAAATACAAGACAGCGAAATGTTATGTCTATGATTAATACTTACGCATTAGTTTCAGAATGGGTTATTGCGATTTTCTCATTTTATATCAAATTATCAAACGGTTTTCCAATATCGTAACACGATTTGGTTTGAACTGCCCGGATCCGCAATATGGCCACCGATTTCGATTATTTTTAGTATCAACATGGATTTCCTGTTCTATTTTTAGAATAATACGCTAATCGCGCCTAACTCAGTACCAAACTCCGCACAGCGGTTCCTTCCCTTGATAAGTATCCATCAGCTTATAATTTATATAGTAGCAAAGGGTGAGGAGTTTGACTCAGTACATCCTTTCATTTTAGCATTATATATATGCGTACCTGATTTTAGTGGTGTTTTTTTGAAGAAAGTCTGTTAGAATGGAATTGAAAGAGAAAAACAGTTCCTTTGTTTAGCATTTGATTGATAAAAAATATGGCAGATAGTTTTATTGATATACTACATATATATATTATATAGCTTAACACTAGAATTAAGGGGTTCTTTCATTTTTTTTCGTTTAAGCATGTCTGATAAAATGTGTTTGTAAAAAACATGGATCTCAAAATGCTATACATTATCAGAGACAACTACGCGAAATCTCCCAATATCTCGTATGTCAATCGCGATATTTAGCGTGGTCGCTCAGTTCGGTATATAGTACGTCTACACGGTACGAGTCCGGATAGTGTTGTCGATTATATATATACAGTATATATAAATAATGGCAATTCGGAAAGGGTGACATTATCGAAAACAAAAAGACTTATAATAATATTTAATATTATAGAGACGTTGATCCATAGCTGTCAGAATTTAGGGTCTTCAATATATCTATGCTGTTTTCGACTATACAATATGACCGATTTTTTATTGATGCTTGTGTACAATGTGGATTATTCTGTTTAGCGACATAAAATAATTTCCTTAAAAAATGAAATTTATAGACCTCATTCATTGTTCATCAGTCAACACCTCTCACTTATTTTTAAAGGTGTGAAGTTGGTATATTGTCCTTATATAAACACGACATGCAGTTGCCAATTATATTTTTTCTCTGTCTTTGTAATTTATTTTCTGAGTAACACTAGTACTTACATCACGTCTTCCTCAGACTTTCTCTCATGGCATGACGAATGTCTAGATTTAAGATTACTTTTGGTGAATATACCGATTATGGAAACAATTAATCTGTTTCCAACAAACAACAGTTGGAAACTGACAATGTCACCAAAAAACATGTATGGCTGAATCATCTTAAAGATAACAGATCTGTGGATTTTCTTATTTTTTGTGGAATTTTGTTACTAATGCTGCATATAGATGTTCGGCGAGTTGCTTATCTATTAATATGTCATCGTATAATATTATTAATATCAACATGAACCATATTGAAAAAAAAAAAAGATTTTACCCCCGGTAGTTTTTTTTTCAATGTCATACATTTTGTTATTTTGTCAGGCCTTTGAAGTTAACATCAAGTGGCTATCTTGTGTGAAAATTTGTTTTGTTTACCATATTAGGGATTATGCAATCAAGGGAATTACTGGTCCCAGAACAGTATGGGTCCATAGATATCATCAGAAACATGTGTCACCAAACGTTTTATGGTCATGCATTGTTTATTACAGCTGACATGCGTGACACTTCAAGACTAATATATGTGTACAATCAGATAACATTCAAGAATGAAAAATCAATTATTTAAAAACAACAATGTGTTTGCGAAAAAGAAATACCCAATAAATCACGAAGTTTACTTGAAAAACTACAGGTGTCAAATAAATCAGTAGAATAATATATATATATATATTTAACTTTTCTTGTATAGAATAAACACATTTTTTAGTTTCAAGGGCTGAAATTAAATATTTCAAAGAATATACATTAAAACAGACAAAATATATTGATATATTTCTATACTGTGTGTGCGTGGTGTGTGTGTGGGTGTGTGTGTGTTTTATGACATATTTCTTTTCCCTGACGGAAGTTTCAAGCTTGTCAGACATGTTTTTACCTTTTCGCAAAGTCTCACTGTCTGAAAAAAAATATGATTATCGCAGTCTAAAATACTGGAATTAGAGAAATCAAGCTAACACCAGCCTAACAGTTCTCAAATTTTAGCAGCTACAGGTTTCTAGACAGATGTTGTTATTTGGCATTGAAGTTTACTTTCATTCTTTAAAGGGTAATTAACCATTTTAAATTTGAATTCCGAGACAAATATCCTCATTTAAGTGTTGAAACTGCAGGCAACCATCAATTACAGATTATCAAAGTCTAAAATACTGAAATTGAAGAAATCAAACGATAAGTTCTCAAGTTTTAGCGACTACAGTTTTGATGTTATGACCCGGCCTAGAATTTCACTGAAACTTTCAGTCTTTAAAGGGTAGCCAATTTATATTTTAATTCTGAGGCAAATATCCTCATTTGAGAGTGTTGAAACTTCGGGCAACCATCAATCACACATTATCACAGTCTAAAATAATGGAATTATAGAAATAAAGCTAATAGTTCTCAAGTTTTAGCGAGTACAGTTTTGATGTTATGAATCGGCCAGGAATTTCACTGAAACTTTCAGTCTTTAAAGCATAACCATTTTAAATTTGAATTCTGAGGCAAATATCTTCATTTAAGAGTGCTGAAACTTCGGGCAACTATCAACCACATATCAACAAAGTCAAAATAACTTGAATTATAGAAATCAAACGAATAGTTCTAAAGTTTTAGCGAGTACAGTTTTGATGTATTTGCTAGGCCTAGAACTTCACTCGAATAATCAGACTTTAAGGGTGACATCAGTTTAAACATAGATTAAGATATATAATCGAATCTGAGAGCATTGAAACTTCGGGCAACCATCAATCATGTATCAACAAAGTCAAAAGAAATTGAAGTTTTGAAATCCAGCAATCAGTTTTCGAGTTTTAGCGAGTACAGTTTTGATATTATGACTCGGTCAGGAATTTCACTGAAACTTTCAGTCTTTAAAGCGTAACCATTTTGATTTGAATTCTGAGGTAATTATCCTCATTTGAGAGGGTTGAAACTTCCGGCAACCATCAACCACATATCAACAAAGTCAAAATAACTTGAATCATAGAAATCAAACTAATAGTTCTGAGGTTTTAGCGAGTACAGTTTTGATGTATTTGCTAGGACTAGAATTTCACACGAATAATCAGACTTTAAGGGTGACATCAGTTTAAACATAGATTAAGATATATAATCGAATCTGAGAGCATTGAAACTTCGGGCAACCATCAATCATGTATCAACAAAGTGAGTACAGTTTTGATATTATGACTCGGTCAGGAATTTCACTGAAACCTTCAGTCTTTAAAGCGTAACCATTTTGATTTGAATTCTGAGGTAATTACCCTCATTTGAGAGGGTTGAAACTTCCGGCAACCATCAACCACATATCAACAAAGTCAAAATAACTTGAATCATAGAAATCAAACTAATAGTTCTGAGGTTTTAGCGAGTACAGTTTTGATGTATTTGCTAGGACTAGAATTTCACTCGAATAATCAGACTTTAAGGGTGACATCAGTTTAAACATAAATTAAGATATACATTTGTATAATCTAATCTGAGAGCATTGAAACTTCGGGCAACCATCAATCATGTATCAACAAAGTCAAAATAACTTTAATTATTTAAATCCAGCAATTAGTTCTGAGGTTTTAGCGAGTACAGTTTTGATGTATTTGCTAGGACTAGAATTTCACTCGAATAATCAGACTTTAAGGGTGACATCAGTTTAAACATAAATTAAGATATACATTTGTATAATCTAATCTGAGAGCATTGAAACTTCGGGCAACCATCAATCATGTATCAACAAAGTCAAAATAACTTTAATTATTTAAATCCAGCAATTAGTTCTCGAGTTTTAGCGAGTACAGTTTTGATGTTCTGGCCTTCCCCACCCACCGCAAGTTACAACGCAAATCCACTCAGTACAGTACTTGTTTATTTCAATGAACTCGTCGAGTATGTAGATAATATATATACACACACACACCCTTAAATGATCTAATAATAATTGTCTAAATTTTATGCATTCAGCTAGTGTTCGATATTAGTGAAGTGAAGTTGATAAACAGAGACGTAATTAAGCAACCGTATCTCAATGATACAAAATGGCGGACGACGGTTGCGGTTGTTGATCGCGTGAGAAATCCCGCGGCGCATACGAGATTTCCCGGTATTTCCTTATCTCAAAGAACGAGTTGCCTATCTCTTGTATTATACGTCTCTGACATTATTTAAATATTCATTCAATTAATGCCATGTACATGAATATGCAGGATTCTGAATTTGCTGAAAAATCAATGTTGGGCCATTCCCAATTATGTAATTGTAGTACTATCTTCAATGTAAATGTATGGTAGGTTCAACGTTGGCCCAACAGCCGTTTCTGGTACTAATAATATTCATTGTTGGTCCAAAGCAGATAATTCGTTGGCGTAAAATTTTAGTTGGTTCGGCATTGGCACAACAAGTGTATTCACAGTACCTATTAATTGTTGTTGGGCCAACAGAGGCCCAACAATGATTATCCTTTGACGATTTTCCGTGGTTGGCCCAACGACTTCATGTTTACAGGGTTAGTCTCAAATTATAAGATGTATCAGAGTCTTTCAAAGAATGACCCTGATACTTATAAAGCATCCCTGGAAAGATTTCAATGTGCTAAGATATAGGCCTAATGATATTCCAATGTTCAACTGTGATATACGCAATATCAATTTCAATTTTCCTCTTTATGTCATATATGGAAGCATGCCATGTCTTAATTTTGTCTTATATTCTATCTTAATATTGTTGTTATTTTAATTCATATGTTACATGTTTTAACCTATAAATTCTATGCCGAGAAAGATCTATATACAGTCATGTTATTTTTTGTACGTGGTCCCAAATAATAGCTGTGACCAGAGACGTATTTATAGAAACGTCTCTGCTGGGACCAATGTGTATATATTGGTCCAAGATAAAAGTCAATTATAAAGTTCATATATATATATACATGTATATAAGAAACAATTAAATTTTTACTATTCAATTTGGTTTAGATGAAACAGGATACCTAGCTATAATCTGGGACCATTACACAATGGTCCTATCTATAATGCAATTTTAACAAAATACGAAATTGTTACAAGATGTTTGTATAATTACCTGGGACCAATATATTCATATTGCCTTTCATGGTACGTATTGCTTTATGTACCATAAACATAATGTTGTCCTTACTTTACGTATCTGCTCAAAGCTGCTAAAATGTATGTAATACTATTGTAAATATTGCCACTTTGAGATGGCTTTATAAAGTTTATATCACTCTCAAGAGAAATCATTGCTTGCATGCTGGTGAGCCTACATGTCATCTCAGTTTGTTGTTATCAAGGGTTTCCTGTGATAAGACCTGCTGACATTGTTTTTGACCCTAGATGATCCGTAATCAAATCATCAAGATATATATTCTGCCAAGGTTTGGTGAAGATCCAATCCAAACTGTGTCGATTCTCTACAGTGTGAACAAGGGTTTTCCCTAAAATTTGACCAGGTGATCTTGTTTCTGACCCCAGATGACCCATGTTCGAATTTAGCTAAATACCATTAAGACAAATATTCTGGCAAGTTTTGGTGAAGATCAAATCAAACCTGTGACTTTTAGAGTACGTGTTCACAAGTTTTTCTTATGATTTGACTCGGTGACCTACAAATATTCTGACAAGGTTTGGTGAAGATCCAATAAAAAAATGTGATCTCTTGAATGTCAACGAAGTTTTCCTAACATTTGACCTGGTGACCTAATTTTTTAACTTGTCTCAAGCAAAGTTTGATGAAGATTCAATCAAAACTGCGTCATCTAGAGTGTCCACAAGGTTTTCGTTTGATTTGATCTATTTTTTACCCCACATGACCTATATTCGAACTTGTCAAAGATTTTATCAATACAATCATTGGCATTCTGACCAAGTTTTTTTAAAGATCTAATTAAAGAAGTTGCGCCTCCATCATGTTCACAGACACACACATGAAGACGGACACAGACCGATCACAAAAGCTCACCATGTGCACTTTGCTCAAACCAGCATTGCTAATTTATCATTATTTCCTTGATGGTTGCCCTATATACTTCAATTTATTTACGACACCTTTGGGACAATTTTCTAAGATTTATTGCACTTGTTGAAAAATACAAAATATAAATTTCTGAAAATACAGAACGGTGATCAATATTTTTCTTTATCAAGTTAGATTGGCATAGAGTTTTTGCGAAGCTTTACCGTGAGTTTTCATTAGAATTTGTGATCTTCCTTTTTCTTTAATCTAAAAAAATGGCTACTCCCATTGACTTCAATGCAAAAGGGTAAAATAACTCAAAGGAATATTTTTTTTTGAACGTTAAATTATTTTCTATCATGAACACTTGTAAAAATGACAAACAAAATCAGAATTTTGGACATTAAGGGCATAATTAGGCCTCCCTATCAAATTACATGCAATCCTAAATTTGTGTATATTGTATAAGGTGTCATGCAACTTTCGATGAACGTGAGCTGTCCTAAGCTCTGTTCATGCATTCTCATTGAACTGTCCACATATAATTAATGTCACAACTTTAATATTGTGATTTTCATTCTAACAATATCTTCAAATATAACAAGAGCTCCGCGGTCGGAGACATATGCCCCCCCCCCCCCCCAAACAGGGTCTTGACACAGATTTTTGTGCAACAAAACTGATCATGAGTATTAATCTTATTAGGTTAGGGAGACTTAGTCACTGGTTAGTTTTTTGTTGACACAGTAACATATTATGCACTTCTGTTTAATCAATGTTATAGTGAATGGGTTGAGAATATTATAGTATTATAACTGGTGGTGCTCTCATCCTTTTATAATTTTAACAAAAGTGTGATCTCTAAGTGTCATGCACTTCATGGCATGTTTTGGCAGTTTATACCCAACAATGTGTCAGTAACAGGGATGACACTTCGAAGTGCCACCCCTGTTAGTGGAGCAACTGTATTAATGTTACATTACAAATAATGTTTGACAAAAGGTAAAGACTGAAAGGGATGTGAAAATATTTAACATTTATTATCTCAAGACAATAATATTCAATTATTATCAAAAATGTATACCTGGTTGTTTTCAGAGCACACTATTCTACAGCTTGGACTTTCAAATTCACATAGTAATGATCAGTGTAGTAAGAAGGTAAACATGTACATGCTTTGTAAGCACTCTGCAGTCTTTCGGGAAGATAAATGTGGTCCAAACATGCACCCTGCTGGTGTGTTGTCTTTAATGAGGTGAAGAAATATACATATTTCTGCATGAGATCCTTTATATTTCTGTAGGATGTAGACAGGGTATCTTCATTGAAGTCTCCAAGGATGATGGCATTGTCTCTGTCTGGAGAAGCGTCTCTAGTTCCTTAATGAAGCACGTTTTTGTCACTGATGGGGATCTGTAGATCAAAACGAATGTAAGAGTTTCACTGAACTTACAATGTAGTTGGACCATCATACACTCTATGTGAAGGGTTTCAGGTACTTGCAACTGCTGGTATTGTAGACTATTTTTGTAATAGCAAGCCAAGCCGTGGAACTTTTTATCTGTATCTGGCTGTGTTATGATTTTGTGAAAATCTGGAAGATCAACAGTACTAGCCTGGTTCAAGTAGATGTGAGCTTCTGTGAACATGGCAACATCTGACGCTTCAGTGAGTGGGTCATTCATAACATCAAGAAAATGCAGTCGTAAAGACCGAGCATTCAAAAGACTGATTGAAAAAGTTCTGCATGTAACTGGATCATTTAAAACATTGTATGGATTTGGGAGCTGCATGTCTGTTTGAAGTCTGTTGGTTTCCCTTTTTACACTGTTGTTTTATGTGATCCTTGAAGGCTAACAGTGTAATAGTTGAAGACTCTCAAGTGTTCTACATCGACTTAACGCTACATAAGCTTGGCCTGCTAGAAATCGGTTTTCAAAGGAAACCACCAGTTCATCTACTGATAAACCCTAGACTTTATTAATTGTGCACGCGAAAGCAAGTTTAAGGGGGAAATGTGTCCAAGTTATTTCAGGACCTTGTTTTCTTGATGATGTTGAAAACGATACATCAATTCTTGTGATTGGGACGACATCTTTATCATAGGCTTGCAAATTAATTGGAAAGGTTTGTCTAGCTTTCTGACCAATTGTTCCTTTGTCAAACTTGACAAGAATTGCATGGATATTGGTGGAATTGGCGGAAAGTATACAACAACTCCTTGAGCACCATTGACAAGACCATCTTGAACATCCATATTATTCATGACTCTCGCAGTTTTGCTTAGTTCAAGTATCTTCAATAGAACACCTGTGTCTGAGGGTTTGTCCGAGGTTGAGTAACTAGCCAATGATGCTGGTCGCTTTTCTCTTCGTGTTAGTGCACCAATAGGCTCTTGTAGTTCTTGTAATCTACGTCTTGTAGACATGTTATGGCTGTCTGTGTCTGCATTGCGAGCAAATATGTGAAGCGCTGTTCGGTTGTACTCCTTACATGGTAGCTGTAGGTTTCTGGATTGAAGAACTTCTATGTCTGATGAAGTATAATTGCCCTGTTTAGTAAAGCTGCTAAGGTGGCATCATTTTTTTGACGCATTATCTGCTTCAGCTCAAATAGCTTGAATAATTTCTGCCATAATTATATTCCCCCAAAAGAGGCTCCTTGGAATCCTTGATTTGTTGTAATCTTTTGTCTATGTAGTTCAAAGCAACAAAGCTCACCATTGAAATCTCGTCAATGATCAAAACTTGTAAATAACACATTTGGACTCTTAATTGGATGCAGCTGGAGTCAGAAAGTTTTTTGTATGTGTCATCCAGTTTTCTTGGGGGAAGTTGGAAGGCCGAGTGTATTGTATGACCTGCTATGTTAAATGCAGCAGTCCCCGTCGGAGCTGTTAGTAGCACTTTTGGCTTGTTTGGGTCTTCTCCAGGCAACCGCATCTCTCTGTCGATCATGTTAAACACAGCTGATATGAGATGGGACTTACCCGTGCCAGCACCTCCAGTCACAAACATGAATACAGGACCTGGTGATTCTTTAGCATAAAGATGTTGTCTGTATGACCATTTCGAAATATACTGAAAAGCATTTCTCTGCTCACAATTTAAGGATTGTACCAAGTTTCTATGCCCAGAGTCATCCAGTAAGTTTGGTTCTATCTCTATTTAAAGATGACAAGCATGCAGACGTTGATGCTTGTTGCTCATCTTGAAATGTGGCATTCGAATGGGTATCAGGGTTCAAAATGGCAAAGCCTTCACCAGAAACATAGCCTTCTTCAATGAGGTTAGCTTCAGTATGTTCCGTTTCTGGGGCTATCTGATCCCAAGCATGTGGGGGGGGGGGCAAACTCTTCGATATGAGTCAGTGCTTCTTGAACTAATTCCTCATGTTTCATAATGGCCGTGAATGATTGTTCAATTTCATCTTTCTTTGACTGGTAATGTTCCGAGAAAGATTGGAATTCTCCCAGAATATCTTCTTTTTCAGAGATCCAGGGCAAAAACAAAAGCATTCTGTTGTAACTATACAACTCTGGGTCTTTTGATTCTGAACACTGGTGGAAGCGGATGACAGCTGGAGAAGTACGTCTCTTCATTTTGCCAAAACAGTTCAAATGTACTGTTTGTGGGCGTATTTGTTCATCTCGTAGATTTTGGAGAGATTCTGAAGAGTGCTGCCTGGTGTCTCCAAGCACATATTCACCATCAGCTTCATGTTCAATGTCACAAAGATCTTCCTTGACTTCCTCAGTCTGCTCAGCTCTCTGAGTCTCATACCACATTGCAAATTCAGCAAGACACATATCATGCAAAGTTAATGGCCTCGCAGAGTATCTGTCAATGCCGTTAGTGGCAAACACATTTTCATCTGCTTCATCTAAACCTTCTAGTAAATGTCTAGTAAGTGTCCTTATTCGCTTTTCTGACAGTCTTGAAGTTCGACATATGCATAGGGAGGCCTAGAACTCTGTATGCAGCTTCCTGAGCACTGACATTGCGAGCATTGGAAAAGGAATATGCAATCTTCTTCATCTGTTGCTTGATGTCCTGGTCCTTGAGTTCTTTGCTGAGAGCTTGTAGAAGCGTTCCAGCTTCTCGTTCCTCTTTGGTTATATAGCTAGTGATGTAAGCTATTGCAGCATAAGGACTGGTTACATACTGAAGGTCCATGTTGGCTTTCCACAGTCTAATGATATCAGCATGATAGTTGATCACACAGGTTTCTTGTGGCTTGCGCTTTGTAAATAGGGTCGATGTACTGGTTGCATACTTTAATGCTTCATATTATGACTTGCTTGACACATTTGCACTATTCTGAAGAGAACTGACAGTTATCTCAGAGTTTTGTGTTTCTTGATGTGTTAACACATCTTTTATTCTACATAGTATTTCGATTGCTGCTTTCCTTTTACTGGAATCAAATATTGAAGGATCCGGCCTGGACAGTATGGTCTTTTTGGATAACCAAATCGGCAGGTACTGCCTTTCTTTCAGCAGGTTGCTGTATGGGAATGTCTCTGGAGGTTGCTCACCAGGTCGTGAATGCCAGGATCCGATGGAAGATCTGTCCGAACATATTTATCAACAAACTCGCAGATGTCCTTCTCATTGACACTAGGGTGGGGTGCATCATCTACCCATAGGCTTGCATGAAGGTGATGTGAACCTCGCTGCTGGAATTCAATGCGATAGAAGTATTTTGTCACTTTCCCTAATGGACATTGTTTGGATAAGAGTACATCAGTGAACATGTGTTGGATTCTGTGATAAAAGTGCCTTGCAGCAGTAGAGGGCTGGACCGTAGTAGGGAAGACCTTTGTTCCAATTCATTCCTTGTATTTCTTCCGAAGTGATATTTCTTCCTTGTTGTTTTGCAATAGCCATGGTGGTATCTTTTCAGAAAACTTTCCACCTTCCAAAATACGTCTTTGGAAGTATTTCTTAGCTGACAACTTCACAGGCCTTTCACAAGTACATGTATATCCAAATTCCCCAGTGCGAAATAATGTAGGGAAACAAAGTTCCTCGAAGTTCTTGTCTTGTAGAATATTTGCAGGTTTCTTACCCTCACCTGGAGCAATTGCAAGGACTCTGTTTGCATCAATCGTAAGATCAGACGACTGAAGACATGTGTCAGACAGAACTTTCATAGAATCTTCTTGTGTGATAGGTACGATTTCTTCTATTTCTTGATCTGCATTGTCATCTTCAGATGGGTTGCTAGCAACATTGTTGGGTTCTTCAGATGTAGAGGGATGCATTTCTCCAGCTTCAGTTGTGTTGCTAGTAATGGTATTCCAGGTATCACAGTCTTCACTCAAACAATCTGCTTCCCAGGTTTCATTCAAATGTACATCACCATAGAGGGAGTTGTTAAGAATCAACCACTGCAGAGCTCTCAACACTTTGCCCGGTCTAATGTACTGGAAAGAATGATGACCTGTATACTCGATCTTTCGTTTCAATTTCAAGGGAATGAATGCAGCCTCACTGGAAATTCTAGGTAAAGTCTGTGCAACTGCATCTACCTCAACAGGAATATTGACTACTGCCCCTTTGATTGCATTCTGTCTCCCTTTCGGTTGGGCTAGAAGTGTCATGAATGGATAACGTTGCGACAATAATCTTTCCTCCAAAGATGTCAATCCATTTAACTCGTCAGGAGAATAAGATACTTTGAGTTTGTTCTTTCTGATGTGTTGTGAACAAGTCAAGCACACCCATGTTCTGTTATCAGCTGAAAATTCTATGGACAGACATGCATGCAAAATAGTTTCATCGGCGTCTTTGAAAATCAGTGTATCAACACCCACCACAGATGTTTTATATAAAATTCCATTACAAGATGTGCACACATACTCCGGGAACTTATAGATGTTGTTAATGAATTTGTTGATTACACATTTAGCAGTTGAGGGTTGTTTGTATTTTCGTCTTTTATTTTGCTCTAGTGGTCGTTTTTGTCTAGCGTTCTGAAGATTTTCTGCTCTGTGTTTACGCCTGACCTTTGCTTGTTCTTGTGATCTTCTAAGTCTAGCGTACTCAAGATTAATTCTACGATGTTTCTCTCTTATCTTTTTTTTCGTTTCTCTGCTTCAGTCTAGCATGTTCTATATTTTCATTTCTATGCTTCTCTCGTTTCCTGTTTTTTTTCATTTCTCTGCTTCAGTCTAGCATGTTCTATATCTTCTCTCATATCTTGTTTTTTTTCGTTTCTCTACTACAGTCTAACATCTTCTATATTTTCATTTCGATGCTTCTCTATTATCCTGTTTTTTTTTTCGTTTCTCTGCTTCTGTCTAGCATCTTCTATATTTTCATTTCGATGTTTCTCCCTTATCTTGTTTTTTTTTCCTTTCTCTGCTTCAGTCTAGCATCATCTATATTTTCATTTCTATGCCTCTTTTATCCTGTTTTCTTTTCATTTCTCTGCTTCAGTCTAGCAACTTCTATATTTTCATTTCTATGCTTCTCTCTTATCTTGTTTATTTTCGTTTCTCTGCTTCAGTCCAGCATGTTCTTTTTTTATTTCTATGCCTCTCTTATCCTGTTTTTTTTTTCATTTCTCTGCTTCTGTCTAGCATCTTCTGTATTTTCATTTCGATGTTTCTCTCTTATCTTGTTTTTTTATCGTTTCTCTGCTTCAGTCCAGCATGTTCTATATTTTCATTTCGATGTTTCTCCCTTATCTTGTTTTTTTTTCGTTTCTCTGCTTCAGTCTAGCATGTTCTATATTTTCATTTCTATGCCTCTCTTATCCTGTTTTTTTTTTCATTTTTCTGCTTCAGTCTAGCATCTTCTATATTTTCATTTCTATGCTTCTCTCTTATCTTGTTTTTTTTCGTTTCTCTGCTTCAGTCTAGTATCTTCTATATTTTCATTTCTATGCCTCTCTTATCCTGTTTTTTTTCTCATTTCTCTGCTTCTGTCTAGCATCTTCTATATATTTTCATTTCTATGCTTCTCTCTTATCTTGTTTTTTTTTCGTTTCTCTGCTTCAGTCCAGCATGTTCTATATTTTCATTTCGATGTTTCTCCCTTATCTTGTTTTTTTCGTTTCTCTGCTTCAGTCTAGCATGTTCTATATTTTCATTTCTATGCCTCTCTTATCCTGCTTTTTTTCATTTCTCTGCTTCAGTCTAGCATCTTCTATATTTTCATTTCTATGCTTCTCTCTTATCTTGTTTATTTTCGTTTCTCTGCTTCAGTCCAGCATGTTCTATATTTTCATTTCGATGCTTCTCCCTTATCTTGTTTTTTTTCTTTTCTCTTCAGTCTAGCATCTTCTATATTCTCATTTCTATGCTTCTCTCTTATCCTGTTTTTTTTTCATTTCTCTGCTTCAGTCTAGCATCTATATTTTCATTTCGATGCTTCTCTCTTATTCTGTATTTTTCCATTTCTCTGCTTTAGTCTTGTATCCTGAAGATTAATGTTTCTGTGCTCTTTCCTTATATTTCTTAGCCGTTGCCTCCATCTTTGTTTTTCTGTACATCTGCCTCTCTGTAACATATTGAGGAAAGTCAGATCGGATGACATGAGTATGTTTTTCCTTGCATATTCGTATTGACATATCAATAACTTGTTTCTGTTCTTGTTTTCTTAGTTGGTCAAGAAAGTAGTCTTTCATTAAGTGTTGTTGACATTTGAATGAGGGAAAACTGAAATAACCCCTTGTTCAAGACACTTTTTTAAGTGATTTCGTAATAGACATCGAGATAGTGTTACTGTAGAAGGTCACTGCTCTTGCACTAGGAAATAAGCAATAGCTGCAGCAAACCCCCACAATCTACTGATGAGCCTTGACTCTGGGCTACAATATACTTGATTTCACAATCAGCAAGATCCCTATACAATATCTGCAACTGAGGCAGAATTTCTTTTACACGAGTTGTGCTGCTTAGAGAGTCGTGTATATATATATGGTGTTGCTCTTCTTAACACTCACAAGATAATGATTGTTAAAGTAGTGGATTTGCACAACATTTATCTGAGAGGAGGGCACATCCATTTAACACTGGGTATCATTTTCAAGTTGGTGCTGATATAGTACAGATGGCGGCATGAGACCATGTATCTCAATCCACATTGAGTTTTTAGAAGTTGTGAGAAGTAGTCCATGATCTGTACATTTATTAATCCGCTGCTAATGTCTAGACCATGGAACCGGTATTGATATTGGTGGGTACTGGAGGTTTCTGGAGCCTGAAAAGAGAAGAACCGCCACAATGAATCAAAACAATTTTGAAAATTTTAAAGAAATCAGCAAAGTCAAAATTGAAAATCTACACAGACTGTCGCTATTTAATAAAATATTATTTAAATGCATGCAAACTCCAAATATAAGCAATGTTGCTACTTTGATTCTTTTGCAACAGCTATTACAGAAAGTAAAACGATATCATAGCATGGTAAGGACATGTTATGTCAAATTGATATTTATATTTAAAGAAGCAAGAGTAACCTGCTCAAAAGAAGATGTGTGCAGTTGGTTTTCTTGTGCTGAATGAGCTGTGGTTTGGGTTGACACATGGACATCACCAGAATGTTGTATTAAAGTCTTCACCACATTATGGCCCTGCAAGGAAGTGAAATAACTATTATGTAAATGTGTAAGGTAATTTTCACAGAGATCGGAAGTAGATTAAAAAATTTTGGTTTAAATTGAAGATAGGTTAGATGGGATTAGAATTAAATCATATTTCTCACTAGTATGTCTGTTTGACTGCACAAAAGATAGTTATTGTTAGGAACTGTGTTTCTGACACAACATACCTGACTGTTTGTTAAAGACCCACAGTTCTGTACAGTATCACATTGTGACGACACTGAAACTGACGTAGAGTGACCACATGGATTGTTGGCCCGAAAAAAGAAGAAAAGATACAAATTCTAAATAAGTAGTTATGCAACATAAGTCATTCGTAGGATAAAGCATTTTTTTATTGTAATGTGTGATATTGCATTTCACAAAGAAATACTTTATAGTAATTGCTACTTGCACTATAACAAACCTGTTTCCATTTTCTTTCTCTATCCAACTCTCTAGCTTTCCTTGCTGATCTTTTTCTTGTTCTAGGCATAGCGAGTCTCAACCAACTGAAATCATAACGAAGCATTTGCTTATTTTCTCAGTATCACCATTTATCTAACAGTCTTAGTCACCACTTACATAATAATATGATTTCATGATTGTTTATACTTTTCCTGTAACATCAGACGTATAAAAAAAACTGTATATTTATTGCAATGGCAATTATTAAATGTACTATAATAACTCTGTCAAAGTGTGCTCAACTATAACATTAGTCCTATTTTTGTTTGTATTTTTAGATTAATCACTGATGTCTATTTCATGTCTAATTTCGGTCGTTTCGCTTCTTGATCACTGTCAAAGACATCATCAGAGTCAATCATGGCCTTCTCCAAATCAGATTTGTCAGGAACGTGTGCATCAAACTTCATTTCTTCAACCTGCTTCTGTAAGATGGCCACTTTTGCATGTAGCTCATTCACCTCTTGTGACATGCAAAAATTTGCTGTCTGCATTCGTTCAAATCTCTGAATGTTTCCAGGCTGTTGTTCCAAAGCTTCTTTTACTATTTTCTGAGAATTAGTATGAGACTCTTTGATAGCCCCTCTCAAATTATTCATAGTTGTTTGTACTTCATCAAGGTTTCTGCATGACAGGGAATACAATGTAGCCCTAACTTGTGTGTCTAATTGGCTACTGAGTGAATTTATTGAAGTCTGCAAGTACTGGAGTCTAGGATTGTTGACAACTAGGATGTTCCTTCAGTGGAGATAGGAGAGTTGAAGGTGGCTTGAGCTTATCATCCAAAGCAGGAGCAGACTGTTGGTACTTTGATGGAGTAGTGGCAGAACTATTGTCTTTTGATTGGATACTAGATGAAGTTTTGTCCTTGTTGGATAAATTTGCGTCCTTTGATGGGATACTTAAAGTCTGGTCCTCTGATGGGGTACTGGCCTGTCCCTTGGAAGGAGATTTTTTGCTTTGAATGTTTGAATTTTTTTCTATGTTAGGTTTACACGTGTACATAACATTCTAGCCTGAAAGTAGAAGGACAATCATCAGATAATCTAATAAACATTGCATACTGAAGCCACTTTAGCCAGGAATTCTGGTGATGTAGTGCAGTGTTATACGTCCTTTTGAATTGAAATAATACAATTGCCCACTCCCTGTTACTTTTCTAATACAGTCACATTAGAATGGTGCTTGTGCAAAACAGAAAATGTACAGTGTATACTTCAGTATTTCTTCATGTTACACGGACACTGTAATACTTTTAAATACATAACTATGGATCTAGTATTTTCAGGTATTATTCCATTATAGTGTATACACGTTATCATAAGTCTAAGAAATGCAATTATTTTATATACAACTGTACATGCTTCCTTGCACTAGTTATGTAAGTATATTACACAGTGTGAGAAAAAATGCAGACTAAGTGTTACACATGCACACAGAGAAAAAGAAAGAAGCAAACAGTGAAGATTACACTAGTTACACACCAAGATGCCTGTTTCCGGTGCCACCGCTGGGAGGCGTGGCTTCACTGAACTGATATAACTTCTAATGGTGAATTAAGAAACATAATGCTAGTTAACATCATGCATGTAGGATATAAATAAATTAAATAATATTTAAAAGAAAATGTAGCTATTACCAAAAACATGTAATAAATTTCATGAACTAATTCACAAGTTCCTTAATTAAGCAATATCATTTGAATCATTTCAGCCGGCACCACATGCAGTAGTGAACAGATTACTAGATGTATCACAGAAGGGATAATACAAATTATACAAGAACAATCACAATATGTACATACACACGCCAATAAGTGAAACTTGTTTTGTTACCTGCAAGCGTGTGATTAATTTTGATATGAGCCTCCATCAACAGAAACATTTTTGTAAACAAACTGTAAACACAACTGACCTCTAAGTGTGATATTTCTGTGGCACGCAACACACCGTTTAGTCATCTAATAACCAAGGCCAATACATTCGGCAATGTATCAGGGGCATAGATGGAGCCGTTGGTGAGTTATCGAGAAGAAATTGACCTTTGACCTAGAGACCCCAATTTTAATGGTGGTCATCTATTGTCAAAGGTCAATGCATCTGCGAGGTATTAGGCCCATCGGTCAATCCGTTGACGAGTTATCGCTCAAACGATTTTTACACTCCATGACACAGTGACCTTGACCTTTGACTTAGTGACCCCAATTTCAATAGGGGTCACCCAATGTCCAAGGCCAGTGCACCTGCGAAGTATAAGGCCCATCGGTCAATCCGTTGACGAGAGGATCGGAAACGATTTTCACACTCAATGTCACAGTGACCATCACATAATAAGAGACCATGTGGACAAGCCATAAAATGAAAACCTAAGACAGCTGTGACATTCCAATGTCATAAAATGACAACCTAAGACAGCTGTGACATTCCAATGTCATAAAATGACAACCTGAGACAGCAGCTGTGACATTACAATGTCATAAAATGACAACCTGAGACAGCAGCTGTGACATTACAATGTCATAAAATGACAACCTAAGACAGCTGTGACATTACAATGTCATAAAATGACAACCTAAGACAGCTATGACATTCCAATGTCATAAAATGACAACCTAAGACAGCTGTGACATTCCAATTTTTCAATAACTCAATAAACTGATTACAGTAAGGTGACTAGCTGACTGGTTATATCAAACACCAATTTGTAGATATCATTATGTACTTAAATAACCCCACAGTAAAAAGTCCATTGCAAGTAATTTGCAACAAATATTTCATTTGGTTGGTCTTCTATAAACCAATATCACGCATAATTTATATATCTTTTAGCAATGATAACTACTCTGTATATAGGAATATATAACAATTAGCATTAAAATAACTATAAATGTACAATGCAGGAAGCCGTGCCTCAGATTTTTGGTAACGTCCTCCACATAAGATATTTGACTTTAAACAAGAAATATCTTTTAAAAAGGAAAATCGGGTTGTATACATAGATTATCTCGTGTATTCATATTGGATAAAAACTGAAACAAAGCAGACTCTAGAGCGAGATAAAATATTTACATGAACTTTATGTGACATTCTCGAGCATACTACATTAAATTTGTAACAGTTAAGGTTATAAAAAAAATCTTGAGTTTATTGCATAAAGTTTACCAACTATTTTTCGGTAAATTGGATTATACATGTATATGATATATTCATCATATTTACAGTGTATAAATTCTACTTAGTATTTTTCTATGGTTTAAACGGTTTTATTTATTTAATGTGTGGTTGTATTGACGTTTTTTTCGGCTTTTATTATTGCATTATTTTCCGAGGCAGTAAAACAAATAGTTACGGATTCTGCCCTAAAAAATTGTATCAACAATGCTTTTAAGGAGAAAACTCCTACTTCAGCTGAAGTTTTTCTAGCAAACACTTTCATTGGTTAAAAATGTAGGTCAAAACAGAGGTGTATTATACGTCTCTGGTCAAAAGAATATTAGAACAGCAAGTCGAAAAAATCCGTAGCCTGAACTCGCTGACAATTACATATCACATGTCACAGATAAAAACTAAAACAAGTATTAAATTTCTGAGACAAATATTTCCGCTACACAACACCGAAAACAGCTTTAAAATCCATATTCATTTTTTTAAGCGAGTAGTTAACAGTGAAACTGTCAGATCATTATCATGTCATGTAATCAATGAATTTCGATTAATTGATGCATTCCATACAATTTTGACAGTCCATCAAAATCATTACTAATGTGAAGTCGACAATGGGGTACAATGTTTATCGCAATAAAACACTATTTCTGCGCGTTCGGTTATTTTTTTTGTCGCTTGGTATAGAAGTATTAATCTGTAAATGACTAATATTGGTTTATGTTGTTTAGCGTATTTAGTCAATTTAAAGACTAGCTATAGAAGTTACTGAGTATTATATCACTACAGAAGAAAGTAATCAGTTACACTAGTAAACAAGAAGGTCAAGATGGCCCTACATCGCTCACATATTTATTTCAGTATAAAAAGCATATAAAACATGATACATATATCACAGACATTAGATTGCCAAAAATGAAAACACATAGAAATATTAAATGAATAAAAGTCTAAAAATATTGTAATTAATATAAATATCATCAATTTTTACTCTAAAATAAAAAAAATCGAATTTAATAAATAGTGGTAACCATGATTGTCAACTTTATATACCAAGGATGACACAAAAAGGGGAAACCCCTTATTTCCATTGTGGTCCTTCTATATGGGATTTGACCCAGAGAGGCAAATTTATGTAGATATATATTAATTTCTAGATAAGATAACAACAACTATTTATGAACATAATATAAAAAAGTGAATACATTAGCGAAAAGGTATCACAATTCTTATATGAATACCACAGTAAACATTAAATACTAGTTCAAAGATGCTGTTTGACCTCAGATTAAAATTTACATAATTGATTAATATTCTTAATATGGACTGGAAGGTAATTCCACAATTTGATACCAGTGAAGGAGAATGATTTTAAACCAAAAGAACCAAATTAAGGAACAGCATAACATTCATGGAGACTGAATATGGTGCTATATGAATGAACTGACTCTTGAAAAATAAAATGAGTGCAGAGGTACTTTGGGCTTACACCAGTTTTTAGCTCACATGTCACAAAGTGACAGGGTGAGCTTTTATGATCAGTCTCCGTCGTGCGTCATCAAACTTTACCTTGTGAACACACTAGGGGCCACATTTTTGCTGAATTTTAGCAAAACTGGGTCAGAATATTAATATTGACAAAATCTCGGACGAGTTCGATATTGGGCCATTTTGGGTGAAAACTAGGTCATCAGGGCCAAATAAGGGAAAACCTTGTGAACACTCTAGAAATCACTGTTTTGATTGGATCTTCATAAAACTTTGTCAGAATGTTTATTTCAATAATATTTAGGTCAAGTTTGATAATGGGTCATTTAACTAGGTCACTAGGGCAAACTGCTGGAAAACCTTGTGAACACTCTAGAAGTCACTGTTTTGATTGGATGATCATGAAACCTTGTCAGAATGTTTGTCTTTATAATATCTTTGACGAGTTCGAACATGGGTCATCTTGGGTCAAAAACTAGGTCGCTAGGTCAGATCTTATGAAAAACCATGTTAACTCTGTAGATTTCAGTTATAATTGGATCTTCACCAAACTTTGTCAAATCGTTTGTTTTAATGGTATAACCGTTAAAGGGGCATGCCCAGTAACTGCTGTGTCTTTTTTTCGTACACCAAAAATGCGTTTGTCACTTGTAAAACCAATTATTACCGAAAAGTTAAAGAAGAATGTCCGCTCAAAAATGACCCTATAACGCGCGCGTCGGTATTTGTATGTCGGTTTGAATAAAAGGCTTACAGCCTTTTATTGACGACAACGATATTACCGATACGTCTGAGAGTTTAACTGAGCATGTGTGCTGCCTTTCAAGTGAACATAACATGAGAAATACTTACCACTTCAGTTCGTTGACATTTTTTCCGCGATATTTTCGGTTTTGACAGATACTGAAAGGGTCGAGTTGTGAAAATGACGAATAATTTCTGAGGCCGAAATCGGAAGCTTTGGTAAATCTTGAAATGTGTATTTTGAGTAAACTAGCGGGATGTTTTGTAAATATTTTACAGGGCTTTCATTAATTGATTTAGGCATTAAAATTATACAAATTCGATTGCTATTTGAGACGCTTCAGTTCCAGGGCATGACCCTTTAAGTACAATTATGGGTAATCTGGGGTCAATAACTAGGTCACCAGGTCAAATCTTAGGAACACTTTGTTAACACTGTAGATGTCACAGTTTTGATTGGATCTTCACCAAACATTGCCAAAATGTTTGCCTCAATGATATGCGGTTCAACATTGAATATGGGTCAGCCGGGGTCAAATACTGGGTCACCAGGTCAAATCTTAGGAAAACCTTATTAATACTGTAGATGTCAAATTTAATGTGTACAAACTGACACAAAGTCCGCCTTAAATTTGCCATTTCTGTTTACTACGAGACATACAATAAAAAATCTTAAAGCAAGAATTGTTATTGCGAACTCCACTAAATTATGCTTTGGGCTGTAAAAATCAATACTTTACACTCAAGATTAAATAAATGTGCAACGGTGAAACTTGGCTCAGTGCCAGTAATTGACGGTGCACGTTCAGGAATTTGTGTCCAGCAATCAAGTGCATCGTGACCCAGACAATGTGTCTGATAAATATATCAAGTTCAAAGGATTTTTTTAAACAATCAGAGGTTGTGAAAGTGTACCATAGTACAACAACTTTTACCTAGTTGATCATAATTTGGCATGTTAAATGTGGTGGACTATGTTTTTGACTGATCTTCAATTGCAAGACCACCCACGTAGATTAAATCCATGTTCAAATACGTAGCACGTGCCAGATAAAAAATATTGGAAGGGGGGGGGGGGTAATAAAACACCAAGGTGGCGCATTATTTTGATATATATATATATATACTGGAAGTGTTCTGCCGACTTAATTCCATTGATTTCTGTATGAATTAACACCGAATTCGTTATGTTTTTAATTGTTTGCATTCGCGGCGAGTCTTTGTGACTTGAATATTGTTTTACACCAAAGACGAGTAAAGCGGTCGTATGCATCAAATTTGTTTGATGATAAGGAATAAAGGATAACATTTACGTATGTTTCGACAAATCTCCTAGCATAATTGATGACAAAAATGAACCGTGTGATTGCAGACTTCACGATACGTCGAGTGATCAGCGCATGACTCGTTTTGTGTTTACATGGTACATTTACAACATTTACTGAATAATAGACGAAGTATTTTTGGTCATGGAATATTGGAAATTATAATTTTTGGAATAAAAAATCGGCGATATTTTGAAGGAAATGTATCTGTTTAGGTTGAACAACGAATTGATTGGATTGGTAGAGTCATATTGTTCTTCAATAAATAAGTCCCGCACAAGAGAAGATTAAATCTAATATGGAAATTTGTCACACGTGTCAGCTGTAAAAACAATGCGGCACCATAAAACTCCGGGTGACATTAAAATTTGATAATAATTAGGGACCCATACTGTTAGCCAACTTAATCCCATTGGTGACTGCATAAATTAGCACATGTTTTTTGTTAATTGAATGAACTCTAGTGGGCGATTTGTCATATTTCTTTGTCATTGTTCGTTAAAATATATGCATTGATTATCAATTTCCTTGCTTTTACTTTCAACTGCTGAAAAACACACTTTCTATTAAACCTCGTGTCAAAATGATACTCCGATAGAGTAAGTATATGAAGTTTCCGAGAGAATTGGGTCCTAAACGCTAAAAATAGAAAATCGATATGGTAACAGCTTCGATGGTATTAGCTTGGTGACTGTGTGTGAATGAGTGTTTGGACTGCGTGCAGTATCGCTCTGTTAGCGAGTAACGAAAAAGACCGAAAAAATGTAGTACGAAGCGCTCCCTAAGATTACTGTACAGAGCAGTGTAGTCTGGAGTTCCTTCCCCTACCACTACGTTGCTTGGTAATCAGCAAAATCGGGAACCAGACTAAGAGCAGTGCAGTGTTGAAAGTCATAGTCTGCGTGATCGCTATATGAGAAGAATTTACAAGTAATGAAAACAAGTATCAACATTCTGAGGCACGTTCCCTAGGTTAACATTTCCGCTACAAAATACCGAAAATCGCTTTGAAATCCGTCACCAAATAAGACGGCAATGTTTTTTTAAGCCGAACAATTAACAATTAAAGTGTTGGTTCATTATCGTCTCATGAAATAAAGAAAGTTGACGCACCCCTTTCAATGTTGACAGCCAATCAAAATCGCTAAATTTTACGGTTCAATAATTGAAACCATGCCCAGGTTTCATGTCTAGTAAGAGATTTCATAACAATTTTTGTCATTAATGAATTAATAGTATCATATCGTACCAATACAATGCACATTACGTTAGAGATATTTAAGGAAAAGTCGATAAAAGAATGCAGTATTTATCGCAATAAAACACCATTTTTGAAAACACCAGTTTTGAGTGTTTGGTTAGAATTTTTTTGTTACATGGTATTAAAGTATGATATTTAATCTGTGTAAATAACAAAACTTATTATTTTACATTATTTTAGCAATTTTAGCCAATCCCATTTTTTTTAGAAGATACAATCAAAACCGTGATATCTAGTATTAACGAGGGTTTTACCTATTATTTAACCTAGTGACCTACTTTTTAAACCCAGATGACCCATGTTAATGTATCATTAAATAAACATTCTGATAAAATTTCATGAATATCCAATCAAAACAGTGACTTAGAGTGTTCACAGGATTTTCATTCGATTTGCCCTGGTGACCTAGTTTTTGACCCCAAATGACCTATTATCGAACCCGTCCAAGATTTTGTGAATACTTATACAAACATTCTGACCTAGTTTTGTGAAAATCCAACTAAAACCGTAGCCCCTAATATGTTCACAAGGTAAAAGTTGACGCCGCACGGCACAGACAAAGATCGATCACAAAAGCTCATCCTGAGCACTTGTGAGCTAAAAACCCTAACTGCTTATTGACTGTTAGGAGGACACAACATTAACTGTGTGCAATACATACTTACTAATTATATTTAAAGGCAAACCAGTGAATAAAGCTCATCCTAGGGAAATACAAAATACATGTATTATTATTGTCAGGTAGCTTTTATTTGGAAGTCATTTTTTGTTCTATTTTGTCGAGCCCGCTTGCAGTGTGCTCGACATAGTCGCCACATTGGCAGTTAGTTAGTTGGTTCGTACAAACAAATTGGGTTTAGGTGACTCTAGGGTAAGGACTCTTTGTTCAACCGGAGTCACTTAAAGAAATGTTCATAAGTGGATTTATGTGGCTAAAATCGGGTTTATGTGGCTAAATTTTAACAAATTTTAACATGGGAAAGCCACTTAAGTAGTATCCTATCGTTAGTATGTCCGTTAGGTAATCCGTCTAGGTCCTTGTCCGGGCTGTATCTCCCTTATGCATTGGCACTTTTTTAAATGACTTGGCATAATTGTTCAACACCATGAGACGGTGTGCAGTGCACAAGATCCAGGTCTCTAGCTCAAATGTCAAGGTCACACTTAGAGGTCAAATGTCAAACGTGAGCATTATAGACCTTGTCCGAGCTGTATCTCCCTTATGCCAAAGTCACACTTGGATGTTAAACCTCCAACAGGGGTATAAAAGGCAGAAAATGGCTGGTGGGTGGTTTCCATTGATTTTCCGACTGTTTTCAGCTCAGAGAGATTTTTAAAAAAAACTGATATTAAAAGGTATTTTAATCGCTGAAAAATATTCTGAATGAAGCAAAATGATTATTTTATCAGTCCATATAAGAAACTTCAAAATGTATGAAGATTTAGGTTCTTATATTTTCAAAACAATTTATAACAGAAATTCAAATTTGAATAAGAGGGAGGAATTTATATGGTTTAAACCCATCGTCTGCTTCAGCTATTTATAGATTCAGTATAGTAAGTCAGCATTCACTGTATGTCTATCACTGATAAAACAATGTAGAGAGAGAGTTCATTTGATAAAACAATGCAGTTTGCATCCGATAGTCTGATCGGAAGTTGCGTCTTTAAAGGTCAAAGATGGGGTCTATTTTTTGTGTCTGCTTCATAACTTTGTCATTTCATGATGGATTTTGGGATTACTTGGCAGAAATATTTACCATCATGAGACGATGTGTCATGAGCAAGACCCAGGTCTGTATCCTTAAGTTTAAAGTCACACTTAAATGTCAAACATCAAACAAGAGGGCCAAGATTGCCCTATATCGCTCACATGACAATCACTGTTCACTCATTAAAACATTGTTTTGAACATGTGACCTAGTTCTTGACACCAGATGACCCATGTTAGACCTTGTCCTACATATGAATAAGACAAACATTCTGACAAGGTTTGGTGAAGATCCAATCAAAACCATGAAAACCACAGCATAGACAAGGTTTTCCTAAGATTTAACCTCATTACTTAGTTTTTGACACAAGATGACCTATGTTCGAATTCGTCTTCCATATCATTAAGACAAACATTCTGACAAGGTTTGGTGAAGATACAATCAAAACTGTGACATCTACAGTGTTCACAAGGTTTTCCAGCAATTTGCCCTAGTGACTTAGTTTTTGACAGCAGTTGACCCATTATCATTTAAAATAAATATTCTGACAAAGTTTCATGAAGATCCAATCACAGTGATTTCTAAAGTGTTCACAAGGTTTACCCTTATTTGGCCCTAGTGACCTAGTTTTTGACCCAAAATGGCCCAATATCGAACTTGTCCAAGATTTTGTCGATATTCACATTCTGACCCAGTTTTGCTAAAATTGAGCTAAAAATGTGGCCCCTAGTATGTAATTTATCCTTTGGCAAAAATGTTGTGAGGAACTTTCGTCCTCGTTTTGTGCACCCATATTGTTGTCAACAAGGCAAGTTTTGCCAAATTTTTGAAGAATACTGGCCTTTGTGTAAAAATATCGAAATGCAGTTAGCTAGCTTAGGGTTTTCCGAGTCAGCACATGTAAATATATTGCATGTTGGTGGACAATTTGATGGTAAAACCGTACAATGCAGTCACTCGGGGTGGCTTGATAACGAGAATGAACTTCTCGCCTGACCAAATATAACATCCAAAACGTCAATCCTGGAAATATCTTTACATGTGCGTACTCGTACGCCGAATGCTAAATTACACTCGTTATGAATTAAACGGGCGTGACAATGAGACCATGTGTCCTGGGCAACACCCAGGCCCATAGGTCAATATAACACATACGGTCAAATGTATTTTCCTTGTCTGTGCCTTCTGTTTGCATTCAAGTAATAAATTGATACAAAAGTTTACTTCAATAAAATGATGTGTCATGAACATCACCCATACTTGTAGTTCAAAGGTCAAGGTCACAAGCTGTCTAAACGATACAAGTTTCATAACAATCAACTCAATTATAAAGAAAGAGTGGACAAGTTTTATGGATGCCACCTGGCTGCCCATGTCAGATATTATTAGTATGACTCTACCAGTAAATAACTAGAACTGCCACAGAGTGACTTAAAATACCCCCATATACCGCCTCGTCACAGATGTATGGCTTTTAGTTGTACAAAATTAGTGCGATAATCTGTGTGATTGCTTGTTATTATAATGATGGTGATCAGCTAATTTAAAATCCCACAATAGATAACTGAAAGACAAGCTAATTTATGACCATTTTTGAGAATTGATATTCAAGTGTGACCATGGCCTTGGAGATATTGACGTAATTCTATTGCATGACACACCGTCCCATGATGGTGAACAAATGTACCAAGTAATTAAAAAAGAGGGCCACGATGGCCCTTTATCGCTCACCTGAGAACAAAGGCCAATAATTAATGACCAGGTAATATAGTTTCCATCTATTAAAACTCATTTTTACGTAGATTTTGATATCAAAACCAACAATAAAGGTATAATTCTGTTAAACAAGCTAAAACGTAGCAAATTTTCTAATCCAAGGGCCCATAACTCTTGAAGTTGTGGTCCGATTCTACCCATAACTGAACTTGTCCAAAACCATAAGGTCATACACATTCATTTTAAATATGATTAGGATCGGTGAATAAATGAAGGCGCTAGAGTGTAAACAAGATAAAATATAGCAAATTTTCTAAGTCAAGGGCCCATAACTCTTGAAGATGTGGTCCGATTCCGCCCATAATCGAACTTGTCCAAGATCTTTTGGTTATACACATTTACTGAAAATATTATAATGATTAGTGAATAAATGAAGGCGCTAGAGTGTAAACAAGCTAATATAGAAGTTATTGTCCGATTTTGCCCATAATCGAACTTAGCCGAGACATTGTGGTCTTATACATGTACATTGTGAGCAAGTTTAATCACAATTCGTTAAGAGCTGCGGTTGCTAGAGTGTAAACAAATTAGTTGTGGACGGACGCCGGACATTCAACGATCCTAAAAGCTCACCTGATGAATCAGGTGAGCTAAAGATCCTTTTATCCATAGAGAAGATACAGCGTGGACAAGCTTCGGGACAGACCGACCGACCAACAAAAACTCCTATATAGCCCCCCCCCCTACCAATGGTAGAGGGGGTATAATAATGCAAACAAGAGGGCCAAGATGGCCTTAGATCGCTCACCTGAGAACAAAGTCACAATAATTAATGACCAGATAATATAATTTCAAACTCGTATAACCCATTTTTATGTAGATTTTGAGATCAAAACCAACAATGAAGGTATAATACTGTTAAACAAGCTAAAACGTAGCAAATTTTCTAATCCAAGGGCTCATAACTCTTGAAGTTCTGGTCCGATTCCACCCATAACTGAACTTGTCCAATACCGTAAGGTCATAAATGAAGGCGCTAGAATGTAAACAAGCTAAATATAGCAAATTTTGTAATTCAAGGGCCCATAACTCTAAAAGTTATTGTCCGATTTTGCCCATAATCGAACTTAGCCGAGACATTGTGGCCATATACATTGTGAGCAAGTTTAATCACGATTCGTTAAGAGCTGCAGATGCTAGAGTGTAAACAAACTAATTGTGGACGTACGACGGACGCCGGACATTCAACGATCCTCAAAATTTAATCAGCCATTTTTAAGAAGTACCAAGACTACATAGAAATCATTATACAGCATATTTGAAAACAAGAGGGCCATGATGGCCCTGTATCGCTCACCTGAGCATCGTTTCACTTTCCAGGGCGGGGACAATTTGACCAAGGGGTCATGATTTTTATCAAATTTGCAGACATACGTCAATCTCTACCCAGAGTTGTCGTTCCTTTCCAATCCACACATATACCTCTGTCAACGTCTCAATGCCAAGAATCTTGGCAAACTACACTCTGATCAATAAACATGCTTTTGTGTATATTTTATAATTATTTGTTAGATGTCATAATGAAATATGTCATATCGTTTTAGAAAAACGCTTCAGGTTGCTCCGTTATAAGCTGTGCCATTAGGGATTATTTAACCTTGTAACTCTAAAACTAATTTAGCGGAATAATTGCGAAGTAGACAATTCAAAACATGGACAATACAACGAAGGGATACCAGGCTTGGATGTCAGTTTCCTATCATTTTGTTTAAGTATGTCATTCTTTTCAGATAAACAGTTGTCACCATTTTTAAATCACGCATCTGTCATTGTGAAGCCGGACTACTTTTTAGACGTTGACAGAGGTTAGTGTGAGCGTAGCGGGAACGACAACTCTGGGTAGAGATTGGACATACGTAGCTAATGCTGCATGTCAAATATCTAAGCTCTAGGCCATCTGGTTCACGGTATTTTTAGAAACTTTTTGAAGATTTTTTCTATGTACAATCAAGTATCCCCGTGGGTGGGACAAATATTGACCCCAGGTCATGATTTGAACAAACTTAGTGGAGGTCTACTAGACAATGCTACACACCAAATATCTAAGCTCCAGGCATTGTAGTTTTTGACAAGAAGATTTTTCAACACTTTCCTATGTAAGTCTATGTAAAATCAACTGACCCCCGGAGCGGGGCAAATATTGACCCTGGGGCCATGATTTGAACAATCTTGGTAGAGGTCCACTAGACAATGCCCCCATACAAAATATCAAAACTCTAGGCCTCGTGGTTTTGGACAAAAAGATTTTTAAATTTTCCTATATAAGTCTATATAAATCAAATGACCCCCAGGGCAGGGCCAATTTTGACCCTTGGGCAATGATTTAAACAAACTTGGGAGAGGTCCACTAGACAATGCTACATACCAAATATCTACGCTCTAGGCCTAGTGGTTTCAGAGAAGATTTTTGTAATTTTCTTACATAAAATAGAGTAAACCCTTGGGTGAGGCCAATTTTTGAACACGCTTCGTAGAGGTCCACTAGACAATGCTACATACAAAATATTGAAGCTCTAGACCTTGTAGTTTTGGACAAGAAGACTTTATAATTTACATATATAAGTCTATATAAATCAATAGAGCCAAGGGGCGGGGCCAATTTTGACCCTAGGGCAATAATTTGAACAAGGTTGGTAGAGGTCCACTAGGCAATGCTACACACCAAATATCAAAGGTCTAGGTCCCCTGTTTTTTGAGATGATTTTCGCAGATTAAAAAAAAATCCTTCCGGTTGCTATGGCAACCAGAGTTCTTCATGGAATGGAATTCTTTGAACAACTTTGGTAGAGCTTCAAGCAAGGAACACACCTGTAAAGTTTTGTTGAAATTGACCTAGTGGTTTAGGAGCAGATGTTGTTTAAAGAAATTGTTGAAGACGGACAAAGCTCAATCCTAAAAGCTCCCATTGGCACTGTGCCAGGTGAGCTAAAAATGGTGAAACAGACACAAACAAAATATCATTTCAAAATTTATTTAACATGAACTGACAGCTAACTATGTAAATGGTTACATTTAACATGACTGTACAACTGTAAACAAAATCAGTAAAATTTCATGAACACATAAAAAGTTAAGATGACAATTTACATTGTAAGACACACAATTATAGACAAGATAATTAGTAAGAATACAACAATAGAGAAGAATGCTTACATAATTCTTACAAACACAAAACAAATTAAAATACTTTGCAAAAGGTTGTATGTAAGAAATAATGTATATGGTACTTATGTTGGATAAACAGGAAATAACCAAGTAAGATAAATTGATCATAATACAATAGTGTAAGTTACCATGTGAATCAAACTGTAAGCTACAGTTACCATTTGTACTACATGATACAGTTACCCTGGTAGCAGCAGTTACCATTTGTACTACATGATACAGTTACCCTGGTAGCAGCAGGTAACATTTGTACTACATGATACAGTTACCCTGGTACCAACAGGTAACATTTGTACTACATGATACAGTTACCCTGGTACCAGCAGGTAACATTTGTACTACATGATACAGTTACCCTGGTACCAGCAGGTAACATTTGTACTACATGATACAGTTACCCTGGTACCAGCAGGTAACATTTGTACTACATGATACAGGTAACAGCAGGTAACATTTGTACTACATGATACAGGTAACAGCAGGTAACATTTGTACTACATGATACAGGTACAAGCAGGTAACATTTGTACTACATGATACAGGTACCAGCAAGTAACATTTGTACTACATGATACAATTACCTGTTGGTATAGTGCAATTTTATCAACCACTTAAAGCTGCATAATTACACGGTCGCTGAATGTAATTATTTTTAGCTTACCGTAGTATCAAAGTTCATACAATATTACAATAAATACATATACATTCAACAACCGGTACAACAAAAATTATCGTATATCTATCAAAAGTAATTGAATCTCACCGAAGCTAAAAAAAGCAAGCACTGACTGTGAAATTATGCAGCTTTGACAGTTTAATAAAATTGCACAATACCAGCAGGTAAAACTTGTAATACAGAGTACATTTGTAGTCAAATATAAAGGAGTATGGACCATTGATGAAGCAAACCTCAAACTACACAATTACATCATACATACATTATTCATACATAAGCTTCATAAATGCATAATTGTGTCAAAACAACTGTTGGTCCCAGATCAAACTAAAGTATGAACCTCCATCAATTATTTCCTTATATGATTACTGGAAGAAAACTTAAGAAGTTGAAAAGAATCATAATTGAAGAGAAAAAGAAGTTTTCATCAACACTTCAAACTGACTGCCTGCAGTGCTAGTTTATGATGATACTCCAAATTTTGTCACTAGATTATGTATTATTATAACCAGTCTTAAATCTACAACATTTAGTTAATTCTTAGCTCTTCCATAATCTGATCAGTGGTAACACAGCTATGAAATGAGTTTTCAACACCAGAATACACTCTTGTGCTTGTATGATCATTTCCACCAAAAAAACAATTTACAGCATTTTGATTACCAAGTATATTTTAATGAGTGTTAAGTAAGATTTTCTACATCTTGTAGAAGATTAACTTCCCATCTCTTTTTCCAGTGAACTATGCATTAAAATTTGTAATCAACCAACTTATATTCAATACAACTATCTTGACAACTGAATGTAATTTCATTTGTATATTTCAATGGTTAACCATTATTGAATTAAGTACTAGTATCTTTTGCATTGGGAACAAAATATAACAAGAGGGCCATGATGGCCCTATATTGCTCAGCAGAAAAAAGACCCTGAGAGAAAAACATCATGAGCCTGTGTAAAATCGGGGGCAGGGCAAACCATTACCCCAGGGCCAAAATATCTAAGCTATAAGGCCTTTCAGTTTCTGAAAAGTCGTTTTTTTTAAAAAAAATTCTATGTAAACATAATTATATAAAATAGAGTAAAACCCCAGCCAGGCCAATTTTAACCCCAGGACAATAATCTGAACTTGGTAGAAGTCCACTAGAAAATGCTACTTCCGAAATATCTAAGCACTAAGCCAAGTGGTTTCAGACAAGAAGATTTTTTAATTTTTCTATATATGAATAAGAGCATACCCAAGGGCAGGACCAATTTTGACCCTGGGGTCATAATTTTAACAAACTTAGTAGAGGTCCACTAGACAATGCCATGCACCAAATATCTAAGCTCTAGGGACAAGAAGATTTTAAAAGATTTTCCTATTGGTTGACATGGCAACCAGAGCTTTTAATGAAATTAAATTTTTTGAACACCTTTGGTAGATCTTCATGCAAGGAACATCCCTGTAAAGGTTCGTTAAAATTGGCACGCTGCTTAAGGAGATGTTGTTTAAAGCAATTGTTGATGCACAGACTTACACACGATGGACATCACGAGACCACAATAGCTCACAATGAGAACTTTGTGCTCTGGTGAGCTACTAACTGTCTGTACTACCACTATGACTCACAGTATCCTGTAAGTATATAAACAAAATACACAACTTCAATATTGCATTAATGTTTAAATATGGTTTTGTCAATCATTTTTATAACAAGAGGGCCATGGTGGCCCTATATCACTCACCAGATAAAAAGACTCTTAAAGAAAATTATCACGAGCCTTTGTAAAATTAAGTGCCCCTATGGCAAAAATTTAAACAAACTTGATAGATGTCCACCAGACAATGGTAGAGGTCTGCTAGACAATGCTACATACCAAATATCTTAGCTCTAGGTCTAGTGGTTTCAGACAAAAAGATTTTTTCAATTTTCCTATAAAAGATTAGAGTAAACCCCAGGGCAGGGCCAATTTTGACCCAAGGGCAATAATTTGAACAGACTTGGTATAGGTCCACTAGACAATGCTACATACAAATATCTATAGGCTCTAGGCATTGTGGTTTCGCCCAAGAAGATTTTTTTAATTTTCCTATATAAGCCTATATGAATCAAGTGACCCCTGGGGCGGGGCCAATTTTGACCCTAGGGCAATAATTTGAGCACACTTGGTAGAGGACCACTAGACAATGCTACTCACTAAATATCTAAGCTCTAGGCATTGTAGTTTCTGACAAGAAGATTTTTTTCAAATAAGACTATGTAAAATCAAGTGACCCCTGGGGCGGGGCCAATTTTGACCCTAGGGTAATAATTTGAACAAACTTGGTAGAGGTCTACTAGACAATGCTACATACCTAATATCTAAGCTCTAGGCCCTGTGGTTTTGGACAAGAAGATTTTTAAAGTTTTTCCTATTTTGTTTTTAATGAAATTAATCTTTGGTAGAGCTTCATGCAAGGAACATCCATGTAAAGTTTCGTTGAAATTGGCCAACTGGTTAAGAAGGAGATGTTGTTTAAAGCAATTGTTGACGCACGCACACACACACAGACGACGGACATCACGCGATCACAATAGCTCACCATGAGCACTTTGTGCTCTGGTGAGCTAAAAATAAAACAACAAATACTGAAGTACTAAAAGATTTAAACATAAATAGTACATTATAAAATCTATACCACGAATATACTGATAAACCCCGGAAAACCAAATTCCCTGAAACTGGAATTCTTTTAAAATCACAATTTTCTCAAGTCCTATTTTGCTCTTGCATAATCAAAGCAAAAAATTCACACTGGACTATTTTCTTGTACAAAGATGGACTTTATGCTCTTTTTCATCCCTGAAAACATGATGCTTATATTTTGGAATAAAGTTTTCTTGTATCATCAAGTGACAATCAGATACAATTATTCAGCGATGACAAACATATTCAAATTACAAAATCAATCAGAATGAATTTCCAAATTTTTTATCTAAGTTCTCAGAAAACTGGAATTCTAAGAATAGCAGACTGTTGGCCATTCCAGAAGAGGTCTGCTTTTCAGGGGTTTAGCTGTACATAGGAATAATTATCAATTATATTCCTGTGTATAGTGGAACACATCCTGTAACTTAAGTACCACACTACATGATACAAACAAATATCTTTTAATTGTACAGATAAATCAATTCATGATTGCAGGCTTTAATACAACATTGCCAAAAATCATTCATTAGTAATAATACAAAAATCAAAAGATCCAAAAATGTCAAGACTTACATAAACAGATTGTTATCAAAAGTACAATAATATAAAAGAATTATGCTTTTATAAATGACCCTATCAAAGATTAAAACTACCAATACATAAAAATGAACATGGACCAAATTATCACAAAATACTTGTTTGTCAGAGAATAGATCAACATTGATTTACAGTGGATTCTTCTTTGCTTGAACTCACACACATCTTGAGTCCCATGAAATAAAGTTGTTTCCCTTGTATACTTCTTATTGAGTAATATTGTTTGAAGCGCTCCACAGGGGGTCAGAGTGTACCTCAATTGGATTGACCAAATTATTATCACAGGTATAATCAGACCCCCTGTGGTTTGAAGTGATATATTGTCATTATAACTTCATGTGCCAAATAATATAAAAAAATAAAACTCAGATAATGTACTTTTTGTGTATATTACAATGCTTAATGGGAAAATAATCTTGAAATTTCACACTAATCTTTCAAAGTTTTTTTTTGAATGATTAAATCAATCACTCTTTAAATATCATAGCAAACACATTTTCATTGACCTACATAATAATATAGAATTAATTACACTTAATGCAATACAATTCAAACAATTGTTAACCCTTTTGCTGCCAGGCACATTTTGCCTGCATTGTGCACTGTATTGCCAGGGAATTCTTAGGAAATGTGAGCCTATTTAACCAATTCCCAAATGGGTATACCCATCATGTAGACCAATATGCGGAGAATTGTGAAACAGGTATACCTGTCAAATGGCAAATATGAAGAAATTTGTGCAAACAGGTAAACCCACCTCATTGGCATTGATAGGGTTAATTGTCAAAAGTTTTCAATATTTTCTTCCTAAGTGTGTCAGTTTCATGTAACTTGTCATATTGAGCTGATTATTCTGTAGTTGCAAAAGATTTGTTCTGAGAAGGGTAAATAACAGAGTAAATAGTGAGCAAGGGACTTGACTATTGGTGTGAGTATTTCAGTTTATGTGGTTCTAACCAAGCAGAGTCATCAAAACAAATAACAAAAACAAATGGACCAGGTAATGAGTTCTAGTTTTACAAGGTGTACAAATTTACTGAGTTCCAGCCAATGAGAGTCCACTGTATACCTCATGAATTAAAGGCCTATCAATCATTTCAGTAAAGAAAATACTGTTCACCTAAGATTCTTAAATCTGTAATATAAACATAGGCAACACAATTTTTGTATCTTGAATCATATACATGTACATCTATACGTAATTCATAAACATCACAGAATATTACGTTGGGTTAAAATAACTGGATAAGAAAATAATAGAAGTACAGGCAACATGGACAAAACCTTTAAAATTACTTACATTCATGATATAAATACACCCTCCATTAATTTGTTAAGTCCCATTAAGTAATAATACTGAGCATTCATATAAATCTAAAGTGAACATAGTTACCTCTACGAAATGTAACTTTTATAACCAAAATTAAACGCCCAAGAAAACATTTTAAAGACTTTTGGTATAACTAACTGCACAACTTCATTCTCTTTGGTAAAATTTGTCATAGATTAGCAATGATGTTTTTACAAATGTTTAAATTCATATCTATAATTCATTACAACATATAATTTTCTGCTCATTCGTAAGTGTACTGGGACCAATAAGATTTGATGAATAAAAACATAGTCTGTAGCATGTACGAGGGGTGATCCAGAAAAATCGTAGACAGTATCTGTTAATCAAAAAGTAATATATGTAATAATGTTAAATTCCGTTTCCTGACTTACTGTACATTTGTCAATAATTCTGGAAAAAAATATTCTAATTGGACAACAATAAAATTTCTACACTTTTTTAAATTCACAGAGGTGAGGAACCGCGGCGCAGATCACGACGTCAAACACAACGTTAACAAAATCAATCAAGGTTTTTAGCACTTTCCAAAGTATTCCCATTTCAATGAATGTATTTTAAATATACTGGCAAACCACTCCCAACCAAAGGATGATAAAATTGATTGAGTGGCGCCTCTCAAGTCTTCCATCATTGATCTTCACCCGCACTTGTTCCACAGTCTTCTTGTCCCTCACTTCCACTGGTCCCCCGCACCAAGCATTGTTTTCAACACCTCTCGACCATCCAAAAATCAAGGATGCTACTTATTAATGAGTGCTTGGCACATTGACAGCTTGTTTGTCACATTTTCGATCATTTTTGTTTGTTTCATAAGATTCACACAGAATTTTATAACTGCCCGCAGTTTTGCCTGATCTATGACGTCCATTTTGAAATCAGTGATTTTTGCCATTAACCTTTTCAAGTAAAATTTTGAGAGAACTGATCATTCAAATGTCTTCTTAATTTAACATAATGACATCACGTCCGTCCAACTGACATTATTATAACGTCTCCCGCAATTTTTTATGTTTTCAAGGTGTACCGTGAATTTTAAATAGCTACAAATGCTTACATTTAAGTGCAATTTTTGACTGTGCCGCAATCTCGACACTACATGATTTGAAGACTTCATAAGTGAATGAAATATAGCTGCTTTACTTTGAAATTTGTCCAGCAGATCTAAAACGTATCAGTAAATATCATGTAAAGATTTTGTAACAGTAGGACTCAAGCCGTTCTTAATAAGATGCCGGGTCTACGAACTTCTGGATCAGCCCTCGTACAAGTCTGAAAGAACTGACGAAAAGATACATGCGAAACAAACAGTTCAGGTGATAGAACTGAAAGTACCTGTACATCAAAATTATAATACCTCACAATCACTTAGCTCATATACAAACAGTAATATAATGGATATAAATCAGAAATGGAAGCATGAGAGTGACTGTGATTGAGATGACAATGATGATGAACTGTTTGATAATGTGGAGACTTCTCTAAAATCAATAATCTGCTGCCATGGTTATACAGTGTTTATAAAAAAATGTAATACACTCATGATTTCAAAACACAAAAACATTTCTCTCAAAATGTGGAACATGTAACATTCATAAGTTAGAATAATTCAATTATTCTTTTATTCATAAAGTCATAAAGTTGAACTTGGTCAGTGTAGGTATAAAGGACAATGTATGAGCACATCTCTGTAACAAGTCTACAAATATACATCTAAGACTGTATGCTTTGTCAAAAATACAACTAGCAAAATTCAACAGACTGCCTCGTGGTACATGATTATAATAGATAAGATTCTATTACTGACAAACCATCCATCAATGTCCATCCATTCTGATACAGGAGTTATCTGAAACGTCCTCTTCACTTAATCTACACCTAAGTTTCATACATTACCTACAAAAAGATTAATCTTCTAATATAGAAGAATATCTCAGACCGACACAGTACATTGATTTCAAACATTATGAGTTGACATTATCAATGAAAGAATACACAATAGTTCACCTATGTGTAACATCTGAGATCACTGCTCTTAATCTTCCGAACAGAAAATGTCCTTCAAAACATGTTCCTACGATTTCCTAGATTTCTTACATCAGTCCACTGTCTACAAAGCCTAGTTTGTACAATGCTTGTGTTCCAATATTGATCATTTCTACAATTAACCCACAATACGAGTCCTTTTCAATGCCCTGACATATTCTGGGAGAGATCTTCCTCAAGTTCACATGACCCTTGTTGTTAATATAACATCAATTACTAGCAGCTCTAAACACAGCAGAAATATCACTCTCTCCATATCCTAATCTTCTTGCTTTCTTGTAAAGCTGAAATACACAATGAACTACTTTTAAAAATAAGATTAAATATTATCAAATTTAAGCACAGTATGCACTAAACAAACGAGAGGGCCAAGATAGCCCTAGGTCGCTCACCTGAGAACAAAGACACTACAATTGATGACCAGGTAATATAGATTTCATCTCGTATAACCCGTTTTTACATAGATTTTGATCAAAACTAACAATGAATGAGCTATAATACCGTTAAACAAGCTAAAATGTAGCAAATTTTCTACTCCAAGGGCCCATAACTCTTGAAGCTGTGTTCCGATTTCATCCATATCCTTATCTTGTCCAAGACCATAAGGTCATACTCATTCATTGTAAATATGATCAGGATCAGTGAATAAATGAAGGGGCTAGAGTGTAAACAAACTCAAATATAGCAAATGTTCAAAGTCAAGGGCCAATAACTCTTGAAGTCCTGGTCTGATTCTGCCCATAATCGAACTTGTCCAAGGTCTTTTGATTATATACATTTACTGAAAATATGACATTAATTTTGTTGTTATTATATCTGTGTATGCAATATATATGGAAATATATATCCGAAACCCCGGATTATCCTAAGTAATTTTTTGGTCCCGACGACTTCGGATAATGGGGGTTTTACTGTATATTCATATTGTCATGACAAACATGCATATTTCAGAAATCCAGGTAAATAATACTAAATCATCTGTATTTGAAGAAGGTATTTAAGCGTCACTTTAACAAGAAACTCAAATATGTTCAGAGTCAACAATCATAACTAGAACTGGCACAGAGTGACTTAAATTACCACCATATACCGCCTTGTCACAGATGGATGGCTTCTAGTCGTACAAAATCTGATCGATAATCCGTGTGAATGCTTGTTATTATAATGATGGTGATCAGCTAATTTAAAATCCCACAATAGATAACTAAAAGACAAGCTAATTTATGGCCATTTTTGAGAATTGATATTCAAGTGTAACCATGACCTTGAAGATATTGACGTAATTCTATCGCATGACACACCTTCCCATGATGGTGAACAAATGTGCCAAGTAATTTTAAAATCTCAGTATGAATGACACAGTTATGGCCCATACAAGCTAATTTATGGCCATTTTTTACTTTTGAACTCCAAGTGTGACCTTGGAGATATTGACCTAATTCTTTCGCATGACACCCCCTCCCATGATGGTGAACACATGTACCAAGTGATTATAAAATCTCACAATGAATAAACATAGTTATGGCCCGTACAAGCTAATTTATGGCCATTTTTTACCTTTGAACTCCAAGTGTGACCTTGATCTTGGAGATATTGATGTAATTCTTTCGCATGACACACCGTCCCATGATGGTTAACAGATGTACCAAGTGATTTAAAAATCTCACAATGAATGACATAATTATGGCCCGTACAAGCTGATCTATGGCCATTTTTTACCTTTAAACTCCCAAGTGTGACCTTGACCTACTATGTTATATATATATATCCTAAGATTTGACCTCGTGACCTAGTTTTTTTACCCTAGGTGACCCATATTTGAACTTGTCCTTACTATCATTAAGACGAACAATCTGACAAGGTTTGGCCAAGATCCAACTAAAACCCTGACATTTACAGCTTTTACAAAGTTTTTACCTAAACTTTCTGACCTAGTTTTTGACCCCGGGTGTCCCATGTTCGACCAAGATCCACATATCATTGAGGCAGACATTCTGACAAGGTTTGGTGAAGATCCAATCAAAACTGTGACGTCTACAGTGTTAACAAAGTTTTCTTAAGATTTGACTTAATGACCCCAGATGACCCATATTTGTACCTGACCTTCATACCATTAAACAAACAATTTGACAAATCTTGGTGAAGATCCAATTATAACTGTGAAATCTGTAGTGCTAACATGGTTTTTCATAAGATTTCCCCAAGCGACCTAGTTTTTTACCCCAGATGACCCATGTCCAAACTCGTCCAAGATATCATAAAGACAAACATTCTGACAAGGTTTCATGAACAGTGACTTCTAGAGTGTTCACAAGGTTTTCCAGCAATTTGTCCTAGTGACCTTGTTTTTGACCGGAAATGACCCATTATCCAACTTGACCTACATTATCATTGAAATAAACATTCTGACAAAGTTTCATGAAGATCCAATCAAAACAGTGATTTCTAGAGTGTTCACAAGGTTTTCCCTTATTTGGCCCAGGTGACCAAGTTTTTGACCCCAAATGGCCAATTATCTAACTCGTCCGAGATTTTGTTGTTACTAACATTCTGACCCAGTTTAGCAAAAATTGAGTCATAACTGCGGACCCTAGAGTGTTCACAAGGTAAAGTTTGAAGACGTACGAAGACAGATCGCAAAAGCTCACCCTGACCTCATGTATGTGACCTAAAAACCAGATGTATCTACAAATCTACCAGAACTATACTTTTCTGCCAGTTTAACGCTTAGTTACCTCATTGGCAGCTGCTGCTATGTATAAAGGTTGTTCAACTTTGTCCCCGAGTTGTAGTGCTAAACGCAAATCTTTCTGTTGATGTTGAAGTGGGAAGTGTGGGTCATATTTACCATTCAGAATTGCTGAAATAATAGATAACAAATACATACCATATATGCCTGACTATAAGACGCATGCGCTTATAAGACGCACCTATAACATGGACTGGCAACCTGAGGTATTTAGCATTGACCCTTCCATAAGACAGTCAAATTTTGACATCAAGTGAGGATAGTGCTTACATAAACTGATTAAAATCAAACAATAAGAGCAAATTTTTACTTTATTTCAAAGCAGAAATTGCATCGCTCCCGACAGTCGTATAAAACAGAAAGTAGAATTTAACAAAAGGAGTAACTTCTACAGGCTGCTAATTAATATATATCCCATAGTGGGCTGCTAATTAATATATATCCCATAGTGGGCTGCTAATTAATATATATCCCATAGTGGGCTGCTAATTAATATATATCCCATAGTGGGCTGCTAATTAATATATATCCCATAGTGGGCTGCTAATTAATATATATCCCATAGTGGGCTGCTAATTAATATATATCCCATAGTGGGCTGCTAATTAATATATATCCCATAGTGGGCTGCTAATTAATATATATCCCATAGTGGGCTGCTAATTAATATATATCCCATAGTGGGCTGCTAATTAATATATATCCCATAGTGCACAGTAAGAGAATCTGTGATTCTGAAATGCCCCAAAGTAATGTTAATTCAAATGTTGCTATCAGCAACGATTATGTCATACAGACTGAGATTTTGACAAGTTGAGGCATAAAAGGTGTTAATTTCACTGGATACAAAAGAAATTAACACACACAAAAAATAAAACAATGTGTCAAACTTGCCAAAAAGAACAAAAGCCATCAAGATAAATCAGAAGATAAACATGTACATTAACTCAAATAAAACTCTAATGATTTACTAATAAAACTATTTTGTCATTGATAACATCTGTACTAATCTCATACATTACTAACTAATCCATATACAAATTATTTACACAGAAAATATCCTTAATTGTGTGTCTCATTTAAATTAATAACCAGAGAGTTGGATACTGATAATCTGATTGACAGATTGCATCATTTATGACGTCAGTTACATTAACCTTAAACCTAGGAATATTTCAACACCGCTAAAAATAGACAAGAGGGCCAAGATGGCCCTTGATTGCTCACCTGAGAACAAAGGCACTATAATTAATGACCAGGTAATATAGTTTCCATATCGTATAATGGATTTTTACGTAGATTTTGAGATCAAAACCAACAATGAAGGTGTAATACTGTTAAACAAGCTAAAACATAGCAAATTTTCTAATCCAAGGGCCAATAACTTGTGGTCCGATTCCACCCATCACCAAAACCGTAAAGTCACACATATTCATTGTAAATATGATTAGGATCGGTGAATAAATAAAGGCGCTAGAGTGTTAACTAGCTAAAACATAGCAAATTTTCAAAGTCAAGGGCCCATAACTCTTGAAGTTCTGGTCCGATTCCGCCCATAACCGAACTTGTCCAATATCTTGTGGTTATACATATTTATTGAAAATATGATTAGGTTTGGTGAATAAATGAAGGCGCTATAGCAAATTTTCAAAGTCAAGGGCCCATAACTCTTGGAGTTTTGGTCCGATCCGGCCCATAATCGAAGTTGTCCAAGATCTTTTGATTATACACATTGGCTGAAAATATTATTAGGATTGGTGAATAAATTCTTGCTCTGATTCCGCCCATAATTAAACTTGTCCAAGATCTTTTGGTTATACACATTTACTGAAAATATGATTATGATTGGCGAATAAATGAAGACGCGAGAGTGTAAAGAAGCTAAATATAGCAAATTTTCTACGTCAAGGGCCCATAACTCTAGAAGTTTTTGTCCGATTTTGCCCATAATCGAACTTAGCTAAGAGTAGTAGATCATTCAGCAACGTTTGGAAAATGAATTTAATGTTTTGTTAATCAGGTATTGATCAGAATTTTCTTACTCCCGCTTCAGGGTTTTTAAAGTCTAATTAGTGTATTAATGGTTCTCTTCTGAAGCCTCCTTCGTTTTAAAATACCCATAGTCCTTTGAGCTGCATCAGGCGACTTCGGCATAAAGAATTTGGCACAAAATATGGACAGACTCTATTTGACCTCCAAGTGTGACCTTGACCCTAGGGAGCTGGTTGTTGCGTGCGACACACCATTGTGCCAAGTTATTTTACAATTGTCCGAGAGATTGACCCAGACACGAAATATGGACAGACCAACCAACCAACCAACAGGAGCAAAATCAATGTCTCCACAATATGGGTTTGTCATAATAAGCTTGTCAATATAATGAGTTTCAACTGTTTATCTATCTGGACAATAAATATATTTTTATCGAGAAATTAATCCCTCTTGCCCAGAGATTGAAGTTTGATAATATCAGGAAAAAGTGAATACAGAACAAGGCAAAGTAAATATCTGTGGACAATTCATATTCTCATCATAAAGTTGTGACACAAGGGAGACAATTCATATTCTCATCATAATGTAGTGACACCATGGAGACAATTCATATTCTCATCATAATGTATTGACACAAGGGAGACAATTCACATTCTCATCATAATGTTGTGACACAAGGGAGACAATTCATATTCTCATCATAATGTAGTGACACAAGGGAGACAATTCATATTCTCATCATAATGTTGTGACACAAGGGAAACAATTCCATTGTTTAGGAACAAAAAAATGACCAATAGGAAACAAAAGAATTAAGTGGTCACTGACAGAATTCAATAGATTTCTTTTGCGTTAGGCCCCATCACCAACCACCTAAGGTGCCTTACGTGCCAACGACGGACGACACCCAATCACAATAGATCAACTTGAGCACTTTCTGCTCTGGTGAGCTAAAAAATAGCCAAATGTACACATCTTTGTTATCAATTCCTACAGATGTTCAAAATCAACATCAGATTAAATTTAACAGATCCATCAGTAAAAAGATAATTATTTGTTACAGAAACACAACATCAATGCTCAGGAAACAAAAAGGAAAATTTCTCTCACCTTGACTTTTGTGTATGATAGTTGGACATCTGAGAGAACCCAGCCCGAGGACTTCAGCCACATCTTCTAAGTCCAAACCCACTTTTTCAGCCATAGCCATACCCTCTGATAGACTAGCAACAACAGAACCCATCACCATATTAATAATAAGTTTCATCCGGGTAGCTGCTCCTGGATCTGAACCTAAATATCAAAAAAGACCCAACTATAACTACAAAACAATTATCATAAGACACAAACATAACAAGATATAAACATGAATCATAACCTGTTTTCAGCATAGCTGTATTAAAATGGATTTTGACCTACATTTGAACCAATGAAATTGTTAGATACAGAAATTTCAACTGAAGAAGGAAGTTTGTCATTGGTTAAAAGTGCTGTCATTGTGAGATTTTACGGCAGAATTCGTAATTGTTAAATGTTCGTAATTGTCTGAAAATAAAGCAATAAAAAAAAAAGTATAAAATTAAATATCGAAATGTTCTAACCATGCAAAATAAACTCTAGAGTTTTGTTTATGGCCTGAACTGTTATGTTATTAGTACACATGGTTTAAAATATTGAAATGTTAAATCAGGCACTTGCGCTAAACCCAGCTTAAACAAATAAACACACAAAGCTTAAAAAACATGTGAATCGAGTAACAGATCTAGTGTGCTTGTATGAAAAACAAAAACAAATATGACAGATATGAGCAACATCTACCTCATATGGATACATTTCTCATTTCATTATTATCACTTAGAATCATATTAATAGTCTTTTGTTTTTGCTTTCTTGAGCAATTTTTACAGTTATTTTCACAAGTTGAGGATTTCCTGGCATAGCTGGTGAGAAAAAAGAAGAAAATGTAACCTTGACCACTGAGTACATTTTACCCAAAAATCAATACAATTGATTATTTCCAGTAACAAAGTGTCATCATGCTTGACTTTGCCAATGTCCGAAAACTATACAGCTATATGGCATTAATTTTGTACTGTATCTTTTTTTTAAAGATATTTCTTGTTTATTTTTTTTCCAAATTATCAGAATACATAAATCCATCAATTAACTCAAACATACAAAGTAACAATCTAAGTAAATATGTTACATCCAATAAAGCTGTATAATAAAAACAATTTGCTTGTAATGCACAAAACACATCCTGATCAAGATCACTGAAACATTACATCAAAATCACTTATTAAATAACAAAATACTGTTTTACTTTTGAACAGTTCTACAAACCTAAATACAATGATTTTTTGCCAATAGCTTCAAAACAGGAGAAACAATCATCAAACAATTTTCTATCTCCTGAAGCAAGGATAGTGAGCTGCCCTTCTAATGCTGGTACCCTACTTCCAACCACAGGTGCTTCTAAATACACACCACCTCTTGCTTGAATAGCCTGTGTTCAAACAAAAACACATTAAAGTTTAAGGAATATGTTTATGGATTACACTAACTGCTTAATTATACAAAGAAGTTAATATACCATCATAATAGAGGATGGCAAACAGGTATCAACTTCAATACTCAAATATTCAGTCATCCTTCCAAATAAATATTCGAATATTTGGTTGGTAAAATGAATTCTGCATGGAATGGAATTCTTTGAACAACTTTGATAGTGCTTCAAGCATGAAACACACCTGTAAAATTTTGTTGAAATTGACCCAGTGGTTTACGAGGAGATAATGTTCAAAGAAATTTGAAATTGACGACTGACGGCGGACAACTGACTACTACACAGTCTGATCATTAAATTCGTGGACAACCTCGCTGTTACTGTTATAATTCATTGTATACTTATGAGATTTTTATATAAGGGTAACTAAAACTATCACTAAAGGTGATGAATACCCCCAGATGCCGCCTTGACACAGTTATTGTTACATTTTACAAAGGGAAATTTAACGCATTTTAATTTTTTGAATACCTGCAAATTGTTGCTTGGAAATATCCTGACCAATTTCTAAATATACATTATATAAAAAATAACTAAGGGCCATAACTCATTAAAACTTACTTGGACAAAACCTATTGTGGACATGCACAACTTAGCAAACTACTCATCACTTCTTAAACAAGAGGGCCACATTGGCCCTTTATCGCTCACCTGAGAACAAAGGCCAATAATCAATGACCAGGTAATATAGTTTCCATCTTGTAAAACTCATTTTTACGTAGATTTTGAGATCAAAACCAACAATGAAGGTATAATACTGTTAAACAAGCTAAAACGTAGCAAATTTTCTAATCCAAGGGTCCATAACTCTTGAAGTTGTGGTCCGATTCCACCCATAACTTAACAGTAAAACTTGTCAAAGACCATAATGTCATACACATTCATTCTAAATATGATTAGGATCTTTGAATAAATGAAGGCGCTAGAGTGTAAACAAGCTAAAATATTTTGACCCTAGAGCAATAATTTGAACAAACTTGGTAGAGGTCCACTAGGCAATGATACATACCAAATATCAAAGCTCTAGGTCCTCTAGGTTTTTGAGAAGAAGATCTTTTAATTTTCCTTTATAAAATAGAGTTAACCCTGGGGTGGGGCCAAATTTGACCCCAGTGCCATAATTTGAACAATGTTCATAGAGGTCCACTAAACAATGCCACATACAAAATATCGAAGCTCTAGGCCTTGTGGTTTTGAACAAGAAGATTTTTTCAATTTTCATATTTAAGTCTATATAAATCAAGCAACCCCCAGGGTGCGGCCAATTTTGACCCTAGGGCAATAATTTGAACAATCTTAGTAGAGGTCCACTAGGCAATGCTACACACCAAATATCAAAACTCTAGGTCCTCTGGATTTTGAGGAGAAGATTTTTTAAGATTTTTTGCCATAGCAACCAGAGTTCTGCATGGAATGGAATTCTTCGAACAACTTTGGAAGAGCTTCATTCAAGGAACACATCTGTGAAGTTTTGTTGAAATTGACTAAGTGGTTTAGGAGGAGATGTTGTTTAAAGAAATTGTTGACGACGGACGACTGACGATGGACACAACTTGATCATAACTAGAAGCCCAAGGGCAACATGTCGAGCCCCCTGTATAGCCAGCTTGTAGGGCCTTTGAACTACAAGTATGTGTGATATTCATGACACATCATTTCATTGAAGTAAACTTTTATACCAATTTATTTCAAAATTCTTGAATGCAAACAGAAGTCACAGCCCAGACAAGGAAAATATATTTGACGAAATGTGTAATCTTGACCTTTGTCTCATTGTATTATGGCAAGTCATTTTCAAATAATTCAATGCACAAGGGAGACACAGCCCTGACAAGGTGTATAATGATTATTTTTTATGTTTGACCTCTAAGTGTGACCTTGACCTTTGAGCTAGAGACCTGGATTTTGCGCACTGCACACCGTCTCATGGTGTTTAACAATTATGCCAAGTTATCTTAAAAAGTTTCTATGAATAAGGGAGATACAGCCCGGACAAGGATCCGGACACTAACTAACTAACTAACTAACTCACTCACTCACTCACTCACTCACTCACTCACTCACTCACTCACTCACTCACTCACTCACTCACTCACTCACTCACTCACTCACTCACTCACTCACTCACTCACTCACTCACTCACTAACTAACTAACGTACAGACACACAACCGCCATTGTGGCGATTATGTCGAGCTCACCGCAGGCGGGCTCGACAAAAACTCACCTTTGCACTCTGTTCCAGGTGAGCTAAAACAAGAGGGCCAAGATGGCCCTTTATCGCTCACCTGAGAACAAAGGCACAATAATTAATGACCAGGTAAAATAGTTTCCATCTGTAAAACTCATTTTTACGTAGATTTTGAGAGTCCTCAAAACCAACAATGAAGGTATAATACTGTTAAACAAGCTAAAACGTAGCAAATTTTCTAATCCAAGGGCCCATAACTCTTGAAGCTGTGGTCCGATTCCATCCATAACCAAACTTGTCCAAGACCGTAAAGTCACACACATTCATTGTAAATATGATTAGGATCGGTGAATAAATGAAGGCGCTAGAGTGTAAACTAGCTAAAATATAGCAAATTTTCTAAATCAAGGGCCCATAACTCTTGAAGTTCTGGTCCGATTTCGCCCATAATTGAACTTGTCTAATATCTTTTGGTTATACATATTTATTGAAAATATGACCAGGATTGGTGAATAAATGAATGCGCTAGAGTGTAAATAAACTCAAATATAGCAAATTTTCAAAGTCAAGGGCCCATAACTCTTGAAGTTCTGGTCCGATTCCGCCCATAACAAAACTTGTCCAAGATCTTTATGTTGTACACATTTACCGAAATATCATTAGGATTGTAGATAAATGAAGGCGCAAGAGTGTAAACAAGCTAAATATAGCAAATTTTGTAATTCAAGGGCCCATAACTCGAGAAGTTATTGCCCGATTTTGCCCATAATCTAACTTAGCCGAGATATTGTGGCCATATACATTGTGAGCAAGTTTGATTAAGATTTGTTAAGAGCTGTGGATGCTAGAGTGTAAACAAACTAATTGTGGACGGATGATGACTGACAGACATTTATCGATCCTAAAAGCTCACCTGATGAAATCAGGTGAGCTAAAAACTCAGAGGTGATAGAAACAGGAACATACCCGATTTCTGAACAGGATTATACCTACTGATGAAACTTGGTTGTACTACTACGATCCGATGACCTAGAGAACAAAATTCTACACCAGAAAAACACCCCAAGTCACCGGGCACTAGACACCCAATTATTTACTACTGTCCAGTTTAGTGCCGAGATCCTGGTACACACGTCATATTCACCAGATTCGGTGCTGTGTGACTTTTCTCTGTTCTCGAATTTGAAATCATATTTGAAGGTTTGACATTTCTCCAGCTTTGAAGAGCTCCAGTCTTGTGCAATGTCTTAAGGGGATTTGACATTAGGGCGTTAGTGGCGATCCGATCCAATCAACGATTCAACACTTACGATCAACAAATCGAATCACGAATCTTTTGTTATTAAATAACCCATCTAAAACTTCCATCATTGCAATCCCAAAGACAGCTAAATTTACTTTTTCTTTTAGGAATAATGAAGTAAGTCAATATAAATTGTTCTATGGATTAAATTTATAATATTAAGTACTCCCTTCAAATTAATGGAATTACCAGCATCATTTTCTTGTTGAAGCCTGTTTCAAGATCCGATTGGACCTCATGGCAAACAAAGTAGTCTATGTTAGCCACCTATGTAAGAATTGGATGTGTTTAAACCAATTGTGGACGGATGTACAGATTGATGAAGGACATCAAGCGATCACAATAGCTCACCTTGAGCACTATGTACTCTGGTGAGCTAAAAATGACATACCTCAGCAACATCTTGCACAGTTTCTTCATCTATTGTAGACATCTCAACAAAACATTTGCCAGCTGTAATACCTCTTAATACTCCCTGACTCCCAAAAACAATCTGTAAACAAAATATCAAAAATAATTTGAAGTAAATAACAGAATATCTAGCTTTGTCATAGGAGTGACGAATACCACCGCACGCAAAAACTTTTGCAAAAACTCTAAGTATGTTTTCACATTTTACAAACATATTTTTGCTCATAACTATACTCATTAAAGACTTTGTAGTCATACACATTCTGTGTAAATATGATTACAATTAGTGAACAAATGAAGGTGCTGGAGTGTAAACAAGCTGAAATATAGCAATTTTTCTTTCTAAGTCAAGGGCTCATAACTCCGTATGTCCTGGTCTGATTTTTCCCATAACCGAACTCATGCAAGACCTTTAGGTCATACACATTCAATGTAAATATGATTAGGATTGGTGAAGGTGTTTGAAGGTGCCAGAGTGTAAACAAGCTAAAATATAGCCATTTTTATAAGTCAAAGGCCTATATCTCATCTAGTCCGATTTCGCATATAATCAAACTTGTGCAAAACCTTTAGATCATGCACATAAACTGAAAATATTATTAGGATTGGTCAAGAAATGAAGGTGCTAGAGTGTAAACAAGCTAAAATACAGCAAATTTCCTTAGTCAAAGGGTCTGAGCTCTGGAATTACTAATCTGATTTTGGTCATAATCAATCTCATTCGAGATATTATGGCCATATACATTGTGACGAAGTTTGATTAAGACTGGTTTAGAACTACTGATGAAACTTACATCTTTTACAGCAGTGGTATCTGCTACACAACAGAATGTGATGTCACACTGTTGTACAACTTCACAAGGTGAATTACCCTTCAATGCACCAGCTTTTACAAAGTCTCGACACTGAAAATACATCAAAGTAACACAATATTAGAACATTGTTCTACTTACGCAGCACACAAAACATGCATTTAGAAGGTTGAGTACTGGCCCAGAGGTTATAAAACTTATTTTCAGTCTCTGAGTTCAAATCTCAATTCCATTCTCAAAGTATTATAGTTGAAAAATAGAATGGGTTAATGTTTAGATATATGTTCAGCTCAATTATTCTGTCAGATTTATGTATCAATTATATCCTTATTGCCTGACCATAATTATTTTGAAATATTAAAAGACAAGAAATGAGATTTGAGCTAGTAGACTGACAATAACTTTATAAATTCTTGGAGCCAGACCTAAAAATTATTATTAAATACTACATTATACTAGTTTGTTATGAAGTTCAATGTACAGATAATTGACACAATCAGAATACATTTGTACCAACTGAATTGTATTTTCTATATTGACAACATAGACTAAAATTGTATAAGAAATGTTGGCCATACAACAAAAACTTAACACAATCAAAACTTTGTCAACAGTGATTTATTGTTTTAATAATCATGTATATGTAATTACAAATGTAACTAGAGCTGTCACAGATGTGACTAATACCCCCGCCGCCGCATTGACACTAAGAATGCAATAGTACACTATACGGCTAAGTTCAAGAGGACATAACTCGGCAATGAGTGGATCACTGGGCATGAACATTGTGTCTTACACATCTACATTTCATAATGTAGAAATAGTTTGCTCCACAAACTAAGACTGCCATTGTACACTATATGGCTAAGTTCAAGGGCACATAACCCTGGAATAAGTGAATCACTGGGAATGAAAATTGAAAATGAAAATCTACACTTCATGGTGATAACATATTTCAAGTTTCATTGCAATTGCTTAAAGAATGTGGAAGTAGTTCGCTCCACAAACTTGTGATATTTTATGCAGACAGACGGACAAACAACCAATAGAGTGACTCCAATATACCCCCTCTTAAAATTTGTTTGCATGATAAAATGATGTCAGATGAGAAGTATGGATACTGAAATGTACAGTACAGTACTAATACCATAGATAAAGGCATATAAACATTTCATATCCCTAGATACCATGGTACAAATACGGCCTTTATTTATGGAGATCAAAGTGATACATGTTAAAGAAGAAAAAATCAATTGTCACAGAATTCTAGAATTTGTGTAACAGTATTGAACATGTTTTTGTGTTGCATCATTAGGTTCCCATGGCAACAAATTCACACTACGTTAAACATGACTGCCAGATTTGCTTTGACTGGTAGTTCTACTTCAAATAAGTGTGATTACATTGATTGTTTATCAAAAATAACTGATCCATGTACATCACTCCAAGTAGCAATTGTTTGTGTACATCATTTTATGTGGTCAATGTTAGTGTACATCACTTTATGTGGTCAATGTTTGTGTACATCATTTTATGTGGTCAATGTTAGTGTACCTCAAATTTTCAAATCTGTTTAAGACCTTATTGAAGTATAACACCATATTTTTTCTCAACCAGTCATCATGTACTCAACCCCTCAATTTTCTTGTAATTACCAGCATGACAGTCACACATTGATTTTCAAACTTGCAAAGATGTCTGCAGCTCATCAGTTCTATGAAATCTGGTAAAAGTACAGAACCATATTGGTTTTCAGATAACCATCATATTTGTCATTTAAACATGCCATTTACTGTAATAATCATTGGTAAACAGTTAAATTTAGTTTTCCCGATTATGACATACCAGATTTTTGTTTCTGTTTTTATCCATAAAAGCATGCGTCTCATACAGGGGTGATTACAGTAGTAATTAATCCCCCTCTTACTGTTTCATGATATTATTCCACCCGACAGTTGAAGTTGATTGTTATTTGATATTATAATTAATTAAGTAGGGAGTAAAGTTTCATACAACTTTCATGTTAGTTCTACAGAAACATATTCAGCTACCCCTGTCTAATAGTCCATACTACTTGAAATATTCATAAAATATGTGCAAATAGTTCATGAAAAATTCATGTTTTCATTAATTTCATTCAAATAGGTTAAAGTAGAAGATAACTTTGATGCTGTAAGAGTACTACCCTTGATACAAGGTAACACAAATACTATACTGATATTTTAATTTATTACAACATGATGCTTAAATTAAACACCTGCATCAATATCAACAAATTATTAGTATTATGTTAGATGATCACCATACATCTAAGTACATCCTTAGAATATTTTCACCATCAACAACAAAACACATTTACCCAGTAATACAACATATTGTGTATAACAGAACAAAGCCGATAGAGCAGACATAAAATTATGTCTGTTTAACAAGCAATGTAATGAGTGTACCAATACTTGCTGAGCAGTAGCTACCACTAACAGTATATTGAAAACCAATATATGGAGCCTGATTCTAGTCACATGACATAAAACAGCCAATCAGATACCAGGACATATTGTAAGAGCTACTGCCGTGTTATAAATGTAAGATTCAGCACAGCTAGAATAGATTAGTGCGTTGAACTTTGTTTAAATCATAATGAAAGGAGTTGGATGTTTGTACATTTATACACCGAGTTAACAAGTCAGTCATGCATATCTGATAAGACAGCCTTACATTGTTTTAAACACAATGTAAGATTTTTCTTTGTTAAACCTGTACAATGATAGCTGGCAAAGAAATATTCAAGGATTTACACATGGTAAGATTATTTCCTGTTCTCAATTTCATCAAATTCATCATTATTTACCATCTAAATCACAGCTTTATAATTTCAATGCATATATTAACAAGCATATTAGCATATATTTACAAGTGTGCTACTTGAACTTGGTTTATGTACAGAGATAACAAGTATATATTATTGATGTTAGATACAGCAGACTGTAATAGAAAACATCTGATAAAGCTTCAGGATATTTTGGACACATTCATAGATACTAAGCTCTCCAGATCACTCTCTATTGTTCTATATCTTGAGCACAATGGACAGCTTATATTCAAATATCTTTATAGCTATACATAAATTGAAGTTTGAACTTTTTTATTCACAAAACAGTAGTGCATGACAGTCTACTATCATCTGAATCATCGTACAACAGGTAACCACATCATTTGTCAGAAGATATACTTGTTAGAAAAGACTTAACACGTGTTATACTGCTTTACTTCCTTTCCAGAACAAACAATATAAATACTGACCCTAAATGTATCTGCTCTTTTAATATATTATATCTCATTTATAAACTATCAATGAACCTACTGAAAGCTATTTCCTGAAGAAAGATAAGATTTGATATGAAATGCATTGTTCATCTCACTTCATTAAGTGGAAATAATAATAGAAGTCATTTAAGATGAAGTAGAGAAAAGACAATCTGTGATATCTAGCTTCTCCCCTCATCCACAGTGCTACTCTAATCTTATAGTAAGTGTCAATGTTAAATGTCAAGTATATCATCAAGTGAATTCTTACATGTAGAACACGGGTGCACTGAATAATTCTATTCATGAAATATAAATGTGAATTCAAGTCCAGTAAACACAGTAACTATTTTAAGATGCACTATCACGAAAAAATCAAACAAAACTCAATCAAAAGATTTCTTATTTTCACACAACAAGCTTGATACGATTCAAATGAAAGGTTTATTAAAAATTATAATTATGCTATTTTTACAAACCGAAGTATCCAGATTTATTTAATGTTTTGTTTAACATCCCATTCCACAGCTGAAAGTATCCAGATTCATCTAATGTTTTGTTTAACAGCCCATTCCACAGCTGAAAGTTTACTGATTTATTTAATATTTTGTTTAACAGCCCATTCCACAGCTGAAAGTTTACTGATTTATTTAATATTTTGTTTAACAGCCCATTCCACAGCTGAAAGTTTACTGATTCATTTAATATTTTGTTTAACAGCCCATTCCACAGCTGAAAGTTTACTGATTTATTTAATATTTTGTTTAACAGCCCATTCCACAGCTGAAAGTTTACTGATTTATTTAATATTTTGTTTAACAGCCCATTCCACAGCTGAAAGTTTACTGATTTATTTAATATTTTGTTTAACAGCCCATTCCACAGCTGAAAGTTTACTGATTTATTTAATATTTTGTTTAACAGCCCATTCCACAGCTGAAAGTTTACTGATTTATTTAATATTTTGTTTAACAGCCCATTCCACAGCTGAAAGTTTACTGATTTATTTAATATTTTGTTTAACAGCCCATTCCACAGCTGAAAGTTTACTGATTTATTTAATGTTTTGTTTAACAGCCCATTCCACAGCTGAAAGTTTACTGATTCATTTAATGTTTTGTTTAACAGCCCATTCCACAGCTGAAAGTTTACTGATTTATTTAATATTTTGTTTAACAGCCCATTCCACAGCTGAAAGTTTACTGATTTATTTAATGTTTTGATTAACAGCCCATTCCACAGCTGAAAGTTTACTGATTTATTTAATGTTAACAAGTACCCTCTGTACATAGTAGGGACATCAAAATTGACCGAATCAAGTATCTGAATCAAATATCCGGATACATCCATGTGTTCGACACTTTGAAAATACTCTATGACGTAAATTTCAGCAACATTTGAACATATTTTAGATGATGGTGGTATTTTGATACAAACATCCAGATCAGAAAATTGGATCCACCTTGGGAATGGGATCTAAACATTCAGATATCTAGATTTCAATTGACATCAGTACATACCGTAGCCCCATAAGGTACCCCCCCCCCCCCTTCATATGCAGCCACCTACTGTAACAGCCGTATTATCATTATTCTGGTTCATGTCACAAGACCTCATGTAAAGGTTAATTCTGATTGAATTACATAAATAATAATAAGAAATTAGCCCCTGTGCATAATACAGTTTCCTGTATAAATAATAAGGTTACATTGTGAGGGTAAATATCATTATGATAATTGTATAATCACATCCAGGATCCTGACATAAATAAACACACATACAAAAGGGTAAAGTGCTACATGTTTTTTTATCTCCATGTCTTTTCATGATTTAAAGCCCCATTCGCTTTTTGCTATAAAAAATATATGCAAAAAACAAACAATTGCTGATATTATCCCAGGATAATTATTACCGACGAAACAAGCTCTTCTTCTAGAAACACTCATTTCGCTGTGAATTTTGCTTTTGTAAACTTGAAATATATAGAGCGTGTGACATCACTTCATGCCGTGTGCATAATATGACTGCAGGAAAACATGGCTGTTCTATAAATAGACTTTTTTTTCAATGATATTGAAAAAAAAGATAGTGGTTTTGGAAACATTTTTTCTAGCTATAAAGTACGCACGGGAGGAAAACACACCAGATTCCTCTGTTATAGAACAAACAGAAACTATTACGACTGACAAATTTATATGATTATGGGACTTTAATATTATAATAGTAAACAAGTAACTAACCATAAATAATTATGCATATTTTTAATTCATATCTTGTATCAATGTCTTGGTTATGTAAACTGGGGAATAGTTTATTACTATCTTACACACTACCTAACAATATTGATACTGCTGTACATAGTGTTTGTTATACTAATAAATTCAGTTTACGAATGGATACTTTTAGCTGAATAAGTGAGGGCTATAATTTGGAATAGATTTAAATTCAGTAACATTACAGGATATACATATATAGGATGTATATGTTCAGAGTGACAGCCAAGAGAAATGTCAAAGCAACAATCTTGTAAATATCCAACCTGACCTAATTACAGTATATAAATGTCACACTTGCCTTAGTGGTAAATGACATTGAGCCTGTAATTTATAACTTAACAACATAATTACTTGTCATAAATATGTGTAACTCCAGCTAACCTCTATCTCTGGAATACATATGTGTAACTCCAGCCAACCTCTACCTCTAGTCTACATATGTGTAACTCCAGCCAACCTCTATCTCTGGAATATGTATGTGTAACTCCAGCTAACCTCTATCTCTGGAATACATATGTGTAACTCCAGCCAACCTCTACCTCTAGTCTACATATGTGTAACCCCAGCCAACCTCTATCTCTGGAATACATATGTGTAACTCCAGCCAACCTCTGCCTCTAGTCTACATATGTGTAACTCCAGCCAACCTCTATCTCTGGAATACGTATGCGTAACTCCAGCCAACCTCTATCTCTGGAATACGTATGTGTAACTCCAGCTAACCTCTACCTCTAGTCTACATATGTGTAACTCCAGCCAACCACTACCTCTAGTCTACATATGTGTAACTCCAGCCAACCTCTATCTCTGGAATACATATGTGTAACTCCAGCCAACCTCTACCTCTAGTCTACATATGTGTAACTCCAGCTAACCTCTATCTCTGGAATACATATGTGTAACTCCAGCCTACCACTACCTCTAGTCTACATATGTGTAACTCCAGCCAACCTCTATCTCTGGAATACATATGTGTAACTCCAGCCAACCTCTACCTTTAGTCTACATATGTGTAACTCCAGCCAACCTCTATCTCTGGAATACATATGTGTAACTCCAGCCAACCTCTACCTCTAGTCTACATAATTATGTGTAACTCCAGCCAACCTCTATCTCTGGAATACATATGTGTAACTCCAGCCAACCTCTACCTCTAGTCTACATATGTGTAACCCCAGCCAACCTCTACCTCTAGTCTACATATGTGTATCACCAGCCAACCTCTATCTCTGGAATACGTATGCGTAACTCCAGCCAACCTCTATCTCTGGAATACATATGTGTAACTCCAGCTAACCTCTACCCCTAGTCTACATATGTGTAACTCCAGCCAACCACTACCTCTAGTCTACATATGTGTAACTCCAGCCAACCTCTATCTCTGGAATACATATGTGTAACTCCAGCCAACCTCTACCTCTAGTCTACATAATTATGTGTAACTCCAGCTAACCTCTACCTCTAGTCTACATATGAGTAACTCCAGCCAACCTCTACCTCTAGTCTACATATGTGTAACTCCAGCCAACCTCTACCTCTAGTCTACATATGTGTAACTCCAGCTAACCTGTATCTCTGGTCTACATATAAATTATGTAACTCCAGCCAACCTCTACCTCTAGTCTACTTATGTGTAACTCCAGCCAATCTCTACTTCTAGTCTGCATATGTGTAACTCCAGCTAAACCCTAGTCTACATATGTTTTACATAGGTATGTGTAGTCCATTTGAGTTCAGTAATGATGAAAGTGATACAGGTGGTCATTTCCATCTGTATTGAAAAATTAAAATTGGCAATTACTTTATAGTCACTGTCTATGATGGCCTGGTCTGAAAATTGGACTACATTTCATTGATACAGCAACCTGATTAATTCCACAAGGGCTAGTGATGTGAAACTAATCTGTATAAATCCATTATTTATCAACCAATGTAATAATAAACAAGAGGGCCAGATGGCTCTTTATCGCTCACCTGAGAACAAAGGCCAATAATTAATGACCAGGTAATATAGTTTCCATCTCGTAAAACTCATTTTTACGTAGATTTTGAGATCAAAACCAACAATGAAGGTATAATACTGTTAAACAAGCTAAAACATAGCAAGATTCCAACTTAGCCGAGACATTGTGGCCATATACATTGTGAGCAAGTTTAATCACGATTCTTTAAGAGCTGCGGTTGCTAGAGTGTAAACAAACTAATTGTGGACGGACGACGGACATTCATCGATCCTAAAAGAATCAGGTGAGCTAAAAATATTCATTCACAATGATATTCTAACCCATGTAAACTATTAAAGCATTAAGCATCAAACAAACTCTAAATTCGAAAACCATACACTAGTAGGTTTAGAAGTGGAATAATCAGTGCAGATCTGATTATTGACATACTGGAGCAGACAAGGGACATTTTTGCATTGACACCTTAAACAAGAGGGCCAAGATGGCCTTAGATCGCTCACCTGAGAACAAAGACACTATAATTAAAGACCAGGTAATATAGTTTTCATCTGGTATAACCCGTTTCTACACAGATTTTGATCAAAACCAACTCTCATTTCCATCAAAATACTGGATGCAGGTCATTGTACATTCTGTGTAAATACTATTATGATTAATGAAGAAATGAAGCACCTATTATACTGTAAATAAGCTAAAATGTAGCAATTTATCTAAGTCAAAGACCTTTAGGTTATACACATTCACTGTAAATATATTTAGGATTGGTGAAGAATTGAAGGCGCTAGACTGTTAACAAGCTGAAATACAGCAAATTTTTTATGCCATGAGTCCATAATTCTTCAAGTCTTAGTCCGATTTCACCCATAACTTAACTTGTCCAAGAAATCAAGTTCATACACTTTCATTGTAAATATGATTAGGATAGGTGAATAAATGAAGGTGCTAGAGTGTAAACAAGCTAAAATATAGCAAATTTTCTAAGTCAAGGGCCCATAACTCTTGAAGTTATTGTCCGATTTTGCCCATAATCGAACTCAGCCGAGACATTGTGGCCATATACATTGTGAGCAAGTTTGATAACAATTTGTTAAGAGATGTGGATGCTAGAGTGTAAACAAACTAGTTGTGGACGGTCAACGGACGCCCGCCACCGGACATTCATCGATCCTAAAAGCTAACCTGATGAATCAGGTGAGCTTAAATTGTCATGTATACCTTTTTTGGATATAAATGGAAGTAAGACAAAGGTATTTGTTGTATTCAAGCATGGCCATGAGTTGAAGGGTCTATTTCATGGATCTAAATTAGGTACAGAGGATAATTATTTGAAACTCATAAACAATTAAGTAAGTGATAAGAAGATAAAATGTTATCATGTTGTGTCCTGTTTCTTCTATGAAGGAGTTTGTACAATTCAGTACTCCCTTCATGTATTTAACATCATTACTGTATTGATAATAAACATCAGATGACAAGTGTTACATAGAGATAATGAGGTCATTATAAACACCATGTCTGATATAACAGTGATATATGGTGACAATGTACATATATAACAATGATAAATAACCAGAGAATGATAACTCTAGTATCCTCCTTATGAGCATAAAATAACATTTCATCTGTCAGTTTTCATTTTAAGTCACTTGTAAGTTCCATTCATTGAAAACAGTAAATAAATTTATAAATCAAGTGTGAATCAAACAGAACCACAAATGGTATTATTGTGTCATTGAACACAGTAACTGAAGCTTCTAGTAAAACTAACAGCATAAAATGAACTACATGTATAAACCCTCACATTATCTACTAGTGGTAACTCTCCCCAATCAGAGCTCCTTCATTGGTCTATAACAGCACAGATTTCTGCAGCAAAAAGAACAAAATAGAGGAAACTTAATACAATCCTGAATGTTGAAGACACAAAACACTTCTACTTAACATTATATAAGTCAAGTAACAAAGATGTTTGCCAAGAATGCAAGTTGGCCAATATATTTTAGTACTCATAGCTAATAATATGCGTGTACTCAAAAAGGTTACCTGAAGATACAGTATATAACAGTAAGAACATCTATCCTAATTTAACTAACATAATAAGAAAATGTAGAAGGAAACAAACAGCCTAACATTTGTTCTTCTTATTAAGATGTTCATTGATTCTTTTTTTCTTCATTAACCAATCTGACTACATTAACCAATCTGACTAGAGCCTTTAGAGGTGATGCTGACTGAGGTGAATGGGAAGAATTTATTTTACCTTACATTCAACATTTTGTAATTTACCATCACTAAACTACACTGGACATGCAGACGTAAATGTGAGGGCAGAATGCAGTCACTGATATACTAAACACTTCACATATTAATACCTTTTTATAACATTAAAAACATATGGGTACAAATTGGAAGTTTCTTTTTTTTGTTTAGTATATATCACTGTACAGAATCTACCAACGGACACCTGAGATTAATGACACCTGAGATTAATTATTCTGTATGTTTGTTAATTAGTACAATAATTACATCCAGATCACAAAATCTCATGGTATTGTCATACTGTCCAGAGTTTACTTTATGTTCAAGCATTACTGTCATGTAATGTGATCATGTGACCAGTTAATTGACCCTCTGTTTACTGTATGATCTGATGTTATCACAGATAAAATCTTAATTTACTGTCTAACTGAGCTATCAGTGTATGACATTTAATCTTAACAGAGAAACCTGGTAAACTACAACAGTAAATGTGACTTTATTATCAAACTGATGGGGATTCATTAGCTAGCTTGGTAAGATTTCTTTAATTATATTATGTTTCATCACAATAATGTCACTTAGCAGTGAATATTGAACTGAAAGTAATACTAAGACAATATGAATTCTTATTTCAAGTTTACAGTTAATTATATTGTATTAAATAACAACTAAATAAATACAACTAACTAGCTCAGTGACATTATACTCCAAAGTGAGTCTTGTGTCAGTAATATTCACATAATAATTATGCACTGTTCATGCTCTTATTGCGGTTGACACATATACTAGCTTACACTTTTATCTTCTGTGCAACTTCAAAAACAAAATGCAGGAAAACTAGGTCAATTAAGTATGGCATTACTATTATATCTCACACATATAGACTGACAGAATTATACACAGGAATTAGTGAAGTCACAGTTTTGGCTTTTATTTTTGTGTGAGACCCTCACTGTATTATACTAAAGTAGGGGTAATCTACAAATAAAACTATAAATGATGATGTCTGGTATATTAAGAAAGGTTGCTTACCAAATATTGGCATTCTAATGCAAAATTTTGATGATCATGATGTTTATTGTTTTTTTTTCTCAATTTTATCATACAGGTGAGGAATTTAGCACATACATGTTCTTTGTTGTTTTTTTGTACAGACAAAAGTCTACCTGATATGTATAATAAATAAAATATGTGAGAGGATGTACATCAGTAATAAATCTTTATAACTCTCAGGTAAGCAGTGGAACACTGATACACTAACATCTCATAAATAGACAAGTTCTTTTATCTTTTCAAGAAAATTTAAACATAGCTAAATGAACAGTTAAACCTTGATAAATTCAAGACATGAAACTGGTCCATATTGAAAACTGGAAAACAGAACAAACATAAAAATTAATAATTCATTTTTACCCAATTTGTGTGATTACTAATGCAAGTAATGGCTCCCTTGACAAAACCAAGTACTCCTAAATATCAATAACCTCCTCCAAGAACATCCTTACTGGTGTCCAATATACATACCAAACAAGTCATGAATATATGAGAGATTTAAATGATAGTGTTCATCATATATTCAAGACTTGTATATTTTTTCATCTTTACAGTTCACTAAAAGTGTTTTACTAACAAACATGCAGAATATACTAGGTGTAGATTGACATACTTGAGAACCAATTCACTTACAATCATCACAATTGAATTATCTACAACACAACTCTCAATAAAATTTCTCTACAAAAATATCCCTGACCATGGATAGTTCACCCTGTATTGTGATATGATGTTCAATTACTAACTTTTCATCTTGTTTCATCATTTAAAAATCCTTAATTATTCACAAGGATTTCTAACTTAATGAAATAGATGGCAAAATCCTGTAAATAGAATCAATATTTAATTCAACATTTGAATGCAGAAAATAGACTTAATTGAATTTGTTCTCAGAGCAAAAATACAAGCCTTAATTTTCTCTGTACACTAGAATTGTAAATCCAATCCTGTTTGCCATAAACTAACACAACTTTTGAAATCAGGGGGAAAATAATGATAAATCATAAGTTATACGAGTTTTACAAGTTACTAAATCAGTTTAGTACATCAAAGAGAATCTGTAAGTTTTACCCTTTTCAACAGGCCCAAAGCTAGACTATTAGGTCTGTTGGGGTGGGGTGTCCCAGGCGTTTTTCAAACTTTGAGATTTCTAACCTACCCAAACTCATTTCTAAGCGGCTAAATCAGTCAGCCAGATATTATTGAGAACCCTTAAGTACCTTGAGTTGTAAGAGATCAGTTAATGAACATTGATATATTTAAATCATTTCTAGTAGATAGATTTTGTAGTACAAATTGTTTAACAACATGTCATGTGGCCATAATTATATATTCCTACAGTATTATCTACACCATACAAATGCATAATTCTATCTTACATATATTATCTGCGTGTTTATCTCAAACCTAGAGGCAACAAGGTCATTACTGTAACATACCTAGTTATAATCATTAATCTAAGTACATATATCTACCATAACTACAGGATACATGAACCAATACTATGCAGAATAAATATTGTATCACTGAGAACTCATATTCACAGTTACATATACATGATAATTATATCCATGCATTAACTATAATAACTCAGCGTTTGTGGCCAGCTTTGACCTGCTTGACCCTCATGCATTAGCCTGTCTTATCAATGTCAATGGGAACTACTGTTCATCAATATTTAACATAAACCTACTTGTTAAAGGGCCTACAAACTACAATGATAAAAGTCTCTGACTAGTATTCACTAGACCCTCACCCAAGGTTTTTCTATAGCTGTTTGCAAGTATATAGTGTAGTGTCTATTACTAGTTTGGCTAATCGTGGCCATTTGATTGGCTAATGGTGATGACTGAATCTATTAATAGTTGACAGGTAAGTAAATCATGAAGGCATTGCCTAGATAAGTTGTTGTATGGCTATTTGAAGTTCAATGTGGGTGTATGATAGTGCTCAGATTTATGGTGAATTTGTTAACATTTAGGGTTGATTCTATTTGATTGATGTAGGGTATGATATTACCATGTGCTTGTGAACTATATACATGAATTTATTCATTTGTCAAATACTCATGATTGTCATTATAATGTGTATTACTCATATCATGTAAATACGTTATAATCTCCTTAATGGAGAATTGAATAAAATATACAGTCAATATCCTTTATGAAAAAAGCCACTTTATACACAAAACATAAACCAAGATGCTTCTTGTAATTCGTCTACCTATAACGTTTTGTTACAGTTGTTCTTGTAAAATCTGCCTCAGACAAGAAAAAAATCACACATCAGGAAGCTGTCCACTGGCTGCTGTGGGTCTTCCTTCACCATGAAAAGCTTTAAGTCACTGAATGACACTGACTGTAATTAAGTACTAGTAATATATTACTAGTATATTTTTAACAAGTTCAAAGACTTTTTTGTAGCAAGATGAAAGTATAATATTAATCTTTGCAAATCAATATTTTTTAGACTACTTTAACGTCAACTACTACATTCTTCAATTACATCACTAATTAAGTACATCTGTATGCAGTTGTATGTTATGTTCATTTTTGAGTGCTAAGTATTACATTTCAATTATCAATCTTTCGTCAGTGAACTATGAAGAAATAGAATCCATTCCTGATTTAAATGATAGTAAATACACTTATTGTGCCAAAGATATACTGTATACGTTGATATTTCCGCGTGTCGAAAATTTACCGAATTTGAAATTCTGGACATTTCGCGTGCGGAATTGTTAGGGAAATTCCATCTGGTAATTTGTGTATTAATAGTACGTCATAAAAATCACAATCAGAAGTATGTTGTGCATTAAAAACATACTATGTCCCATTTACATTACGTTTTCAAATTTATTAATGCATCAAAATACCCACTCCTGTGTACAATGAACAATTATAAGCATGTTTAACAAACAATGCATATGTTTGAAGTAAACATATGCAAACTGTGAGGGTGCAATTATAAAGAATGTGAAATATTTCCATAGCTTAGCGTGTCCGTTTTCAACAAAATTAAGTAAGTATAATTATGCAGAATTGAACATTTAAATGCATTTTTACCTTCTTGTAGGTTCAATCAAAATGCGCTGGCCATATTTGACGTTTTTATAAATGTTCGTACAAGTACAATGTAGTAGCCTACGTCATAATAGTAAATTGTAACTTGTTATTTTAATACAAGAACAATGTGAAATAAAATCATTTATTTCTTCTTATCAATGCTTGAATAAAAGATTCTGTTTTCATTTTACTCTAGTTGTGCAATTAAATAAATGTTGTAATGATCATAATCGACCCGGGAATTATTGTCTACCGGTGTTATGGTAAAATTCTTCCCGCAATCGGCAGATATTTATGCAAGGTGAAATATTAGCGAATTTTGTCCATTCACGAAATTCGCTAACATTTCCATGTCGCTAACTTAATCACTTATACAGTATTAAACATATAAAATCTTCCATCAGATGTAGTTATAGAATAACAAGTATATATGAGGTCAATTAAGTTTGCATTGATTGTAGCATGAGGAAATTTGATTACTTTCATATTTCTCATCTTATAGCATTACATACCACTACCTGAATGTCCTTCTTTAGATTAACCATCTAAGAGAACCATGTATAAAAGTTAAACATCATCAATCATTTCAAACATGCAATATTGTTCTAATTGTTTTATTTCTCAGTATGACAATGTGAAAAGATTGCATCGATTGAATTATATTTATATCAATTCTGCTCAACAATAAATCCATATTTAATGGGATATGATGACAATACATAAATATCTAATGAGGAACAAAATGATGGAATTATTAGCATAAAAATCATCAATTAGCCATTATTTGTCAACGAGAAAACAAGAACTTAATGAAACTTCACCACAGAATACAGCCTAAATAAATGAGAATACTAAAAAATTCACAGGTTCTTTTTATGACCGTACACAACAAATAAAACTGCCAAGACTGAAGTCACATAGAGTAATCAATTGTAATATTGCTTCTGGTAACAAACTGGTGTAATTTGAATAGAAAATCTTAGTATTGAAGTGGACACAATGTGAGGCTTTACTGTAGTTACTTTATTAAACAGAGAACTGAGATGATGAAGAAAGCTAGCACCAAATTAACCAACAGTTATACTATCACCATGAACAGTTCTGTTCTATTTCTTATACATACTTAATCCATACTGTAAGATCATATGAACAATTCTGGTGAACAGGTCTAAATTCTCCCCTGATAATTATTATATTCTAGATGTGTAACACAGAGCACATATAAAATATGTATTATATGATTGCAGCCATACAGAGTCATTGACTTACAATACACCATGATTTAGGTCCAAACAAGTTAATCTACATGTGAGTTCTTAAGGGATAAAAACTTATAATTCATAACCTGTCTACAATCAGTTTGTATGATTATTATTATATTCATATATTGACAGAGTAAATATAATATTTGTATCTCACACAATCAATAGCAATGAGGCAGAAGAGACATAAACTATTGTAATGCTATAAATTTATTTTCTTTCCAGAGAAAAAATGTCTTGACAAGGGCACCACTCAGTTCAAAAGGAGGCTAAATCCAAACTACCATTTGAGTGCTCCAATTTGAGTCAGTATCATCATGGAGAAATGGGCCATTCTGCTCTGTTCAGCAGTCATTGTCATCATATGTCAGGGTACCTTGGCTATTTGTCCATCAGAGTGCCAATGCAAGGAAGACAATGGCTACAGCTATGTAACCTGTGTGAGTCAATCACTCACTGTGCTACCAAAGAATATACCAACCTCAGTCACCCATCTTGATCTCCATAGAAATTCTTTATCTAGTCTATCCAATGTCTTTCAGGAATTTGCAAAACTACAAGTCATGGATTTCAGCTTCAACAAGTTAAGTGCTTTGAATTTAGAGGATTCCATAAACAACAAGAACATAATGAGTCTGGATTTATCAAGCAACAACATTTCTCTCCTGGATTATAGTGTTGAAACATTTGAGAACATTACTAGTGTAAACTTATCAAATAATTCAATCACATTATTTAACAGTACAACATTTGCCCCTTTTCCAAACTTAGAGAAACTCTATCTGCAGGCAAATAAAATTTCATCCCTACAAAGTGATACGTTTCTTCATAATAATAAATTGACTCATTTAGATCTTGCCGATAACAAAATCAGGGAATTACCAAGCAATGTTTTTTCTAATTTAGAGAATTTGACACATTTAAATCTGAGCAGCAATCTGTTAAGTATTATAGATAGAGATATATTTTATGTCAACTCTAGTATACAAACACTGGATTTATCAAATAACAAATTATACTCTATATCCAACTTGACTCTCTTCAACTTGGATTACCTTGACCTTTCAAGGAACAATATAAATAATTTAAGCCTAATTGAATTTCAACACATTGGAAACTTATCTGTGCTCCTGTTGAATGAAAATCCATTAAGAGAGATACTATGTTCAGTGTTTGAAAACCTCTCATCCCTACGTAAACTATCAATGTCGTACATGCCAAATCTATCATATCTATCCAAGTCAACATTTGATGGCTTGAGCAATCTAGAAGAAATCATATTAAGACACAATCCCAACTTGTCTTTCATACATAAGGACTTGTTTATACCACTGATATCAATCAGCATTATAGACTTAAGCTTTAACTCAATCAATACAATACATAATGAAACATTGTATGGAAATACTCAACTATCCAGTCTAGTCTTAGAAGGGAACACTTTCATTTGTGACTGTGAATTGGAGTGGATGATTCTATCAGTTCAAAGAAATGACAGTATTATAACAGGTGATAATCCGCTTTACTGTACAACTAGATATTCAGACAACAAATCATCAATATTGGATGTTAATACAGAATCGTTACACTGTTCTGAAGTAACAATAGTTAACCATACGACAGAAAGTGGATTCAAAATCGGGAAACCTGCAATATTACTTTGTGTAGCCGAAAGTGTTCCGGCACCAGAAATAATCTGGATAACGCCACGTAAACGTGTCTTCAAGTATCATAATTTTCATGAGTTTGCTAAAATGGACTACCTTCACTTCCAAGATCAAGCCTTAATAGCTGCCTCCAATTATGAAGGTAAATCCTATTATGAAGTGAGTGAAGCACTAACTGATCGTATCAAAGTCTTGAAGGATGGATCTTTATTTATAGACTTTGTGATGAGGAGTGACGGAGGACCTTACAAATGCATTGCTAAAAACCCAAAGAACTCCACAGAAGTTGTCATAAATGTAACCCTAAACTACACTGTAATAAATGAGGTTAAAATCTGGAGTTTAGTTGTAGGATTTGCTTGTGCTGGAGGATTCTTTCTCCTAAACTTAACATATTCACTTATTCATGCAGCAGTAAGACGATGTGTCAGTCAAAGTAGACGAGAGAAAATACGAGATGTGCTTGAAAATATGGACCAATACAAAAAAGCTAATTTAGCAAGAATTAAAGAAAACTACAATACTCAGGTAGGAAGAATAAGAGATCAGTATCATTACCAACTTGGTCGTCTACGTGAACATCATCAAAATCAAATGAGTCGAATGGGACGAATGCGAGAAGGGGCTTCGCAAAAAGTTGAAAAGTTACGTGAGAATTACAATAACCAATTGGGTCGACTTAAAGATTACAGTTCAAGTCAGTTAGAACAATTACGTGAAAAGTATAATTCTCAAGTAGACAAGATTAAAGACTATGGAAGTGATAAGTATGACAAGTTGCATGAAAAGTATAAGCTTAAACAACAACATGTTCTTAAACTTTTGGAAATGATGAACTTAGAAAACTGTCGCACAGTGTTTGATAGTGAATGTGTGAGAACAGAGTCAATGATATTAAATTCTGAAGTGTTTGCTACAGATGTTCCAGCACTTCAAAGTCCAACAGATTCAGCTAGTGTTAGTGACTCTGAGTATGTCACTGCAACAAGTTCAGAAACTTCCAAATATTCCAGTAGGGAAAATGTGAATACTGAGATAACTAATTCAAAAGTCACTGAAGGCAACAGTGATTCTGATATTCCAATGAATCACTATCTACCAGAGGATAATGGTGATGCTGATGATGAAACAAACATGATGAAATTAATGAATCCGGACGATCCATTATCAGTTAATGTAGCTAATGAAGCATCTACATCGACTGGAAAACCAAAGAAATATAAACATAAACATAGCAAAAGGCACAATAAGAAAAAGTGTGCAAATCCAACTATAAATCCAGCAGAACTTGAAAAACTTTACCAAGAATTCTGTGATAATAAAATAGATATAAATGAACTTACGCAATCAATTAGAAAAACACAAAATCTTGGCGTATGGTATACAAATGTAAATGATGAACAAGAACAAAGCTCTGAAAACAAAGCTAAAACAAAAGAATCAAACACAGTCAAATCTGAAAAAGTTGAACCCACTGATCGTAATAACTTTGGAGCTCAACATGATGGAGCGAGTGGCTGCACTGAATTAAGACCTGAAGCTCAAAGAAAAAGTTTAAAGAAGAGAAATTCCCATTCTTATCCAAAATCTGACCAACAATCAAGTAAGTTTACAGATGAAGATGTGAGCATTGAAATACCAGATGAATACTTTGACAGCTGGACAATAAAAGAATCTGTTGTGTAGACTTGTAGTATTGTGAATGTACAATGAATCTTAGCACATCCTTTCTATTGAACTGTATATCACCAGGATGATTCAAAGTGCAAGTTAATACCCTTGAATGTCCCAAAAATTATGATTTTTATACTGACATCGTAATTATCTGATAGAAACTAGTTCAGATCACACAGTAACATCTATCAAATATTACATTATTTTACATTGTATTTAATCAAGAATGATTAGATTGACAGTGAAATGTTTATCTATATTTAGTCAAACTATTTGTTGCTATGACAACCTGGTTTGAAACGTAACCTATGAAATTTGTTTGCATCAAAATTACAGGTTTAGAAAGTCTTTTTTAGATTTTATCTATGAATAACTTGTCATGCATCGTAGGTGATTGTTGATATTTGATGAGTTTAAAATCTGCAGTTTTGTTGCGTGTAAGCCTGTATAAGAGTGCTAATTGTAGTGTGTAAGTGTATGAGAGTGCTAATTGTTGTAAGTTGTAAGTGTTGTGGGCTGTGATTGATAGTTGTTTGTTGTACAGAATATATGGAGGAGAGTTTTACTTGTACATAATCAGCTTAATTATACAATCATCATTTTGTTTAAATGATGTACACACATTTCAAACACTGTTTGTTTTATCATATAAACCACACACAGTCCAATACATACAGAGAGTATTTATACAGAAGCAGAAATATTTGAGCAAATATTTCATATAACTTTATCATTTGCAAGTAGTCATCATTTTTTCATTGACCCTTATTAAATGAAACATTCTTAAGTCAAAAATATTTCACAGGCTACTTTTGTTGTTAACTATTATCAACACACATTTAGACCATATCATGTCTTATAAATGACCAACATTATGCCAGTGGTATATGAAGGTAGGGGTGTATGACAATTCTATAGTATGGCTTTGGTTCAATAAAAATGTTAACCTGTAGTGAGTACTAGGCAACAACCTGAAGTATGATAAACTGAGTACATGTTTTATATTTCAAGTCATCATGTCATCACGATAGTTCAAGGCTGGTGGTAAATGATACAAGCATATTACTACCATATAAGTTCTTAGGGTACAATTAAGTCATGATGAAAGTGGCACATTGTATGTAACAATTTATTCCAGAGAATATAAAAAGACAAATCTCCACTATTGTTTAATGTGATCCAACTCTAAGTTCAGGTTATTATGTTTTGCAAGCTTAGACTCATGCTATTACAAGCATATGGTGAATATTTAAATAGATTAAACTAATGTTTCATGGAGGGTGTTATTTTATACGTTCATTCATATGTTAATCCTGATGTAGTTTATTACTCTAGAAATATGATTTATTAGATTTCAATTTGGATAAAATCTTTGATTTAATAATGTTGTTGTTGAAATAAAATCATAAACAAAAAATAATTGTTTGTTTTTAGAAGCGAAAGCAAAGCGAGAGCTTCTATAGTGATATACCCAGTAAACCCAGTTTTGTATTTACAAACAAGAGGGCCAAGATGGCCCTTTATCGCTCACCTGAGAACAAAGGCACAATAATTAATGACCAGATAATATAGTTTCCAACTCGTATAACCCATTTTTATGTAGATTTTGAGATCAAAACCAACAATGAAGGTATAATACTGTTAAACAAGCTAAAACGTAGCAAATTTTCTAATCCAAGGGCCCATAACTCTTGAAGTTGTGGTCCGATTCCATCCATAACTGAACTTGTCCAATACCGTAAGGTCATAAACATTAATTGTAAATATGATTAGGATCGGTGAATAAATGAAGGCGCTAGAGTGTAAACAAGCTAAATTTTAGCAAATTCTCTAAGTCAAGGGCCCATAACTCTTGAAGATGTGGTCCGATTCCGCCCATAATGGAACTTGTCTAAGATCTTTTGGTTATACTCACTTACTGAAAATATTATTAGGATCGGTGAATAAATGAAGGCGCTAGAGTGTAAACAAGCTAAAATATAGCAAATTTTCTAAGTCAAGGGCCCATAACTCTTGAAGTTCTGAACCAATTCCACTCATAATCGAACTTGTCCAAGATCTTTTGGTTATACTCATTTACTTAAATATTATTAGGATCGGTGAATAAATGAAGGCGCTAGAGTGTAAACAACCTAATATATAGCAAATTTTCAAAATCAAGGGCCCATAACTCTTGAAGTTCTGGTCTGATTCCGTCCATAATCGAACTTGTCCAAGATCTTTTGGTTATACACATTAACTGAAAATATGATTAGGATTGATGAATAAATGAATGTGCTAGAGTGTAAACAAACTCAAATATAGCAAATTTTCTAAGTCAAGGGCCCATAACTCTTGAAGTTCTGGTCCGATTCCACCCATAATCAAACTTGTCCAAGATCTTTTGGTTATACACATTTACTGAAAATATGATTAGGATTGGTGAATAAATGAAGGCGCTAGAGTGTAAACAAGCTAAATATAGCAAATTTTGTAATCCAAGGGCCCATAACTCTAGAAATTATTGGCAGATTTTGCCCATAATCGAACTAATGTGGCCATATACATTGTGAGCAAGTTTAATCAAGATTTGTTAAGAGCTGCGGATGCTAGAGTGTAAACAAACTAATTGTGGACGGACGACGTACGCCGGACGCCGGACATTCAACGATCCTAAAAGCTCACCTGATGAATCAGGTGAGCTAAAAAGTGATGCCTCTTATCCATACATTTGTGTTGAAAAATACTACCCTTGTTATATAACCAATTAAAGATTTGATACACAATGGACATGTTGCAGGATTATGTTCATTTTGGATTATTACATTGTTTTGGCATTTCAAACTGTAAAACTAGTCCGAATCAAGTATCCAGATATCAGGATCAGACATCCAGATGTTCGGATTGATCTTTACAGTGTTATTTGGTATATACTGTTTCATCGTAACCAGTTTTCGTGACCATCTGTTCATCGCTTGTTTCATTTATTTTGAATTATTACTATATTCAATATTGACTAAAAAAACAAATAATAATGAAAAACGAATACATATAATACAATTAAACTCCACAAATATTTTTACTCAAACTGGTGTGAACCATGGCAAACATACATTTTGCCAGGTTTCAATTTTAGTCCAGATAGAACATTCCTGAATTTAAGGTAATTGTAAAGTGTACATCATCATGTCTCTATACCTGTCAGTTTGATGATGACGCGTATCTTGTGCACAAAGTTACACAAGTTATTTATTAAATCATAATGGCGAATTGTCTCTCAAACTGGACCAAAGAATGTCGGCGTCTTTATGCTGTAACTAAATTTTCTTTGATACCAACTTCTAAAACAATTCACCGCCTTCGATTAAACCGAAATGCTACTTAAACGGGGAAGACTGGCAGTATGGAATCTGCGTTCGGAACAACGTTTGAAGTCTTTAACTCAAACTTAACGCATAATTGTATGCAACATGTTACATAATTTGTTTTAAACAATTGAAATGGCAAACTTCGTGCAAACACATCACTTAACGCAAAAGATCAGTGCATTAATTTTAACAATAGGTGTTTTAATAATTGGGGTATTGAGAATGGCGTGAACAACATACAGCAAGGTTTGTGACATTATGCCCTTACAGGTTTAGCAACGGACCGAATTTTATGAAACTTTTATGGACCGATTTCTGCGACTCCAATCGGTCTGGGACATTGAAAAGGCATTAAGCGGTATCACTAAATAAACTTTGAAATTAGATAATAAGTCTTTAGTTAGTACTGCACGTGCACCAATTATCGGCATTTGATCATCAAATGACAAACTTTGATTATAATGAGAAGTGTGAAAAATTAATTGTCATTACTATAATTCAGTTTTGACATTTAAATAAAATCGCAATATACCATACTCTAAGTAAAATGTTGATATGTGATGACAGTAGTGTTACCGGTGTATATTGTAGGCCTAGCAAATACTATGTTGAAGTGTCATCACCATGACGACGTCGACTTAATTGCACCCGTGTGTTCGACAATTTGATTATACTTTATGACTGTCTATTTCAGCAACATTTATACGTATTTTGGACGACAGTAGTATTTTGATACGAACATCCGGATTCAAAAATTGGATCCTAACTTCAGAATGGGATTCGAACATTTGGATATCCGGACTCCGGGTGACATCCCTAATAAATAGTGTGCATCGCTACTATACGCATGGGAACCACTAACAGACACTAGCAGAACGAGGACACCAGATAACCGTAACTCCCCCTACTGGATAGATATAAAGTACAGAATGGACCCGATCTCGTGAAATGAAATTCTTATTTGCAAGAAGGGTTTGCATAATACATCTTTATTAAAAACAACTTCAACATAAACTACAGCTATCACTAAAGGTGATGAATACTCCCAGACGCCGCCTTGACAAAATTACTGTTACATTTTACAAAGGGAAATATAACACTTTTTCATTTTTTTTAATACCTGCAAATAGTTGCTTAGAAATATCCTGACCAATTTCTAAATATACAATATATAAAAAGGAACAAAGGGCCATAACTCATAAAAATTTACTTGGACAAAACCTATTGTGGACATGCACGACTTGGCAAACTACATATCACTTCTAAGAAGTTTCACTGAATTCCTGCATGTAGTTGCTCAGAAATAGTCCAGACGAAATTTACCTGTTGAATAAAAGTAAGGGTCATGACTCAGTGAAAATCATTCCAAACAAAACCTGGTTATTGCATGTACAACTTGGCTTACTTTTTACAATTTCTGTGAAGTTTATTGAACTCCTGTCAGTAGTTGCTTATATATTGTATATACACTGAGTCTGTATAAAAACAACAAAGGGCCATAACTTGGTGAAAATTCAACTAAACAAAATAAACTTGACAACTAGGCAAACTACTTTTCACTTGACTTCTGTAAAGTTTCAATGAATTGCTGAGAAATTGTCTGGCAAAATTTGCCTATTGTATATTCTGTATAAAACAAGAGGGCCAAGATGGCCCTACATTGCTCACATGACAATCACTGTTCACTCATTAAAACATTGTTTTGAACGGGTGACCTAGTTTTTGACCCCAGTTGACCCATGTTAGAACTTGTCCTACATATAAATAAGACAAACATTCTGACAACACCCATGTTCAAATTTGTCTTACATATCATTAAGGCAAACATTCTGACAAGGTTTGGTGAAGATACAATCAAAATTTAACATCTACAGTGTTAATAAGGTTTTCTCAGATTTGACCTCGTGACCTAGTTTTTGAACTTGTCATTAATATCATTAAGATGAACAATCTGACAAGGTTTGGCCAAAATCCATTTAAAACCATGACATTTAGAGCTTTTACAAGGTTTTTACCTAAGATTTGACCTGGTGACCTAGTTTTTGACCCCGGCAGACCCATGTTTGACCCTTGACCCACATATCATTGAGGCAAACATTCTGACTAGGTTTGGTGAAGATCCAATCAAAACTGTGACATCTACAGTGTTAACAAAGATTTGACCTGGTGACCTAGTTTTTCACCAGAAATGACCTTTAATCAAACTTGACCTAAATATCATTGAAATAAACATTCTGACAAAGTTTCATGAAGATCAAATCAGAACAGTGATTTCTAAAGTGTTCACAAGTTTTTCCCTCATTTGGCCCTGGTGACCTAGTTTTTGACCCCGAATGGCTCGATATTGAACTCATCTGAGATTTTGTCGATATTAACATTCTGACTCAGTTTTGCGAAAATTGAGCTAAAAATGTGGCCCCTAGTGTGTTCACAAGGTAAAGTTTAGCGACGCACAGATGCACGACGCCGGATGAAGACTGATCACAAAAGCTCACCCTGTCACTTTGTGACATGTGAGCTAAAAAACCAAAGGGCTATAACTCAGTGAAAATGATTCCAAACAAAAAGGGTTCAAGCATGCACAACTAGGCTTACTACTGATCAATTCTGTGAAGTTTGATTGAAATCCTGTCAATAGTTGCTGAGAAATTGTCTGGACAAATAGTGTCTACAGACACATGGACCGACTGACCAACCCAACTTCAAACATGAATCAAATATTGCCCACATATATTTCATACCAGGGGGTTTAATGAATTATTATTAAAACAGAATTATAAACAGCCCGTTTGACTGAATTCGGGGCATTTAATTTCAACCTAGGACCCCTAGCACACTCAACCACAACGCTAAGAGTTATCTCTAATGAAGGAGACACTAACTGTATTATTACATATAATTACGAAGATTTGAGAGTCAGATGTGTAATTATTGTGAACAGGAAGTGGAGGTATGAGTTTACTATCAACATCGACAGAATTGGGAGCATAACAAATGACCTCTACCAAAATGTGTTCATTACACTGGACCAAAACCGACTCTTCATTATGAGGAAACTATTCTAAACAATAAATACATTTGGTTGAGAGTTGGTTGAGATTTTTGGTATCGTTAGATATCGAATGCATATCTACCAACATTTAATATTATATATATATCATTTATCTTTCGCTTCTGACAGTACTTTAAGTGCTTGGATTTTCTGTGTGATGAAAACATCTGATGTAGCTAACTATACAAGATACTGATTACTTGTCAAGAAAAATAAAATAGCAGACTGGTATCACTGTGTGTCCTGAATAAATATTGAAGAATTATTGAATTCTATAGACACAGAGTTACAACAAAAGCTCTTGAAAGAAGTGAAAGAATTAAGTATTGATTGGTTTCTGGTAGCTTAGCAAATATACAAGAATAATTAAACCAGTAAAATGTAGGCTGTCATAACGGAGATGTTTATAAAATGTTTCACAATGAAATACAGGGAGAATATTTTACATAAGACGGTATAAGAACTGTGTAGTCACAAGTATAAGAACAAGAATACATGTACAGTATAGAAATATCAACATCTGACAGAGCTGTAACACCTTAAGTCTTCAATAACATATTAACAAAAATATTGAAATAATACAATAAAAAATGTAATTCTATACATGATTTTATACTTCCTGCAAACATTCACAGTCATATTAATGTCTGAAATAAACATAGAAATTCATCAGTGGACAATAAGGAGTAGACAAAAGTAAGTAATAACTGATACTAGTAACTCTCCTTAGTTACACACACGGTGCCCATGCTGAATATAAATCAATATGTGATATATGGCTATATTCACACCACTCTCTGTTCAACTCTCAAATGTGGCACTTACACATAATTTATTAAGGATTTCAATCTCTAATTCGAAACCTCCATTTTGAACAGTACTCAATTTCATGAATTTTACTGACATATTGACATATTCCTGAGGGTCATGAGTTCAAACCCCACTGGGACCATACTTTTTCTGTTTTCTTATTTTAGTTTTTAGGCAATGTTTCGTATTAAGAACATGAATTTATACAGTAATATGGAAGAAAATATTTATTCCAAATTGTTTTTGTCTAGTTTATTGGAATTCATACATGGTTAATTAGCGAAAATCAATTAACTATGGATTTCAGACACAACTTTTTTCAGAACCGGACAGTGAAACTTTTTAAAATTTTGTGTAGACATTATACACAGAGTTAATTTTCAGAAATTTCAGCTACTGCCCTGCTTTAGTTTTTATTTTAATGATATTTATCTATTTGTTACTTTTTGGTAAAAGGCTAAAATCTTGACTAAATCTTAAAGGGGCGGGGTTATATTTTTCACTTTTTCACAACATAGTAATTCCAAACATCGTATAAACAATTTGAATTGACTAAACATTGGTTACCCTTAGACTTATACACATTCTTGCATTTATTGTATCATCTGTTAGAGAGATAGGCCAATTTCCATAAAGGTAACTTTATTTGATTTTGAGGTACTATTTTACGTTAGGGGTAGAGGAACAAAAATGGCCCTATATCGCTCACATAGCAATCACTGTTCACTCATTACATTAAAACATTATTTGAAATGGTGACCTAGTTTTTGACCCCAGATGACCCATGTTCGAATTTGTCTTACATATCATTCTGACAAGTTTTGGTGAAGATACAATCAAAACATGACATCTACAGTGTTAAAAGTTTTCCTAAGCTTTTACCTACAGACCTAGTTTTTACCCTATGTGACCCATATTTGAACATGTCCTTAATATCATTAAGACGAACAATATGACAAAGTTTGGCCAAGATCCAATTAAAACCTGACATTAAGAGCTTTTACAAGATTTTTACCTAAGATTTGACCTGGTAACCCAGTTTTTGACCCCGGCTGACCCATGTTCAGCCTTGACCCACATATCATGGAGGCAAACATTCTGACATGTTTTGGTAAAGATCCAATCAAATCTGTGACGTCTACAGTGTTAACAAAGTTTTCCTAAGATTTGACCTGGTGACCTAGATATTGACCCCAGATGACCCATATTTGTACTTGACGGTTATATCATTAAAACAAACAATTTGACAAAGTATGGTGAAGATCCAATCAAAACAGCGACATCTACATCTAGGTTCAGAGTGTCAGTTGATGCTTCCAGTGATTCATTTACAGACACTGGAAGATTCTGTCTACCCAAGGTTACGGGTTTTGGTAAACGATCATTTGCTTATCAAGGTTGCTCCCTCTGGAATGAAATGCCACAGCATATAAGAGAAGTTAAGAACCTCCCTCAGTTTAAGTCCACCGTCAAAGCCCATCTGCTTGCTAGTGTTTGAAGTTGTTTTTATACTCATTTTAAATATCAAAAATTCTTAGATAATGATGTAAATTCTGTGATAGTAATTTTATTCTGTGATAATAATTATCTCTAAGATAAATTTGTATTATTTTGTCATATTAATATAATTTGTATATATAATTTTATAAAGGACCACAATGGAAATAAGGATTTACTTCCTTTTTTGTGTTATCCTTGTATTTTAACGTTTTTGACATGGTTTCAATTTTTTACTGATATTATTTACCTTTAATAATTTTACAGTCTCAATTTGTATATTCAGTAATATTTTTTGTTTGTTTGAACACTGTAACTCTATATGCCCATATTGTGTAATATATTTCCTATGTACCATGTTTTAGAAATAGTTAAAATATGAATAATAATCATCATAATAATAACAATAATCTACAGTGTTAACATGTTTTTTCATAAGATTTGACCTAGCGACCTAGTTTTTGACCCAAGATGACCCATTTTCGAACTTGTCCAAGATATTATAAAGACAAACATTCTGACAAGGTTACATGATGATCCAAGCAAAACAGTGACTTCTAGAGTGTTCACATGGTTTTCCAGCAATTTGCCCTAGTGACCTAGTTTTTGACCGGAAATGACCCATTATCAAACTTGACCTACATATTATTATAAAATAAACATTCTGACAAAATTTCATGAAGATCCAATCAAAACAGTGATTTCTAAAGTGTTCACAAGGTTTTCAATATTAATGTTCTGAGCCAGTTTTGCTTAAATTGAGCTAAAAATGTGGTCCCTAGTGTGTGTGTACAAGGTAAAGTTTGACGATGCCTGATGCCGGACAAAGACTGATCAGAAAAGCTCACCCTGTCACTTTGTGACATGTGAGCTAAAAAGAGAATGATTAACAACACAGTCATTCTGTAATCAATAATTTCCTCATCAAAACATAATGAGATCATTTCTTCTTTAAGACGTATATAACACTCAAAAGAGCAACTTTAATTAATAAGATAAAAAAATAGCTATAATAGGTAAGTTATAGAATTTATCCTTTTACACCTAAGTAAATTTCTCTCCGATAAAGCAGAACATTTCATCAAATATTTCATTGGGTAGCTCAGTAGACAAAAGCTGTCAAATGATGAAATGTTAATAACATGACAAGGAAATGAAGATCTCAGAGAGAAATACTAGCAGTATAATTATTTTGTAAAACTGAGGATATATAGCTGACGATAAATTATATACAATTTTAACAAACAAGAGATCATGTATTAGCATGTTAAAAACTATTAAACAAGTATAGCAGGAATCAAGAACATCTACATCAACCAATACTGTCATAATACATTTTATATGTGGCCTTTTTATTACAAGGCTAGGAAAATTAAAGAATAACCTGAATTAAGGTTTTCGAAGTCTAATACGAAGTGTTAAGGATCGTATTTTAAATATTGTCATTCTTTTGTACATCCATTAGGACAGTTACAGGTGAATTTAAAAAAACTTTTACCGTCAGTTAAGAGAGTTACAACCATTTTTGTTCCTCTACCCCAAACGTAAAATAGTACCTCAAAATCAAATGAAGTCACCATTATGAAAATTGGCCTTTCTCTCTAACAGATGGTACAAAAAATGCAAAAATGTGTATATGTCTAAGGGTAACCAATGTTTAGTCAATTCAAATTGTTTATACGATGTTTGGAATTACTATGTTGTGAAAAAGTGAAAAATGTAACCCAGCCCCTTTAAGATTTAGTCAAGATTTTAGCCTTTTACCAAAAAGTAACAAATAGATAAATATCATTAAAATAAAACTAAAGCAGGACAACAGCTGAAATTTTCTCAAAATTAACTGCTGTGTGTGTATAATGTCTACACCAAATTTTAAAAAGTTTCACTGTCCGGTTTTGAAAAAAATTGTGTCAGAAATCCATAGTTAATTGATTTTCGTTAATTAACCATGTATAAATTCCATTAAATTAGACAACAAATTTTGGAATAAATATTTCCTTCCATATTACTGTATAAATTCATGTTCTTAATACAAAACATTACCTAAAAACAAAAACAAGAGGGCCAAGATGGCCGTATATCGCTCACATGACAATCACTGTTCACTCATTTAAACATTGTTTTGAACCGGTGACCTAGTTTTTGACCCCAGACGACCTATGTTCGAATTTGTCTTACATATCATTAGGACAAACAGTCTGACTAGGTTTGGTGAAGATACGATCAAAATTTGACATCTACAGTGTTAATAAGGTTTTCCTAAGATTTGACCTTGTGACCTGGTTTTTGACCCTAGGTGACCCATATTTGAACTTGTCCTTAATATCATTAAGACAAACAATCTGACAAGGTTTGGCTAAGATCCAATCAAAACCATGACATTTAGAGCTTTTACAAGATTTTTACCTAAGATTTGACCTTGTGACCCAGTTTTTGAACCCGGCTGACCCATGTTCATCCTTGACCCACATATCATTGAGGCAAACATTTTGACAAGGTTTGGTGAAGATCCAATTAAAACTGTGACATCTACAGTGTTAACAAAGTTTTCCTAAGATTTGACCTGGTGACCTAGTTATTGACCCCAGATGCCCCATATTTATACTTGACCGTTATATCATTAAAACAAACGATTTGACTAAGTTTGGTGAAGATCCAATAATAACTGTGAAATCTACAGTGTTAACATGGTTTTCATAAGATTTGACCTAGCGACCTAGTTTTTGACCCAAGATGACCCATGTTCGAACTCGTCTAAGATATTATGAAGACAAACATTCTGACAAGGTTTCATGATCATCCAATCAAAACAGTGACTTCTAGAGTGTTCACAAGGTTTTCCAGCAATTTGCCCTAGTGACCTAATTTTACTACAGAAATTACCCATTATCAAACTTGACATACATATTATAAAAAAATAAACATTCTGACAAAGTTTCATGAAGATCCAGTCAAAACAGTGATTTCTAAAGTGTTCACAAGGTTTTCCCTTATTTGGCCCTGGTGACCTAGTTTTTTACCCCAAATGGCCCAATATCGAACTCGTCCGAGATTTTGTTGATATTAACGTTCTGACCCAGTTTTGCTAAAATTGAGCTAAAAATGTGGCCCCTAGTGTGGTCACAACATAAAGTTTGACGACGCACGACGCCGGACGGAGAGTGATCCTAATAGCTCACTTTGTCACTTTGTGACATGTGAGCTAAAAAAAGAGAAAAAAGTATGGTCCCAGTATGGTTTGAACCCATGACCCTCAGGAATATGTCAATATGGCAGTAAAATGCATGAAATTGAGTACTCTTCAAAATGGAGGTTTCAAATTAGAGATTGAAATCCTTAAGTGTGTGCATCATAATGAAAACTGGACCTTTATTACAGAAGTGACTAAAATGCCCACCGTCACTTGGACACTAAGAATGCCATTGTACATTATATGACTAAGTTCAAAGGCATATAACTCCTGAATGTGTGGATCACAGTGCATGGAAATTGTGTCTTGCACATCTACACTTCATGGTGAAGACATACTTCAAGTTCCATTTCAATCTTTAAGGAATGTGGAAGTAGGTCACTCCACAAACTTGTGAAATAGTATGCGGACGGATGGACCAACAGAGTAATTCCAATATACCCCCTCTCAAACTTTCCACACATAATGCTTCATCTATATGATATCTAACAAGTCTGCATAATATGATTACATAGGTCTGACTCATGGGTAAAATTGTTTTCATACATGTCTCTAAAAAGAGTATACATGTCAAGTCATGACTGAAGTCTTCTTATTACAGACTTTAATTTGAATCCATTTGTTTCAAAGCCTTTCCATTTGAATTTAATCAACATGTTTAATGAAACAGGCTAGTTGAAATTGCTAAAAACATGTAAAATAATATTTTAAGTTATTTACATAGATTAAACAAGAGGGCCATGATGGCCCTGTAAATGCTCACCAGGAAAAAAGGTCATTTGGAGACGAACATTGTTAAAATATTTCTACACGAGTCCAAGTAAAATCAAGTGACCCTAAGATCAGGGCCAATTTTTACCCCAGGGCCATAATATGAACAAATTTGGAAGAGGTCTGCTAGACAATACTACATAAAAAATATCTTAACTCTAGGCCTTGTGGTTTTGGAGAAGATTTTTTAAATTTTCCTATATAAGTCTATATAAATCAAGTGACCCCGGGGTGGGGCCAATTTTGACCCTAGGGCAATAATTTGAACAAACTTGGTAGAGGTCCACTAGACAATGCTATATGCCAAATATCGTAGCTCTAGGCCTTGTGGTTTCGGAGAAGAAGATTTTTCAAATTTTCCTATATAAAATATGATAAACCCCAGGGCAGGGCCAATTTTGACCCCGGGCAATAATTTGAACAAACTTGGTAGAGGTCCACTAGACAATGCCACATACAAAATATCTAAGCTCTAGGCCTTGCGGTTTTGGAGAAGAAGATTTTTTAAATTTTCCTATATAAGTCTATATAAATCAAGTGACCCCCGGGGCGGGGCCAATTTTGACCCAAGGGCAATAACTTGAACAAACTTGGTAGAGGTCCACTAGATAATGCTATATGCCAAATATCTTAGCTCTACACCATGCGGTTTCGGAGAAGAAGATTTTTTAAATTTTCCTATATAAGTCTATATAAATCAAGTGACCCCCGGGGTGGGGCCAATTTTGACACTAGGGCAATAATTTGAACAAACTTGGTAGAGGTCCACTAGACAATGCTATATGCCAAATATCGTAGCTCTAGGCCTTGTGCTTTCGGAGAAGAAGATTTTTCAAATTTTCCTATATAAAATAGAATAAACCCCAGGGCAGGGCCAATTTTGACCCCGGGGCCATAATTTGAACAAACTTGGTAGAGGTCCACTAGAAAATGCCACATATAAAATATCTAAGGTCTAGGCCTTGCAGTTTCGGAGAAGATTTTTTAAATTTTCCTATATAAGTCTATATAAATCAAGTGACCCGCGGGGCAGGGCCAATTTTGACCCCAGGGGAATAATTTGAACAAACTTTGTAGAGTTCCATTAGACAATGCTACATACCAAATATCTCAGCTCTAGGCCCTGTGGTTTTGGACAAGAAGATTTTTTAACTTGGTAGAGGTCCACTAGACTATGCTACACATCAAATATCAAAGTTCTAGGCATTGTAGGTTTTGACAAGAAGATTTTTTAAATTTCCTATATAAGTCTATGTAAAATCAAGTTACCCCCGGGGCAGAGCCAATTTTGACCCCAGGGGAATAATTTGAACAAACTTTGTAGAGTTCCAATAGACAATGCTACATACCAAATATCTCAACTCTAGGCCCTGTGGTTTTGGACAAGAAGATTTTTTAAGTTTTTTCTATTTGTTGCCATAGCAACCAGAGTTTTTAATGAAATTTAATTTTTTGAACAACTTTGAAAGGGGACCACCCAAGGATCATTCCAGGAAAGTTTAGTCGCAATCGGCATAGCGGTGTAGGAGGAGATGTTGCTTTAAGTAAATATGGACGCCACTTCACGACGAACGACGGACACAAGGCGATCACAAAAGCTCAGCCTGAGCACATTCGTGCTCTGGTGAGCTAATAAAATGTATAACAAACAGTTTTTATCATTTATCCTTGTTTTATGATATGAATGTTAATGAATGAAACAATAATTCTTGTTAAATGAATACCAACACACATACTTTTATTCTCTGCTTAACTCACTGACAACTAGACATCGCTGTCGTCACTTTCCAAAACAATTAATTGTTAGGATGACGTGATGTTTTGATTTGTTACATTTCTTTTCACTTAATCATCCTATTTTTAGTTAGTTTTGTTTAATTGTGTTCAAATCAGTTTTCAAATTTAGAATGTTGCTAAAATGCAAATAATTTCATTCAAATCAACAGGTGTGTATATTAACTTATTATACATACTGGTCTGAGATCAAAGGGAAACATTTGTGGCGATTTGTATAAAATTGTAACTAACAATATGATCAATTTTACAATTAACCCATCAACGATTTGAACAATTTAACTTTTGACATGCATCGTATATGAATTAATGTTGCACATTGTTTGTCACCCATCAGTTGATTCTCAATCAGCCATTGTTATGAATTGATGATTCGAAAAGTAGGTGTAAAATACATGCATTCGTGACTTTAGGGACAAAAATATATTGTGATTACATAAAAAATTTGTAAAATCCTATTCGTATAACCGGGGTTCGTTGTAGTTGAAATATATAGAGATGTAATCGGGACCGTAGATATTATTCAGATAATACCGAGTATTCGGATAATCGGTCATCGAATAATCAAGGTTTTACTGTAACTGCTCAGCTTAAAAAACCACAGTAGGTATCATTTTAAATCAACATTGCCTTCTTATTTGATAATGGATTTCAAAGCGACTTTCGGTATTTTGTAGCGGAAATGTTAATCTAGGGAACTGTGCCTCAGAATTTTCATACTTGTTTTCTTTTTTTATCTATGGCATATTACGTAATAAACAGCAGGGTTCTGGGTACGGAATTTTTTTAAAGTCAAGTATCTAATTAACCGAGGACGTTATAAACAAGAGGGCCTTGATCGCTCACCCATGAACAAAGTCACTCTAATTAATGACCAGATAATAAAGTTTCCATCTCGTACAACCCAATTTTACTTAGATTTTGATATCAAAACCAACAATGAAGGTAAAATACTGTTAAACAAGCTAAAAAGTAGCAAATTTTCAAATCCAAGGGCCCATAACTCTTGAAGTTCTTGAAGTTGAACTAAACTTGTCCAAGACCGTAAGGTCATACACATTTACTGAAAATATTATCAGGATCGGTGAATAAATGAATGCGCTAGAGTGTAAACAAGCTAAATATTTTGTAATTCAAGGGCCCATAACTCTAGAAGTTATTGTCTGATTTTGCCCATAATCGAACTTAGCCGAGAAATTGTGGCCATATACATTGTGAGCAAGTTTAATCACATTCAACGATCCTAAAAGCTGATGAATCAGGTGAGCTAAAAATAACAAAGGGCCATAACTCATTAAAATTTATTTGGACAAAACCTATTGTGGACATGCACAAACACTTTTAAGAAGTTTCACTGAATCCTGCATGTAGTTGATGAGAAATGGTACGGACAAAATTTACTTATTGTATAAAACAAAGGGCCATAACTCAGTGAAAATTAATCCAAACAAAACCTGGTTATTGCATGCACAACTTGGCTTACTTTGTATAACTTCTGTGAAGTTTCATTGAATTCCTATGAGTAGTTACTAAGATATTGTATAAACACTGTATAAAAAACAACAAAGGGCCATAACTCAGTGAAAATTTAACCAACCAAGACAAGCTTAATGCATGCACAACTAGGCTAACTTCTTATCACTTCTGTGAAGTTTTATTGAATTCCTGTCAGTAGTCAATGAGAAATAGGACAAAATTTGCTTTTTGTATATACTGTAGAAAAAAACAAAGGGCTATAACTCAGTGAAAATTAATCCAAATGAAAAATGATTTAAGCATGCACAACTAGACTAACTACTTATTACTTCTGTGAAGTTTCATTGAATTGCTGTCAATAGTTAATGAGAAATAGTCCGGACAAAATTTGCCTATTGTATATATTGTAGAAAAACAACAAAGGTCTATAACTCAGTGAAAATCAATCCAAATCCTTATATCACAGTTAATTGCTCAATTTCAGATGCCCTTCATATACACTACATTTTGTTAGGGAATGAAAAATCAATGTGAAATTTCATGTTACCTTTACTGACAGAAACTTTTTCACGACACTAATTGACAATAATAACAGCATTAATAACCATCAATAAATTTGAGTACTAACAGCATTACATCTAGGGCTGTCCCGATACAGTTCTCAGCCGATACGATACATATTGCGATACGGTACTAGCAATATGCGATATCTACGATACAATATAAAAGTATTTCGAAGTAATGAAATACGTTATAATATTAGTGTTTTTTTTTAACTCTGCACACTTGTTTGCCAATGTTTTGCGCTAAAGATCCTAATTTACTGTTAAAAAAGGTCTATAACTAACATTGTCTTGCACTTAAAGTCATCAATTTGATTCACAAATGTTTAGTTGATTTCGGCTAAATTACAATTTAAATTTTAAAATTTCTCTGTACGTACCCGTACACGGCCATATCAGGACAGCCCTAATTACACCAATAAATTTGTGTACTACAGGACTAAACTACAGTAATTACCTTTTGTGCTGTTCTGTTCCAGACAGTAACTTCATGTCCAGATCTCAACAAGTTCATCACCATTCCTTGTCCCATAATTCCAAGACCTAGAAATCCTATTCTCATAGGAGTAGGGATAACAGACTTGACAGTTCCAGGCTTAGCAACATCATCATCTACTTGAGTACCTGAGGCTGAGGAGAGAGGAATTCCAGGTGGTCCCAAGTTTGGATCAAATGAAAAATCACTTTCTGATACCTACAATCACAAAACAAGCAGCTAGAATGCCTTATATCATATGTCCACTATTCAAATTCAAGGGCAGATAACTCAAAAATAGTTTGTCTGCCCCCAAATTAGGCAATTTTTTTTTGCCCATAATCGAACTTAGCCGAGACATTGTGGCCATATACATTGTGAGCAAGTTTAATCACGATTCGTTAAGAGCTGCGGATGCTAGAGTGTAAACAAACTAATTGTGGACGTACGATGTACGCCGGACGCCGGACATTCAACGATCCTAAAAGCTCACCTGATGAATCAGGTGAGCTAAAAAGTTGGGACCAAATTCTTAAAACTTGAGCCAAATGTGCTGTTTGGTACAGTTGTGAAACATGCAACACTACCAAACTAACAGATAGAACAAAAACAAATAAAATCAATGCCTAACTATTGATATTACATAGTGATACTACAGATGCTATATTTTACATGTTTATAATCATGGTATTCATGTTATAAATATATATTTATAATCTCAACATATTAATAAAAATATTTTTCAGCCACCTGATCATTTGAAAAATGTTAGCGCATTATTGGGAAGGGCTGAACTTCTTTTATTTCATCATCATTAAAGTCACAATTTTAAGTGTGTCCAGTGCCTGTATTGTGATAATTTCTGTGTGTCATAATGATATTGATTATTTTCATATATTCTAACTATTCTGATTAATAAATACCATGTAACAATGAACATAATTTTTTTCTATAGTATATGTGATGTACCAATTAAGATACATACATTCAATACACATAGAAGCACAAAAAGTCAATCATCTTCAAGAGTAACACGTCTCATGTTTTAAATTTTATTTAATTCACTAACCAATTCAAAAACTAGACACACAAAAGCATAAAACAGTTTTGTTTTATTTCTATGTTTTTTCCGTAAGATACGTCTTCGTACGACTATCAAATACCGGAATCGGACCGTACAGCGGGCGTTTATTCATGATTATGATAATTAGTTTCATTCGGCGATATTTTGACTTTAACGCTATATATCGATAAGTAAAATGAAAGTAGTTTTGGAATTGTTGATCCAAAACAACAACACGCACGTACACATTTTCATTTATCCGTCATTAACGTGCTAAACTGAACAGATCAACCACAATCAGGCACTAATTGCACAAAATAAGGGTTAGACCAGCAACAATCTATGCCTCGCAGCATTGTCATCGTTAGAGGTGCGAAGTCGGTGATGCGAATCGCAATCAGGATTAACAATCATATCTGACACGCGCGACTTCCGCAGGCGGTTGTTATTTACCTTTACAACTGATTATTGAATGATTTCACACCATCGGCAAAATGTCCGAGGTCACGTTGCCGCTTACAACATAAAACAATGCTTTCATCAAAGAAAATACCGACAACAATCGTATGCGCCAAACTGGAAAAAAATGAGCCAAATTTATTTTTTTGCGCATTTGGTGCTGGCCAGCGTGAGCCCTGATTGAATTATTCCAAGTTTATACCTTTTTATCGTGTCTAAATTATATGTTCCCATCCATTATTTCAAAACATAAAGACTACCATTTGTTAAAAATGATAAGGTCAATCCATGGTTCAGAACAGTAAGAAACAAATTATACACTAAGTTACCTTGAGCTCTTGTATTTTTCTTTCTTTGGCCTTTGGAGATGACAGGGATTTCTTAGGTGACAATGCAGAGAAAATATTACCAGGTGATGTGCCCCCAGCCTTGTTCAGTTTGGCTCTTTTTAAGATTTTTTCTGACGGTGTCAGCGATTTGACAGGTTTAATTTTCTGGAAAAGAAAGTGCTGTTAAAGAAAAAAATTTGATTTGTATGACCTAATACAGTAACAGATCAAATATAATCAGTATAACCTCGAATAATGTTAACAAATTCAATATTTCCCTCTTTTTATAAAAATAAATGCAAGGTAGTGCATTAAACATTGATATAAATTAAGCTATAATGACCCGATTTCACACAGAGAGTATGAATACTACCATTGTGTAATAGTACGAGGGGGGATCCAAAAGTTTTGTCACTGCCTCCGTAACTCGGCCTGTATTTAAGATATAACAGCCAAAGTCGGTGTACATGTAAATTAATGTATTTAAAAATACCATACAAGTAACAATACTTTTTAAGACACCGCATCATTTGAGAGACATGAACGACCATAGCTGTAAACCAACGGCATTATGTTAAAATTATCTTGACGCCATTACGCCACTCCTTCTCAAACATGAGGGCCAAGATGGCCCTATATCGCTCACATGACAATCACTGTTCACTCATTAAAACTTTGTTTGGAACCGGTGACCTAGTTTTTGACCCCAGATGACCCATGATAAAACTTGTCCTACATGTAAATAAGACAAACATTCTGTCAAAATTTGGTAAAGATCCAAAAACTACAGCATAGACAAGGTTTTACTAAGATTTGACCTTGTGACCCAGTTTTTGACCCCAGATGACGTATGTTCGTATTTGTCTTACCTATCATTAAGACAAACATTCTGACATGGTTTAGTGAAGATACAATCAAAATTTGACATCTACAGTATTAATGAGGTTTTTCTATGATTTGACCTTGTGACCTAGTTATTGACCCTAGATGACCCATACTTGAACTTGGCAATTATATCATTGAGACGAACAATCAGACAAGATTTGGCCAAGATCCAATTAAAACCATGAAATTAAGAGCTTTTACAAGATTTTCACACAAGATTCGCCCTGGTGACCCAGTTTTTGACCCCGGCTGACCCATATTCAACCTTGGCCTACATATCATTGAGGCAAACATTCTGATAAGGTTTCATGATGATCCAATCAAAACAGTGACTTCTAGAGTGTTCACAAGGTTTCCCAGCAATTTGACCTAGTGACCTAGTTTTTTTACCAGAAATGACCCATTATCAAACTTGACCCACATATTATTGAAATAAACATTCTGACAAAGTGTCATGAAGATCCAATCAAAACAGTGACTTCTAGAGTGTTCACAATGTTTTCCCTTATTTGGCCTAGGTGTAAGTATACATAATCTCCAGCATGGACACTACTTCTTAGAAGTACAAGTAGTGTAGGTACACATAATCTCCAGCATGGACACAACTTCTTAGAAGTACAAGTAGTGTAAGTGTACATAATATCCAGCATGGACACTACTTCTTAGAAGTACAAGTAGTGTAGGTATACATAATATCCAGCATGGACACTACTTCTTAGAAGTACAAGTAGTGTAGGTATACATAATATCCAGCATGGACACTACTTCTTAGAAGTACAAGTAGTGTAAGTGTACATAATCTCCAGCATGGACACAACTTCTTAGAAGTACAAGTAGTGTAGGTATACATAATATCCAGCATGGACACAACTTCTTAGAAGTACAAGTAGTGTAGGTATACATAATATCCAGCATGGACACAACTTCTTAGAAGTACAAGTAGTGTAGGTATACATAATATCCAGCATGGACACAACTTCTTAGAAGTACAAGTAGTGTAGGTATACATAATATCCAGCATGGACACAACTTCTTAGAAGTACAAGTAGTGTAGGAATACATAATATCCAGCATGGACACTAATTCTTAGAAGTACAAGTAGTGTAGGTATACATAATCTCCAGCATGGACACAACTTCTTAGAAGTACAAGTAGTGTAGGAATACATAATATCCAGCATGGACACTACTTCTTAGAAGTACAAGTAGTGTAGGAATACATAATATCCAGCATGGACACTACTTCTTAGAAGTACAAGTAGTGTAGGTATACATAATCTCCAGCATGGACACAACTTCTTAGAAGTACAAGTAGTGTAGGAATACATAATCTCCAGCATGGACACAACTTCTTAGAAGTACAAGTAGTTTAGGTATACATAATGTCAAGCATGGACACAACTTCTTAGAAGTACAAGTAGTGTAGGTATACATAATATCCAGCATGGACACTACTTCTTAGAAGTACAAGTAGTGTAGGAATACATAATCTCCAGCATGGACACTACTTCTTTGAAGTACAAGTAGTGTAGGAATACATAATCTCCAGCATGGACACAACTTCTTAGAAGTACAAGTAGTGTAGGAATACATAATATCCAGCATGGACACAACTTCTTAGAAGTACAAGTAGTGTAGGAATACATAATCTCCAGCATGGACACTACTTCTTAGAAGTACAAGTAGTGTAGGAATACATAATATCCAGCATGGACACAACTTCTTAGAAGTACAAGTAGTGTAGGAATACATAATATCCAGCATGGACACAACTTCTTAGAAGTACAAGTAGTGTAGGTATACATAATATCCAGCATGGACACAACTTCTTAGAAGTACAAGTAGTGTAGGAATACATAATATCCAGCATGGACACTACTTCTTAGAAGTACAAGTAGTGTAGGAATACATAATATCCAGCATGGACACTACTTCTTAGAAGTACAAGTAGTGTAGGTATACATAATATCCAGCATGGACACTACTTCTTAGAAGTACAAGTAGTGTAGGAATACATAATATCCAGCATGGACACTACTTCTTAGAAGTACAAGTAGTGTAAGTATAAATAATATCCAGCATGGACACAACTTCTTAGAAGTACAAGTAGTGTAGGAATACATAATATCCAGCATGGACACAACTTCTTAGAAGTACAAGTAGTGTAGGAATACATAATATCCAGCATGGACACAACTTCTTAGAAGTACAAGTAGTGTAGGTATACATAATATCCAGCATGGACACTACTTCTTAGAAGTACAAGTAGTGTAGGAATACATAATCTCCAGCATGGACACTACTTCTTAGAAGTAAAAGTAGTGTAGGTATACATAATCTCCAGCATGGACACTACTTCTTAGAAGTACAAGTAGTGTAGGAATACATAATCTCCAGCATGGACACTACTTCTTAGAAGTACAAGTAGTGTAAGTATACATAATCTCCAGCATGGACACTACTTCTTAGAAGTACAAGTAGTGTAGGTATACATAATATCCAGCATGGACACTACTTCTTAGAAGTACATGTAGTGTAGGAATACATAATCTCCAGCATGGACACTACTTCTTAGAAGTACAAGTAGTGTAAGTATACATAATATCCAGCATGGACACAACTTCTTAGAAGTACAAGTAGTGTAGGAATACATAATATCCAGCATGGACACAACTTCTTAGAAGTACAAGTAGTGTAAGTATACATAATCTCCAGCATGGACACTACTTAGAAGTACAAGTAGTGTAGGTATACATAATATCCAGCATGGACACTACTTCTTAGAAGTACAAGTAGTGTAGGAATACATAATATCCAGCATGGACACAACTTCTTAGAAGTACAAGTAGTGTAGGAATACATAATATCCAGCATGGACACAACTTCTTAGAAGTACAAGTAGTGTAGGAATACATAATATCCAGCATGGACACAACTTCTTAGAAGTACAAGTAGTGTAAGTATACATAATATCCAGCATGGACACAACTTCTTAGAAGTACAAGTAGTGTAGGAATACATAATATCCAGCATGGACACAACTTCTTAGAAGTACAAGTAGTGTAAGTATACATAATCTCCAGCATGGACACTACTTCTTAGAAGTACAAGTAGTGTAGGTATACATAATATCCAGCATGGACACTACTTCTTAGAAGTACAAGTAGTGTAAGTATACATAATCTCCAGCATGGACACTACTTCTTAGAAGTACAAGTAGTGTAAGTATGCATAATCTCCAGTTCTGTAAGAGCCTTTTACTGGTAAACAATATCTTAAGGCTACATCAAAATGTCCCTTTGATGACACCAACTTGCAAAACCTTGGACCTGTCAACACAGTTCTGAGTATGAACAAGCCGACACTCTTTAATTTAAAATTTTAATAGTGAGGTATTTTGCTTTCAAGTGAATGGTTTTAAGTATGTGCAGCAGTCTGCATAGATGGCCTGTCTTATTGCAAGTGAAAGTAAAATCTGAATATGTTACTATCAAACAGACAGACTCTGGTTATTTTTACTTTTAGACAGACTCTGGTTATTTTTGCACTTCCTGTTTTAAGATTGTAAGAAGTAATTACCAATAAAAAATAAAATATAACTACCGAATGTAGTTTGTTTGTGATTCTAATTATTAAGTAAATAGCATGTAACATTATAATGTTGTTTTTGCTTTGTTCAAAGTCTCCCTTTTTTCTCTTTTAACATGCCAATCTCATGTTCTAGTACATACATTTTCTCTACAAAAATCACTACAATGTGTACCTTTTTACCAGCAGAATCTCCGCCTGAAGAGTGTCGTTTTATTCTTGGTGTCTTTCTAGGTGATGTTTCATCTCCCTATATGAAAGAAGACAGTACCTTATCAAGTGAAGCATTATTCTAGTTTTCAATAATAATGATGAGCACTAAATGTGAAAATTGAGACTGAAAATAAAAATAAGTTTGTTTGGAGTGCTCTGACTCAGAAATTTTAGCACTGGGTAGGTAGGTAGGTAGGGATTTTTTTACTATACAACAATAGTACAAAAAAAATTCTATATTTAGTAACAGTGACATTGACCCTACTGGCCCTTAATTCAAAACAAAAGCATAGACTGGATGTAAGCTACCAACACACAAAATTGCATCACAATATCTCAATCCTTACTTAAGTTATTGACCAGAAACTGATTTTCTATTTTTAGTAACAGTGACCTTGACCTTACTGAACCTAGATGCAATTCAAAAGCATGGACTGCATGTAAGCTACCTACATACAAAATTTCATCGCAGTATCTTAATCCTTGATTAAGTTATTCACCGAAAGCTGATTTTCTATTTTTAGTACAGTGACCTTGACCCCACAGACCCCAAGTACAATCCCAAGCTAGGTTTTGATTCAAGGATGCTAAATACCAATTAAGTTTAGTCAACATTGGTCATTCCAAACATAAGTCATTGACTGGACACTGATGTTCTATTTTTAGTAACAGTGACCTTGACCCCACGGACCCCAAAAACAATCCCAGGCTAGCTTTTCATTCAAGGATGCTTAATACCAAGTTTAGTCAACATTGGTCATTCCAAACTTTAGTTATTGACAGGACACTGATTTTCTATTTTTAGTAACAGTGACCTTGACTCCACAGACCCCAAATACAATCCCAGGCTAGGTTTTCATTCAAGGATGCCAAATACCAAGTTTGGTCAAGATTGGTCTATCAGAACTTAAGTTATTGACCGGACACCGCCTGTTTGACGCCCTCCCGCCATGCCGCCCGCCCGCCATTTTAAAAAAATATCAATCTGATTAAAATCGTTCCTCAAACCCCCTACGCTATGAGGATCTGAAGACGACCTATAGAAGGTCACCTCATGTGACCTTTTCCACTAGCCAATCAGCGCCTTACTTTCATAATTCTGAAAGTGATCTGATTCTATTTTTAACCGCAGTTAAAACACTATTTGACTTGTAGTTATCACGAACACCTATTCTTACGCAACTAATGATAGCGCCCATGTGACATGCATGTTTATTAAATTTTCTGTACTACTATGGCCGAATCGATCAGGATTACTAAAAAGATCAAAATGTGGTTGCAGACAAATATGTTATACGTAATTTAACGTTTACTAACGTTTAAATAACATCGTCAGGTAGAAAGTTCATTCGGCCAAAGTACCGATGAAACGAGTTATACGATTGGCTGAATTATAAATAGATATAAATAGTGATCATGGAAATTCCGACTTTTGAAAATAGAAACTGGTATAGGCCGTCATCAGATATTGCCGTAAGGAAGATCGAATACTTTAGTCAGATTGAAAAAATATTTGCTAGGATCTTTGTAAGTCGGAGGACTCCAAACAAACTTATTTTTATTTTCAGCCCGAGTTAACCAATTAGTTTAAAATTCATAATCATAATAAATTGGATTTTTGATACAATGAATAAATCATTAATGATGAACAAAATGTTTCCATAACTATAAGCCTATGATAGAAGTGAACAAACTTCAGGACACTTGAACCCATTGTGTAATAAAAGAATCAAGTTACTTTATCTGTACTATCTCGGAGTCTTTTCTTCTTTTTTGTAGGATCAGGTGGTGTATTTATTGTAGAGCTAGATGTATCTGTACTGTTGTTCAACTGAAAACAATTTTAGTATGAATGTCACAAGTCTCATAACAACAGATATAGGTACATTTGTAAGTTTTCCAGCAATACACAGATGTTGGCATAACAAAGCTCCTAGGTTAATATACAGTTTGTAGTATAAAGATGACATGCTGTTACAAGAAATCTATAGGTAAGATGGCTGTATATCTTAGACAAAAGAAATAAATTGACCAAAATGATAGAATGCAACAAAGAATCACAATGTTCATAGACTGCCACATTAAGAAAGTATTACTATAGGCTACAATGGTAAGCATAAGAATATTTGGTCTTGATAAGGTATCAGTTAAGATCAATAATTATGAGGGCCCTAAAAGTAAACTACCGTTCATACCAGACTTGGAGTCAATTACATTGAAATGTAATTAATTAAATTACATGTGGAATTACAATTACACCCTTTTCCCAAATGTAATTAACTAAATTACAATTACTTTAGAAAAGTGATTAATAACATTACAATTACATTCTAGTACATTTAACTCATTAACTAATGATACTGAACAATTTATAAAGCCCCATTAGCTTTTTGGATGTTAAAATTAAAACAAATTGTCTTATCAGTGAATCCAGAAACATATATGTCTCTGGAGAAACTGACTTTTATTTGCAATAAAAATATTCCGAAATATCATTTTTTAATAACGATGTACAATTTTATATACAGAATAATAGCACAGTATTTTTTCAATGATATTGCAAAAAATAAGAAAAAGCATCTGACAACATTTTTAAGAGACGTGGCTAAAGTAAAGAAAGGCATTACGTAAATATTGTTTTAAAGCAAATAATATATATATTTCTTATAGTTTACTATCATTTTACATAACACATAAAATTATGTTGTTCATAACTTTCTATTCACTGTTGCATTTTAAAAGCATCAAAGTCAGTGGTCAAGCAGCGCTCCATTCTAAACACTTAATATTCCCATCGGTGCAGTATTTTTTGAGTAATTTTTTTCATGTTTACAACACATAGACATACACAGAAATGAATTTGTCCACTATTCATATCATTATTTAATGAACAGAACATAACTTTATAATCATTCAGCCTTGATTCAGGTATGTACATGTATGAGGATATGAAACAAGAGGGCCAAGATGGCCCTCCATCGCTCACATGTCAATCACTGCTCAGTCACTCATTAAAACATTGTTTTGAACAGGTGACCTAGTTTTTGACCCCAGATGACCCATGTTAAAACTTGTCCTACATATGAATGAGACAAACATTCTGACAAAATTTGGTGAAGATCCAATCAAAACCATGAAAACTACAGCATAGACAAGGTTTTCTTAAGATTTGACCTTGTGACCTAGTTTTAAACCCCAGATGACCTATGTTCGAATTTGTCTTACATATCATTAAGACAAACATTCTGACAAGGTTTGGTGAAGATACAATCAAAATTTGACATCTATAGTGTTAATAAGGTTTTCCTAAGATTTGACCTTGTGACCTAGTGTTTGACCCTAGGTGACCCATATTTTAGCTTGTCCTTGATATCATTAACACAAACAATCTGACAAGGTTTGACCAAGATCCAATTAAGACCATGACATTTAGAGCTTTTACAAGGTTTTTACCTAAGATTTGACCTGATGACCCAGTTTTTGACCCCGGCTGACCCATGTTCAACCTTGACCCACAAAGATCCAAAAACTACAGCATAGACAAGGTTTTACTAAGATTTGACCTTGTGACCCAGTTTTTGACCCCAGATGACGTATGTTCGTATTTGTCTTACCTATCATTGAGGCAAACATTCTGACAAGGTTTGGTGAAGATCCAATCAAAACTGTGACATCTACAGTGTTAACAAAGTTTTCCTAAGATTTGACCTGGTGACCTAGTTATTGACCCCAGATGACACATATTTGTACTTGACCGTTATATCATTAAAACAAACAATTTGACAAAGTTTGGTGAAGATCAAATTATAATTGTGAAATCTATAGTGTTAACATTGTTTTTCATAAAATGTGACCTAGCGACCTAGTTTTAGACCCAAGATGACCCATGTTCAAACTCATCCAAGATATTATGAAGACAAACATTCTGACAAGGTTTAATGACTTTTAGAGTGTTCACAAGGTTTTCCAGCAATTCGCCCTAGTGACCTAGTTTTACTACGGTAATGACCAATTATCAAACTTGACCTACATATCATTGATATAAACATTCTGACAAAGTTTCAAGAAAATCCAATCAGAACAGTGATTTCTAGAGTGTTCACAAGGTTTTCCCTCATTTGGCCCAGGTAACCTAGTTTTTTACCCCAAATGGCCCATCATCAATCTCGTCCAAGATTTTGTCGATACTAACACCAGTCTTCGAAATTAGCATTTTGAAATTACTCGCCATTCGGGCCAGTAACTTTACAAAAGTTACTCGCCCAAAACCAAATTTACTAGCCCGAAATACAAAACCCTATATTGACATATTTTCCCCTGTAAACCCATTAATGCTTAGAGGTATACATATTATTATAATATATATCTCTTATCACTAACCATTACGGTTTATTGGGCAAATTTGTTAATCTGAAACCCATTGTGTTTAAATAAAGCCATTTTTTAATCATTAAAAGTTTGTAGAGAATAAATATTCTTTTTTTTAAAACCATTTTTCTGTCTCTGTCAGAAAATTTACACATTGTAACTTCAATTTCTTTGGCTCTTACTCATTTCATCTTGTTGTTGCAATATTATTAAAATGTAATGGGAGATACTTTTATGAAATTAACCTATAGAATAATAATCCAACATAAAACAAGGACTTAGTATGTATATAAGTCCTCGCATAAACTGAGTAAGATTTTCATAAGACTTACTTTGTGGAGATTTCATCCTGAATGTGCCTAACATGATTAAATTTCGAAGATAAGATACCACAATTAGAAAAGATTATCATTAAACACCCATTTAATGATGTATGGTTGCACGATGTATTGCTGTTATCCGAAATTAATAGTTATCCGAAATTAATAGTTATCCGAAATTTGTATACTTTATGGAAATATAAGTGTAACAACTGTTCTTCAAAATTAACGAGTCTTTGATACTTTGTGGGTCATAATGCTTAATGAAACATTATATTGGATAACATGAGATACACTAAGTACGATCAAATCATGTGATGGTCGAGTGAAGTGTGTAACAATTTTCGGAGAAAGAAAACCTCACGACTAAATGGATTGTCATCTGCATAATGAATCACAGCTTGGGGCAATTAAAATTGGTGTTCATATCTGCAAACAAACAACATACATCAACATGGTCAATTTAAATATGACTGGTAAGTTGCCGATTTTTATTGATGACGTACAACATTTGGGTGACGGATTTTGATTGTTCTGTGCAATGGATCAAGAATCGGAAATTTTACTCGTCCTTGGGGCAAGCAGAAATGATTTTTTTGGTCGCCCAATGTTTTTTTAACTCGCCAGGGCGATCGGGCGAGTGCTAATTTTGAAGACTGTAACACTCTGACCCAGTTTTGCGAAAGTTGAGCAAAAAATGTGGCCCCTAGTGTGTTCACAAAGTAAAGTTTGACAATGCTCGACACCGAACGATGACTGATCACAAAAGCTCACCCTGAGCACAACTGCTTAAAAATGGAAAACAAACATATGAACTATGAGTACAACAACAAACATGATGAAATAAATGAAGCTAACAATCTGAAACAGCTGTTCACAATAAAGAATAAAACCATGCATTGGACAACATAACAATATCCTTGCAGCTAGACTATAATACAAAAGCACTAAGTACATAAAGAGAAAGCAGAAGATGACCACTCCATTAGTTTGTATTTCTCCAACCAGGTGTACTTGATCTAAGAGAAATGAGCCTCACAAGATTGATTATGGCAGTCAAATTTGTTACTCCTAAATTTAATTTTGAATAGACACTAAATGGTGACTTTTACAACAGATTTTGACCTTAAAAGCTGTATGCATGAAAAGAAGGGAATGTTGATGAACACTAGATCATTAATCAATGAACGCATACGCTCCCAGAGGCATGCTTGACAACAGATTATGAATCTAACTGAGGTCAATGTGTAAAGGTTGAAGCAAAGTTTAAAACATACATAATTACTGTATATACTCCATATTAGCATATATAGGAAAAAAACCCAGCTTCCATAGCATCCCCAAACATATGTGACAACTATCAAAATCTATACAAAATATTTGTACATTCAATAAAGCTCAAGGTTAATTCAAGGTTGGGGGATAGGGGTGGAATGGTCTAAAGCAAAGTCTGTATATAGATTTTAAGTGGTCTAGTAAGTGATGTTGGAGCTAGACAGAATGGTAAACTATAGTAAACCAAGAAATAGACTATTTAAAATCGGGTATTACAGATGTATTGGAAATGGTCCTAGGCAACAACTGTATAAATTTAATAGCAATGAGTTACAGTAAGCGGTGTTGGTTCCAAATGAAAGCTTAAAGATAGGAAATCAAAATATAGCCCAGTCTTATTCTCGTCGTAATCAAATTGAAGTTGGCTGATGTAGTCTGATTGGAAATGGTCCAAGGAAGCAAGTGAATTAATTTGATATCAAAGCAACAGATGAAACAGTAATATGTCTTTGTACAGATCGATGGACAAACAAGTTCATCACTGTAGACCCCAAGATTAGTAGATGACAGGCATAAACATATCTTATTTGTCAAAAGACTTAATTCTGATTTTCCATCATACAAGATGTAATAGCATTAATTTGAGTGTATGTGCTCTGGAGTTTAGGTACAAATGTATAATCAATAATAAAAATGAGACTAGAGTAAATGCTTGAAGATCACAGTGACACTATTGGTTGGTTTCAATTTAAGTAATAACATAATTTTCAAGATTATGTACATGAATTTATGAACAAAAACATAACATTTTTTTAATCATAGCATAATTTTGAAATAGGTTCAAGATTGAAAATGTGTTGATCTATAATTTTTTGAAAATAATTAGCATATTAAACAGTATTAAATGTATATAGGTTTGATTCTTAGTTCTTTACTGTTAATAGGGCAAAAAAGCAAGGACTTGCACTGCAATAGTTTAAACGATTTGGCAGAAAAAGGAAAAATATTGAAGAAAATACCAAATATAATATCACTTATTTGTGACAATCAAGCAGTTAATTAGATAATAAATAGGTCTTGGTGTAACTGTTTCAAGCATTCTAAATAGAATCAAATTAAATTGAATCACCACATGAAACACCATACCAAAGATTTGAAAGTAACAAAAATGTACAATAGCTATATTTTACAATTCTGATCAACAAATAGTACCTACTTCGACTGGCTCTGGATCGGGTTTAGCCATACGCTCCTGATAGTCTGCCAATGCCTAAAGTAAAAACAAAACTATTTAAGTCAATATGCAAGCAAAACTTGGAACTGTACCTGTGATGTTTCCTCATCCATGGAACCAGTGTCTGAGAAAATCTGAGCTATCTCTTCATCAATGGAAGGTAGATCTTCAGCTTTAGGTCCTGCCTACAATGTTTGACATAGCCATGAAAGTGCTATGTTACAGCCATATGCTCATATACCATTTAGTGACTATGCTTTTCATAATAGCAATAAAACGACTACAGCTGTCACAGAGGTGACTAATACCCCCGTAAGAAAGTGAAAGTACACTATACAGCTAAGTTCAAGGGGACATAACTCTGCAATGAGTGGATCACTAGGCATGGAAATTGTGTCTTGCACATCTACATTTAATATTGATAATACAGGGGTCGGCTGAGTGGGCGAAATGGGCGAAACAATCGCCCTCAACTTTCAGACTTCGCCTCTAAATAATGGTCTTGCGAAATTGACTTTGTCCTAAAATCTTGCCTGTTTTGTCTCTGTATACAATATACAAGCTGACTTACACAGTAACACATGATTATCAATCACGTTCTGATGGTTTTAATATACACGGAAAGCTTATCGTAGTCAACCTTAATTCACACTTTACACTGCAGTAAGCACCGCCTCTGTATACTGCAGGGGGCAGTCGAATAGATCAATGATGGCCAATCGCAGCGTTTGTTGTAACAGCTTATCGTTATCAACCAATCAAGAGTGCAGTTTACATTCGTAAACTGAAATTAATGAAAGTCTTCTTGATTGGGCAAGAAGATATGGCTAATTGTTGATAAATAAAATAAATACCCGGCGTGATGTGAAAACAACGGTTTTAACAATAGATAGCGGGTCTAATTGATGTAACTGACATCTATATTCAGTAGACAGGCATGTACTTTTATCTTTGTAGTTCAGATTTTGGTTTATGTCCACAACGCGATAAACAGAGGCAACATGTTCGCGAGTTGAGTAAGAGACAGCAAAGTTTTCCAAACTGCGAAGAATTAATTAATAACAGCCATCTGTAATTAAAAGTGAAAACATGTGATTCTGAAATGTCGCTCGCCACATAGTTACTGGGCGATTCGCGATGTTGCGACTTTAGTAAAGTGAAAGTAAAAGCAAAAATTGGTCAGTATCTTACGTGTTCCCGGCAAATAAATAAAAATTTAGTTCGATGAATGAAAAATTGTTTCCACTCGGAAATTTAATTACCGGTCATTGGTTATTCGTGAAAACATGCGACATTGACAAATTATCTATTCGTCCATCATTATGCAAACAGAAAGTAGCTTTCCATGCAGTGATCTCCCTTACTTTGATACCTTAGGTTTATTTTCCGGAGTCTGTGTCCCACAGAACTCGATTTGGACATTTTAGGGGTCCTAGGTAGTCCCGTAGATTTTTTCGCATTTTAACACAGAAAAACGAGTCACATAAATTCCTGAATCTTTAATTACTAGTATGACATATCTAGAAATTATTATTTTGAAAATTGAAATTAAATATAATAAGCTTCAATTTTCATTTATGTCATTATCATAACAAAGGGGGAATATATGACATGCTCCTGCCCAGAAGTAACATGTATAGTAACAATAACTTTATAACAATCAAAATGAATGGCAGCCGGTAAAAAGTAACGCATTCGTAACTTCTGCCATGCAACTACCCACTTCTCCCTAAAGTGGCCCCACTTCTCCCTGAATTGAGATTAGGGAGAAGTCACTTCTCCCTAAAATTTCAACCTAGGCCGACCCCTGTAATATATTTCAAGTTTCAATTCAATCCCTTGAAAAATGTGGAAGTAGTTTGCTCCACAAACTAAGACTGACTCAGTCTATATGGCTAAGTTCAAGGGCACATAACTCTGGATTGAGTGACCAACAACCGACGGACCGAGTGACTCCAATATACCCCCTCTCAAACTTTGTTTGCGGGGGTATAATAATGCAGCACAAAGACAATAAATTACAAGAATTATAGAAGACCAACTTGAAAATAGTTAAAACTGTATTTTTTATGTTTATATCGAGTTTTACACCCCCTTTCAACAGTCGAGTCATATGAGGCAGACAGTAGACCTAACCATCGTTCCTGGGAAGAACCAGTATAAGACTCCCATCCTCAATAAGCAACTGCCTACTTTCCCACATAAAGAAACACTGTCGCTAGCTGGGCTCAAACCCACAACCTCCTATCGGTAAGAGGTTACACTGATTTGAAGTCAGCGACCTTAACCACTCGACCACGGAGACTGGTCCATATTTCAAGTGAAAAATCTTAAATAGCAAGTTTAAAATATCTTTTAAGGTAGTACAAGTATACATTTCCTGTTAGCGTGTTGAGTTGCCCACACGTTGCACTATATATGAGTTAAATATTTTGTACTGCATTGCAATTACATGGAAGTTTATAAACATGCGTAGGAAAATTCGAATTGTCGAAGTTCTTTCCCTTCTCTATATATATGGGTTACATGGAATTTTTTTTTTCTGTAACAAACCCCTTTGGTATGTATTACTTGTACCTTGTTACTACTGTAATTTTCATATGAACCTTTAAAACAGGCCCGATATTTATATGATGCACCTATGTATTTTTTCTGAGTAGAACCTATTCATATGAAATTATGTTTCAATAAAGCTATTTATTCTCATACCGTTTGAATAATTTGGATACTACTAGTTTGAACACCTAATTAAGCATGTTGGCCTGATGTCGGTCCGATGTTGTACAAAACACATGAACCCACGTAGCAGCTGCCACGAAATTATGATACTGGACCGATATAGGCAGTTTGTTGATTATTGATATTATTTTTATCAATTTTTCGTGAAAACTGCATATAATTATGATTTAGACTTTCATGTATATTTTTTTTATTTCATTGAAATACATTTTTTTTATCACAACTATATCCCTTGTACGCCTATTACTGCGGTGATGCTATTACCGTCGATGCCCGGATAATAACAATACTTGAGCATGCGTGTCGCCTCCACTTCCATTTCCGCCAGGCATATTGTTTACATTGCATGCCGCGACTTTAAAACATTTTTCATTAATGATTTATATCATTTCTACAGTCAAGTCAATTCATCGTTCATACTGCCATTTGTATTCAATTCAAATTAACACCACCATATGAATGTGTCGCATTTTAATGCATTTGATCTCTTAAAACAAAGTTTAGATATTTCTGCAAATGATAGATGGTTCGCACATTGGTTGGAATTTAGTACTGATGCAGAAATTTCCCGCGTTACTACGTATCTCGCATTTGATTGGTCGATGAGCGGTAATAAGGTCATCTAGCAGAAATCAATATGGACGTCAGTGTGTCAAGAAATACGATCACTTGGTGTATTATTTTATTGTTATTGAGAGTATTTTTATGTTTTTCGACAAGAAGAAGAATTGCTTATGAGGATTAAATGGTTGTAAGATTGCAGACTTGCACAGCCTGTATACTTTCCCTTTGCTATCTTAGCTTATTATTTGAGAAAAAAATGTCCATATCAATAAACAAGAGGGCCATGATGGCCCTGTACCGCTCACCTGAGTATCGTAACACTAATAGGGATAATTTAATCAAGGGAAGTTATTTGTCATGGTAAAAAGATGGTTTGCAATGGCCATGATTTGCACGAACTTGGTAGATGTCAACGAGACAATGTAACATACAAAATATCTAAGCTCTAGGCCTTGTGGTTTTGGACAAGAAGATTTTTTAAATTTTCCTATATAAATCAAGTGACCCCTGGGGCGGGACCAATTTTGACCCTAGGGCAATAATTTGAACAAACTTGGTAGAGGTCCACTAGACAAGGTTACATACAAAATATCTTAGCTCTAGGCCTTGTGGTTTCGGAGAAGATTTTTCAAATTTTCCGATATAAAATAGAGTAAACCCCGGGGAGGGGCCAATTTTGACCCTGGGGCCATAATTTGTACAATCTTGGTAGAGGTCCACTAGACAATGCTACACAATAAATATCTAAGCTCTAAGTCCTCTGGTTTTTGAGAAGAAGATTTTTGAAGATTTTCCAAAAAAATCCTTCTGGTTGCCATAGCAACCAGAGTTCTGCATGGAATGGAATTCTTAGAACAACTTTGGTAGAGCTTCAAGCAAGGAACACACCTGTGAAGTTTGGTTGAAATTGATCAAGTGGTTTAGGAGGAGATGCTGTTTAAAGAAATTGTTGACGACGGACGGACGACAACGGACGGACGGCGACGGACATAGCTCGATCCTAAAAACTCACCTAGCCACTCTGTGCCAGGTGAGCTAAAAAAATTCACTCCAACCGAGTAATGATTCTAGGACCTCTCACTTTGTAAGCGAGCATCTTACCGCTGCACCACCAACCTCCTTATTACTTTAAAGTTGTTTTTTTATATAGACATAAACTGGCTGTCAATAGTATACTATAATTTTTTATAACTTATTTTAACGCATTTCATTTCATTCATTAAGCAACATATTTTATGTATAATCTTAACACCAAAGTCATTTTTATGTGTAAACCAGATAAGACTGAATGCTGTCTTCTCTAGAACTATTTATTTGGTGTTTGGGGAACTTCTTATCAGTTGTGATAGGGGAAACCAGCAGGGCCTTTTTTCCAAAAATTGGGAAGGGGCATTAGCCTGTCATTTTGGGAAATTCAAGTGCGATTTTCGACCAAATTGGGTAAAGGAAGTCCGACTACAGCAGTCATGACGAAAGCCGTCGGACCATCGGACATGGCCGAAGAGCGTCCATTTTGGGCTGACGAAACTCTGCAGTTCGTCGGTCCAAAAAGTCTGACGATGTTTCTGCAGAAATTGCCGAAAATTGTGTTTATTTTCGTGTGTTTTAAGTGATTATCACGCGTATTTTTATCTTACGCGCACAATACCGGTGTCAATATAAACATGATTACGCTGATGACGGATAAATGAAAATGTGTACGTGCGTGTTGTTTAGAATCGACATTTCTCGATCTTGGTACTTTCATTTTACTAATCGATGTGTAGCGATGAAGTCAAAACATTGCCGAATATAACTAATTATAATCATGAATAAACGCCCGCTGTACGGTCCGATTCCGGTATTTGATGGTCATTCGGAGACGTATCTTAGTTATTACGGAAAAAAACGTAGAAATAAAACAAAAATATTTTATGCTGTTGTGTGCATGTCTAGTCTTTGAATTGGTTAATGAATGAAATAGAATTTAAAACAAGATATGTTACTCTTGAAGATGATTGCCTTTTTGTGCTTTTGTTTATAGAGTGTGTGTGTATCTTGCTACATATGTATTGACTTAGCAAGAAAAAATATGTTCATTGATACATGGTATTTATTAATCAGAATAGTTAAAATAAATCATATGAAAATAGTAACACATAGAAATGATTACAACGAAGGCAACTGGACACACTTAAATTGATGATGAAATAAAAGAAATTCAACCCTTTCCAATGTGCTAACTTTTTTCAAATTATCAGATGAACAAAAAATATTTTAGTAATATATTTTAAGAGATTATAAATATATTTATTTATGATGTGTATACCATGATTATACACATGTAAAATAAAAAACACTTGGTCAGTGTGAGCCCTGAATGTAACACCTGTAAGGCAATAAAGTGTCTTTAAAGGATATTGTTTTAAAAACCATCCCTTTTTCACTAGATTTTTTACTCTGGATTTTTTTCGGTCTGATGGATTCTCATTCGGTCTGACAGATCCTGTAAGCCCGTCAGACCGAATGTCCTACTGAGTCCAAAATCCTTTCGCCATGACTGCTACATCAAAAAGCAAACTGCAGTCCACATACATGTAGGATGTAGACAGTTGCATCAGTTAAAACAAAATTATTTAACACTAAAACAGGAATCATCTGTATAATCATTTATATTCATTGATTCATAATTATACATGTTACCATTTATAAGGATAACTGTCCTTAAAATCATCACCAATTTGTTCACAGTCTACTATCACACACCCAAGGGTGCTTTAGTTCATACTTGAGAAGAACTGCTTTGCAGCCATCTATGCACGACGGTACAGAGACAGACTCAGTTCTATCATGGGATAATGTTGTTGAGAAAAATGCAATTGTTGTGCATGATGATGCAGATGGAGACATGATTTATGATCAGTGGGGTTCAGATAATGTTACGACTTGGGTTCAGAAATTGGGGGATCGACATCGACGACGAGGTCTTGCGCCCTTAGTGTCGAGGTTAAATTTGTTTTGTTTACATGTACTTGTTTGTGTATTAAAGTGAATCAGAATATGTTCTATAGAAGTTGGTCCAGTAAACTCTTTTTATCAGAACTCAGTAAGTTTATGCTCGTAATAATTATAACGTTATAATATTTCACATGATAAAATAGAAAATTATACGGAACTGACGACCGCGTCATGTCTACACGCGGCGTACGAAATCGCATAAAAGATACTCGGTTCACGTTTTTAGTTTACGTCATGATGAATCAAATGGCGTAAACATGTCGCAATATCTCAGTCATAGCATATACGTACAATGCAGAGCCATTCCGAATGAATATGGATTTCGTATGCGAATTGCTTTCGGTTTCACTCGTTGATAAATAATGCAAGTTTAATTCACAGAGCGACTTAAGGGGGACAAAAATTCAACATATTGGGAATTTAGCATTGTTTTTTGGGAAATTCTTTTACGAAATTGGGGAAAAAAGAAGCTTTTTACGATTGGGAAGTCACCGAATATCGGCCTCTGTTATAGAAGGAAAAAAGGCCCTGACCAGTTGTTACTATTTTTAGATATTGATACTGTGAGGTTGAAAAACCGGTAGTAACCAAGAACAAGGTTGCAAGCAACCCTGTTCAAAAATTCAAACAAGAGGGCCATGATGGCCCTATATTGCTCACCAGATAACAAGACTCTGAGAGAAAATCATCATGAGCCTTTGTAAAATTAAGTGACCCTGGGGCAGGGCCAATTTTGCAATAATTTAAACAAACTTGGTAGATGTCCACCAGACAATGCTACATACAAAATATGTAAGCTCTAGGCCTTGAGGTTTTGGACAAGAAGATTCCTTGTTTTCCTATATTAGCCTATATAAATCATGTGAACCCTGGGACGGGGCTAATTTTCACCCTGGAGCCATACTTTTTGGCTTGGAAGAGGTCCACTAGACAATGCTACATACCAAATATCTTAGCTCTAGGTCTTGTGGTTTTGGCCAAGTCGATTTTTTTTATTTTCCTATATAAGCCTGTATATTAATTTAAGAGACCCCTTGGGCAGGCCAAAGGCAATAATTTGAACAAACTTGGTAGAGGTCCACTAGACAACTCTACACCCCAAATATCTTAACTCTAGGCATTGTAATTTCTGACAAGAAGATTTTTTAAATTTCTCTATATAAGTCTAAGTAAAATCAAGTGACCCCTGGGGTGGGGCCAATTTTGACCCTAGGGAAATCATTTGAACAAACTTGGTAGAGGTCCACTAGACAATTCTACACACCAAATATCTAAACTCTAGGCATTGTAGTTTCTGACAAGAAGATTTTAAAAATTTCCCTATATAGTCTATGTAAAATTAAGTGACCCCTGGGGCGGGGCCAATTTTTACCCTAGGACAATAATTTGAACAAACTTGTTAGAGGTCTACTAGACAATGCTACACACCAAATATCTAAGCTCTAGACCCTTTGGTTTTGAACAAGAAGATTTTAAAGTTTTTCCTATTGGTTGCCATGGCAACCAGAGTTTTTGATGAAATTAATTTTTTAGCCACTTTGGTAGAGCTTCATACAAGGAACATCTACGGAAAGTTTCAGTGAAATTGGCAAACTGGTTAAGAAGTTGATGTTGTTAAAAGCAATTGTTGACACACGCACGGACGACGGATATCATGCGATCACAATAGCTCACCATGAGCACTTTGTTCTCTGGTGAGCTAAAAAGGGCTCTCTGATATGAAACATGCATACAATTTTACCAAAACCCACCACAGCGCCATCTAGTGGTTTATATAGTCCAGTTACACCTTTAAATCCAGGACCTACAACTGATATTGGCCTAAGATCATCTTTGTATCATGTAATATTATCTAGCTACAGATTTTGTGATTGCAGTAGCATGATGAGAATGAAATGTGTACTTTACATTCCAGGAAGTGTTTTTTGCTTTTTAACTTCTGGTTCATCTGAATGTGTACTAAACATTGCTACTGGTAGATTTCCCAACAGCAGGGTGATGTCAATCAATATACAATTTTAAATTTGCTGATGTTTGTTTGTTTCATCGGGTTTACGCGATTTTCAACATTATTTCAGTCATATCGTGACGGGCAGTTATCCTAACCATCTTTCCTGGACTTCATTTAGGCCTTAACCAGTACTAACCACATTCTATCTGTAAGCTTCTGCCAAGCTACCCCACATAATTCAGAGATGGAGGACAATTTAACATAGGATGTAATATCTTCTGTCAAATTTGTCAAAGACAGGGTGAGCCTCGCCCGGGGTTCGAACTCACAACCTCTTGATCAGTAGACAAACTCTCTAACCACTGAGCTAGCCGGTCGGGCTTTAAATTTGTTGAACCTCCACTGTATTTTACTGAAACATTGCACAATTTACAAATAGTAATTTAATGCCTTCAATTACTTGTTATGATTTAATGTTACATTTAAACCCAGAATTCTTCCATATTTTACTTTTGGCTTTACTGTGAGGAACAATGTCATATTCTTAGTTCTTTCTGACAAGTTGTTAATATTTCAGTCCAAAATATTATAAAGACATTCTGACAAGGTTTCATGATGATCCAATCAGAACAGTGACTTCTAGAGTGTTCACAAGGTTTTCCAGCAATTTGCCCTAGTGACCTAGTTTTTGACCGCTGATGACCCATTATCAACCTTCACCTACATATCATAGAAATAAACATTCTGACAAAGTTTCATTAAGATCCATCCAAAACAGTGATTTCTAAAGTGTTCACAAGGTTTTCCCATATTTGGCCCTGGTGACCTAGTTTTTTACCCCAAATGGCCCATTATCATACTCGTATGTTATTTTGTTAATATGAACATTCTGACTAAATTTTGCGAAAATTGAGCTAAAAATGTGGCCACTAGTGTGTTCACAAGGTAAAGTTTGATGGTACACAACACCGGACGAAGACTTATCACAAAAGCTCACCCTGAGCACAAGTGCTCATGTGAGCAAAAAAGATTGAGAAATTTCCAACATGTCTTTGGAAAACGAACAAAAAAAAAAATATTGCTAAATTACTGCTGTGTTCATTTCATACTGCAATACAATACAGTTAAGCTCCATTTTGCTGTATACCAGTTTATCGTGACATCCCTAATTTTAACTAAGATAATTATTATACCTCTTCTGGCATGGCTTTAATGGCATCCTCAATAGCTTCAATAGCCTCCTTAAAACCTTTTGGCACACGAGAACGAAGCAAAAACTTCTCTTTGTTTCCAATATATGGAAAAACATTTTCATTAGGCAACCATGCACTGAAATTAAAAAATTACATCAAAGTACCTCTATTTCATGTTATAACAATAATACTTTTTTCATCACAAAGCAGATTAAATTATAAACATAACTAAATAATAGGTCTTGGTCATAATAGAACTTGAATGAAACAATGCTTTAGTACAATGAGCTATCAATCTTAATTAGCATTTAACTTGAATAATTGTACTGCGATATATATTAGGCTGAAAATAAGTTTGTTTGGATACATCATGGTAGAAATTGAAGATGACAAATTTGGCCCTATAATTATGATCACTTCATTAGTAAGTAATAATCACAACACAAGAAAAAGAACATACTAATTTTCTGATCCAAAGAAGTAAATGAAATGATGTAATTTATCTTTCTTGGGTCTCTTTATTTCTGGCTTGGGTTCAATTATCTGGAAAACAAGTTCACATAAGATTCAACATTTAAGAAAAAATGTGTTATAACAAATTCAACTTGTAATAAATATTTGGAAAAACATTTTCTATCTGGACAAAATTTGGATTAAATTATAATAAATTATTAATTAAATCAACAGAATAAACTTTACACCACCATTTTCACATACTAACTTAACTTCAAGCAGTGTTTGGGCATATGACCAGAACAGAATGCAATTCATGTAAAACAACTTGTAACTGAATTGAACTACAACAGAATTAATCTGAAAGTGGAGCAAAACACTTCATTTATCTTGTCAAGACTTATGTGTTCACTGAGTGTTTCGCTCAATCCCTGCCTGCAGCCTAGTCTCCATCAACTTTAACTAAAACCAGGCTAATGTATACGAGGCAGATGTAGAAATAGATATAATACTATGCAACATATCAACTGACAATAACATAGTGCATGAATAAACAACGATATATATATTTAAAACAGAGAAAACAATGTCACTCATCCAAAATCAGGGTTATGACACAGTTATTCCCCTTGCTTGTCCCATTCAAACTTGAATATATCTTCGTACCTTTCCAGGCCATGTGGGGAAGCTTTTCATCTTTGCCCTGAAATATCGAAATGATTGTATGAGATTATTTTGCCGGCACCATAGACATCGATTTATAAATCAAATCGACAATAAACATTGAGAAACTTACCACACCAAATCTCCGACTTTCAATTTGGACGCCATCTTTGTTAGCTATCCAGGGATTGTGGGTCAATGCACCGGCGCGTGTTTTTGAAATGAAATCCGTTACCATACCGTTGGGTCAGAGACCACTAAATTAAGCCTGGCGGTCGGTGTATTTTTAGAACGGCGCGACTATTTTCGCTATATTGTTATATAGTATCTTTGGAAAACTAACTTTTATACTGAAAGGAAAAAAATCATGGGCCTTAGAAGTCGAAACGCAAATAATTTATAAGGTCTTTCTATAATTAGCATATAGCATTGATTTTTTAACTAAATTCACTCAAAGTCATTGGACTATATATATCAACATGAACTTATATACATGTACATATCCTGGCTTCTTATGTTTTCGACGGTGCAAGCATATTTCGCCCGGTAAATAAACGGACGTTTATTGCATGCACAATTTGACATGGTAGTAATTACTAACATTTAGATTTCTACATAAAATACCGATTTCTAAGCAAAACAATAGAGTATTGACCTTTTTAGAGCCGTTTCATGAAGGCTGCCATTTTTGTTTTCCCACTCAGTGACGTTACATGTTTTCGACGGTTTTCATTGGTCGATATTTATAGCGATACGGGGTGGTTAAAAAGTCAATAAACACATTTTTTCTCAAAAGCGAAGTTCAGTCAGTGAGTTCAACGAATATTGGAAATTAAAACGCTGTTTTCACTAAAATACCTAACTGTCAACTTTTAACAGCAAATATGATGCACTTTCGGCAACTTTTCGGTATTTCTTTCCATAAAAAACTCAACAAACTATTCTTAAACATTGGTTTACTGTCAATTGTCACCCTTTCTAATGATAAATCTTGCTTTATCACTGTTTTACAAGTATGCTTTACTCAGGTCATCAGCAAAATATGACCTGTCCTTACTATTTACCTGGGACTTGGCCTGAATTATTACTGGATACTTAGAGAATTAGCGTAGTGAGGAAACACAATTTTGTGGTCTGACACAGTAAGAAAGTATTAGTGGGAGAAAAACTTTTGAGAACACCCTGTACAAAAATTTGTCCAGACCACGTGACTACCGGAAAAGGTTATGTCTACTGCAGACGTGCACAAGTTTGTTTGAAGATTATTTGATGAAAAAAGTATTTTCTTTGGGTATTTTGTCGACACAAATTTTGGGAATAGCAATTCACCATGAAATATCAGTAAGTGACTTTGATATTGCTAGTTTACCAGTCGTAATTCCGTTTTTAACCGCCTGATATTTTTGTGACAACTAGCATCATTTGTTTACATTCAGAGGGGGCGGGGCTTAAATAAATCTCGCGTGATAATGACGCAATCTTGAGAAAATGAAAACCGTCGAAAACATAAGAACGTCGAAATCATAAGATATACTCGTATTTACAGTTTGTCCTAATTTCTCGTCCAATGAAATGTCCGCATTTCATTTGAAATTTGAAAAATATATCGCATAAAATGTGCCTTGAACCTGATATGGAGAAAATACGTCACTTATTACGCTGTCTGTACAGAAATTAAGACAAACTGTAAATCAGTTATCGTTCATATTTTGAATTTTATGCGACATATCACTGCGCTCCGCTCCGCGTCGCTTGTGATATATCCCATAAAATTCAAAATATGAACGATAACTAATACATATATATATATATATAAAATGTTAAAAAATATATCCGAGTCAAGCTAATTAATAATGAAAAATAACTAACATTCCATAGGTATTATTATATATTTCATTTGCCGACCGGTTTCGTCACTGACTCATCAGGGCAATAATAATAAAAAATTATATATGTTAGTCTAGCTATGTCAAGGACTTATATACATACATGGATTCGCAACTGCTAAAAATAGATCAAACGATATCGTTCGGCGATCCCACAATGCATTGCTATATACTCGGCAATGTCCGACAGCTGTATTTGGGTATTTACGAATTTGATTATACTAATAAAACTCTGGCAATTGGGCACGGGGAATTGGTAAAGGATGCAACAAATTCCTTAAAGATATTGAGATACATTTATAATCCACAAAGTCTAAGTATAAGCATTGAAAAAGGCATCAGTCGAACATTTTAAATTCCAAGATGGCGGACATCTATTTTATAATCCTTTCGTCTCCGAGATTAAACATTCGGAATACCACGGATATTTTCGCTGTTATTATCATTCGGATATCACGGATTTTTTCGTATTTTCGCTTTTGTAAACAATAGCTTGTATTCCCGTTGATTCACGTCTCATTATCGCGGGATTTGATTACTTTAAACTATTAATACGGAAGTTGCTAATCCATGTATGTATGTAAGTCATTGGCTATGTGTACTGTCGTTGCATTCGTGTTTCACATATCGCTAACCATTGCCGTTTGACCCCCATTCATCATAGGTAACTATCAAAGAATAATGACAATTGAATAATATTGATTTTGTAATATATTAATATTTGTGTGCAGCATAGATCAAATACAGTACGTATATGCATCAAACGTCACATTTATGTCTTTATGCTGTAAGCGCTATTGTATTTTGTTAAGTCTATTTTACAAAAAGAAGAAAAGGGAAAGACAGCTAGGACTCTAGCTAGTACGTCACTTTACATGTGTGACATGCCCGTAGGATGCAATCCAGACGTCGTTCAGGCTAATTCTAGATTTTCTTCTGATAAGGAGGGATCAGTTGTAGCCCTTTTTGGCTTGGAGCTACAGCTCCAAGTGTACGTATTGTTTTCAGTTACGTTTGTTTCCTAGATGCTGCATGGTAAACTGGGTAAAAATGTTAAAGAGTCCGGCGATTGGTTGACAGCTATATGTTAACAGTCCGGTGATTGGTTTACACAAACTGTGCGAATCAGTATCGTGCGTGACTTGAGTGAAGGCCAATTTTATACCGCGCAGGCGTCTTGAGATTTTTTCAATGTATGCCATATTTTTTGTTCTCTTCTCAACACGAATGGAGTTATAAGTAATCCTAGTGTCCTGTATGCTTTATTACATGTTTAATCAATGTGTTCGTTCAATGTTAGATTGTTAGTGAGTAAATGAATTCCGAGGCAGTGTCCTCTATTTATGCATTCTAGTACTTCTAGCGGTGTCCTGCTAGCCCCCCCCCCCCAATTTTTGTATGTGTCATACTTTTCAATAATCGAAGGTCTATGATGACGATACGTACGCATTACATTGCAGTTCATCTTCAAAGCTTCTTGTTCTTTAAAAGCTAACAGGTAAACGACTCAAACTGAGTCGCGTTCATTTTCCTATTTAACTCACACATTTCCGTAAAACTTGTATGCCTACGATGGATTATAGTAAAATCTATCAACATAACGAAAAATATACCTTTAACGGGCGAAAGGTATCGAATATTTTGCCGATGTTCCATACTACCTGTTGACTTTGGAAGAGGACAATTCCATAACTAAAATGGTCAACAAGACGAAATAAAAAAGACCAATTTAGTTATGGTATCAGGACTAACTTTTATCTACAACAACCAGCTAAGCCTTTCCTGTTTAAAAGGAAAGTTGATTTACTCTTACAGCCTATTTTTTGCGGGCTTATAATCTCCCCTTAATCATCGGGTTCTTACGAACCTGTGTGGTAACTGTACACTTTAGATAATCAGAAGTTTCGTTGTATACTAACTGCTGCCTGGGACCATTATACACACTATATTGGTCCCAGTCACTAGATTCAAAATAAAAAATACACATAAGTGTCAAGATTAGTTTTATTGTTTTGTATTTTCACGAATACTGAATAGATAGTAAATAGAGTACATGTAAGATTAAAATAAATAATTACTGCAGATAAAATGAATAGGAACCTCAACTTTGTAATCCGATTACAATTTGTACAACCATTCATTGTGCGAGTTGGTTGGTGTTTTGTATTTATCACAATATTTATATTTCTGTTCAGTTATTGAATTCCCGAATAGTTGGTACACAATATAAGATATCATCTTAATTTTTCAAACGTAGTATGATGTTAACGTTCAATAATTAAACAGGTCATTAAGTTAGATATAAATAAAAATTCGTAGAAATCACTGAACTAACAATCTTTTCTGTAGTGTTAAAGGACGGATATCGTTATTTGATTAAGCATGTGTCTGCAATTAGTACTTTTTAAAATTAACCGTTAAGCACCCGCGATAACCAGACGTTTTAAAGGCTAGTAATGTACAACCAAACAATAATGGTAACGGTTTTCCTATATCATAGTTATTAGTCCTATATCTTTTGATAATTGATAAATTAAAGAACTTTCCTTATTTATACGATGGATGCATTCATGTTCTGGACAAGCAACACTACAATAGGAATATATATTATTATATGTGCTGTGTTTGTAATGAATATATCTTTAATTCTATCTTGTGTGTTGTGTAAACAAAAGACGACACGTGAATCTAAACTGGTGGAAAGGCAGACCCTCTCACAGGATGAACCACTCAGTCATGAACACGATGAAGAACATAACTCTCATCACTTTGTACCAACAGATGCTGTAGATATAACCACACATCGTTCTCATGTTAGTATAACAGTGGAGGACTATACTCGACGTTATTCCGTTAATAAGATAATGACGTCAACGACGAACGAAGAATCAAACTTTCAGTCGCTGGTAAGCATTTCTGTGGAAGATGTTACGAAGTCGTACAGCAAATTAAGATCTACTTTATACCACGGACTTAAGTCTCAGTCACGTGACACTTTCCAATCTAGTTCTTTAGTAAGTGTAACTATGGAAGATCAAACTAAACCACACGTTTTGAAACGTGACATCAATGGATGTAGGTGCCCGGGAGATGATGATATAAAAATTAATGCTACCTTAGAACATTGAATGTTTAAATTCTACGTCAAGCATCAGTTTGAAAAAAGATGAACTACACTTACTTGACCGTTGTGTTGACAACGTGGATACTATGAGGATGTACATGTGAGCAGTGACGTCAATGACTCGCAATCTTCCTCTGAAGATGAAACAACAACACATGTTTAACTTATGCCCCAGTCCGACCAACTCGTATATTTCACATTATATACGTTTCATCCACTTTTGAAACCACAACGTACATTAACAAAGTTTCAAGGTCATTAAAGAAAATTGTGATTTGAAAAAGGTGATGTCATTGTGAGGTCTATCGCCTCACAAAAACAACATGTGTCGATGATTTCTCCATTGGATACGTTTATGACGTTTTCTTTGCATCATGTTTGCCAGTATGTTTTAACCACGTTTCTTTCATGATAGGGCTACGATTGATCCGTTTAGTCACAGCAGGGTCACTCAAATAGAAGGGTCTGGACTCCGTGAATTAAAGCGTTGGGTAGCGATCACGTGATCGCGCGCAAGATGGCCGTCATTGTGAAACGGTGAAGAACGCATTGAAATAGATACCCAAATATTCACAAATTACTAATCATTTTATTGCTGTAGAGCTCCACGAAAAGTTAGGTCGTATGTATCCCCTTCTAATTTGACCAATTTCTTAGGATAAAATCCATTTATTTTGTTGTAATCCGACGGTATATAAATGGACGAAAACTCGTTTTAAGCCCAGATTTAGATTGTTGTCGCAAAGTGTGTATTTTTCGTAAGTAAATATAACCCTATAAAGTTATAGAGTGGTGTAGTTGGGATAAATTATATGTCTTTTAAAGGTTGTTGAAGTAACTCATTCAGTTACTTTTTCATATTGTTCCCGATGTGAAGAAATAATGGTACATGAATTTGAGCCTTTTTGAGAAGTCGCCATTTTGAGTTTGACCGGTTGTAATAGATTTTACTATTTATAGTAAGTGATTCCGTCTTTAAAAATCATCTATCGCTGAAATGCTTGCAACACATTTTAGAAAAATCAATACTCCGTTAATTCATGATTTTACTTTAAATTTTCGATTTCTTGTTTTTGACAAAATGGAAATTGAAAATGTGTGTGTAATATATACACGCGTGAAAAAAGCTCTCCGATAAGTATCGACAGCACAACTTGATGTTTATACAGAGATAAGCGCATGAAGAGCACGAGTCCAGACCATTCAATTGAAAGACCCTGGTCACAGCAAACTGATACATTATCCATATAACAACAATAGGCCCCAAAAAAGTAATTTCGTTCTGCACAAAAGTCGATTTGTTATATCGAAACATCAATTTGTTATATTCATTTTTATTTCGTTCTGCTCAAAAGTCATTTCGTTGTGTGCAAAAGTCAATTTACACACGGGGTGGCATCACGTGACTTTGGATAGTAATCCAAACAAGTGATGGCGACTGCTGAGGCTCGGTAAGTTCATTATTTTGTTTATTTTAGGTGACAAGCGTTTCCAAAACTAAACCTATCCGATCGTATGCGCTCACACTTTCTGCAAATAGCGGTACTATTCCTTTCGTTTACAGGTGGTTGCCGTCAGCCAACAGTGTCAGAAAATCAATTATTAAGAATGAACTAATATATATATTACTAAATTATTGATAATACCAATGTGAATTAATTAGAAATTAATCGTGATCACACAAGCCTATGTTTGTTTTAGATTTGCCCAAATTGGAAGTCTTTTCGGGGCGGTTTAAACAGCTCAGTCGGTAGAGCGTCAGACTGCATTCTAGGGGTATCTGTTTCAAACCCCGACTGGGTCACATTACTAATATCGGCGATATGACAATGAAATAAGTTTTGCTACAATTTATTCAGCAATACACTTACTGACTTAAGATTACTTGATTTGTCATGAGTATCGTTTGCTACAGATATTTTTGCTTTACTTTCATCAATACCAGTGAAAGGGCTAATCCTCTGCACTAATGTATTCTATTTATAATTGCAGAAAGATGAGGGCCAAGACACACCTGCAGAAGTCGAAGAACCCCTATTGCAAGAAAACGATCCTATAAAACCCTGTGATAACAAATCCCACCAAACGTTCGTTCAGACCAACGCCACTAAAGACACCTTACAAATCACCTCTATAATGATAAAGGTTAACCAGCAAACTAGAAAATGGAAGACTATGACTGTTCTGCATCTCACAAAGACAGGAAGTTGTCATACCTATTGAACTCTATCAATATATAATTTTACAGTTTTATCTTTATATCTTAAGATAGCACACTGTTATAACATATTAGAAATGTGGAATAAATATGAAATGTCCAAAACATGTTGTTATATCACGTTTATTATCAAATTATCATTCCGATAAAATAAAATAAAGAATAGTAATCACAGATTTGAATCAGATCTTAATCACAGAAAAGGTGAACATGTCAACTGACAATAAAAAAGATAAACATACAAAAGTACAATATACAAATGTATTATTTTTAGACCTTTATGTCCGTTCTAAAATTCAAATCTATAAATCACAAGATTAAAGGAATCATGTAGACCTTCGTACAATATGTAAGAAAATGAGATACATGTACTAGATTCACTAGCACGACTAGAAAAAGTATACATTTATTAATTTTTAAACACGTGATATAAAAGAGTAAAAAAATCATTTATTATCTAATCTCCGATGCACGTTAACTTGCCCAATTTAACAATTATAAAATAAAGCAATTCACAATTTCTCATTACTATTAAAACAATGTTTGTGACGCACACTACTACTGCGCTCATCGCCTTGAATGCTGTGTCAGGGACAGTCGTGGTTCTTCTGCCCTCTGCGCTGGTCATGTGCTCTTCAAATTGTTTCTTCCGGTGAATACTCATGTTGCAGGTATCACATGTACACGTATATGTTGGTGTATAACAGATCCCCGGAGCACTTGTATGGTGATTGGCCGGTGTGGCTTCTCTCAATGTACTTCTGAACTGTTTCCGCACGTTTTACATACATGCAAAGTATCCACCCTGAAACAGTTCAAAACATATAAATACTTTAGGTATTTAACACTCAAGAAGTAACACAAGCTATGTACCGTTGAACTGAACAATACTGTAGCACACATTTCTGTCATATTGTTTTTACTTTTGATAAAACCGACAAAACAGTCATGATAACTTATTCTACAAAAGCATGAGAAACAAACAGAAAAATAAAGTGGGAATGAAAAAGAGATAAACATTATAAACATGCTCGTTTTACTTACTATACATCTGCAATGAACATTTACAAGTCACAGACTTATTAATGCAATTTTAGATGGACTTAGATGCGAGAATTATTGACAAAAGTTTGTTTGATTTTGTGAAGAAAAAAACAACTATTTCATTCATTTTAGTACCAGTTTATTATAAATCATGTGGTTGACTAAGGCTGGACTTGCAATTTTGACACAATTCAATCAAAACAAAGATTTCGAAAACCATAGAACGTACGAGAACGTACTAAGTACCGCTATTTGCAGAAAGTATGTGTAAAGATTGGCTAGGTTTAGTTTGAGTTTAGGAAACGTTTGTCACCTAAAATAAACAAAATAATGAACACATCGAGTCTCAGCAGTCGCCATCACTCGTTTGGATTACTACCCAAAGTCACAATATTCCCCTCCCCGTGGATGTAACGATATAATAAATTGACTTTTGCGCAGAACGAAATGACTTTTGAGCAGAACGAAATGACTTTTGAGCAGAATGAAATGACTTTGATCAAAACGAAATGACTTTTGAGCAGAACGAAATGACTTTTGAGCAGAACGAAATGACTTTTGAGCCGAACGGAATGACGTTTGTGCAGAACGAAATGACGTTTGAGCAGAACGAAATTACTTTGGGCGGAACGAAATGACGTTTGGGCAGAACGAAATAACTTTGGACAGAACAAAATGACGTTTGTGCAGAACGAAATGACTTTTGAGCAAAACGAAATGAAAGTGAACATAACAAACTGTTAAAACCCCACAACGAATTGATGTTTCGACGAATTGATATTTCCACACGACGAATTACATTTTGCACAGAACGAATGAGCATTATGCATTACAAACTGAGTTTCATACATAACGAAGTAAAAATGCACGATAACAGTCAGTGGAGGCGTTCCATATAAATCCACAATGTATGTCTTTTTATGTACACAACAGACATATTTTAAATGAAGCGTTTTCATAGTTAGTTTATGTGTTGTATTTTTTTCAAATTGATATTCTTTTTATGAATACGAGGTTCCCCTTAAACAGATACTCCATGAATTGTTAATTTGATATCGATCATATATTTTTGTCAAATTCTGTTTCAGATCATTTCTATATTTTCCCAATTAATAGATGTTTCCATGCATATACAATTTGCATGCATCTCGCAATGTGAACATAATTTGTATTTAATATGATTTAATCAAATTATGCATTGTACTAATTGTTGTACCAGCTATTTTCATATTGAATTTATGCAAGAATTATGTTGTTTTACTACACCTGTATAATGATTGTATGTATTTTATGTTGTTTAATGATTATGTGTATTTTGTGTTGTATAATGATTGTGTGTATTTTGTGTTGTATAATGAATGTGTGCATTTTGTGTTGTATAATGAATGTGTGTATTTTGTGTTGTTTAATGATTGTGTATTTTGTGTTGTATAATGATTGTGTGTATTTTGTGTTGTTTAATGATTGTGTATTTTGTGTTGTATAATGAATGTGTGTATTTTGTGTTGTTTAATGATTGTGTATTTTGTGTTGTATAATGATTGTGTGTATTTTGTGTTGTATAATGAATGTGTGCATTTTGTGTTGTATAATGAATGTGTGCATTTTGTGTTGTATAATGAATGTGTGTATTTTGTGTTGTTTAATGATTGTGTATTTTGTGTTGTATAATGAATGTGTGTATTTTGTGTTGTTTAATGATTGTGTATTTTGTGTTGTATAATGATTGTGTGTATTTTGTGTTGTATAATGATTGTGTGTATTTTGTGTTGTATAATGATTGTGTGTATTTTGTGTTGTATAATGATTGTGTGTATTTTGTGTTGTATAATGAATGTGTGTATTTTGTGTTGTTTAATGATTGTGTATTTTGTGTTGTATAATGATTGTGTATTTTGTGTTGTATAATGAATGTGTGTATTTTGTGTTGTATAATGATTGTGTATTTTGTGTTGTATAATGATTGTGTGTATTTTGTGTTGTATAATGATTGTGTATTTTGTGTTGTATAATGATTGTGTGTATTTTGTGTTGTTTAATGATTGTGTGTATTTTGTGTTGTATAATGATTGTGTATTTTGTGTTGTATAATGAATGTGTGTATTTTATGTTGTATAATGATTGTGTGTATTTTGTGTTGTATAATGATTGTGTGTATTTTGGGTCGGAGGCTATTATTTGTAGTACAAACTAATACCATTCGAAATGAATGTCATTCTTTGTGCTGAAAATGTACAAGTATGAAAAGATTCAGACCCGGGGCGTAAAACTCAAAGAAACAAACAAACACATGAAAAGATTCATAGATATGTTCGAATATCTGTATATAGATGTCGATGTACAAGTCATGTGTCTTAGCTACGTTGTGATTGATATTTCGTATTTAAGCTTGTGATCTGTTTGGTTGTAATTTTTACATGTGTACATATATTTATGTTATAGACTCTTTCAACAATGTTTAATTCTCATACCCATTATTAACGTCGTTTAAACTTTATAAACTACGTTTCAGTATGTTAGGGGATATTTCGAATAAGCTACACATGTATTGCTCGATCCTTGGCGACCTTGCAGGTGTGGGAAATAACTGACTTAGGATACCAAGTCTCCAGTCATAAAATGCGGAACTTTGAACCACAGTCTCGTGCTGACTGAGACAATAGGGCGAGCGTGACGCCTTTGAAAAGATCACGAACAGGTTCATGTCAGGAACGAGTACCCTTGCAGAGTTATTGTTTGGATATGTAGTGGTTATCTACCTTTACCTGGTGTAAAGATATGCATGCAGATTCGACACTTCGATTGGGTTTTATCATCTATCCTCTGAACAAAATTAAAGTTTGCTTGATTTGTATTAGTGAGATGTACCAAGTGCTTGCTTTGGTGAAGGTTTTCTTAGCTATTCTGATGAAGTTTTTTTGTGAAGGTTTGGTAAAGTTCTTTTTGTATTATTTGAGGATTCTGCTTGAAACAAGAAACATCCATTCTGAAATATAGTAAACATGGTGTCCATATCAGTTTTACTGTAAATCAATAATAAATATTATATTTGTTTCGGTAGCAAGCAATGATATGCGAGTTACTTCCTTTAATTTCCCTTTTGAGTTTTTCCCGCGTGTAATACTTCAAATTTCACCGGATCGGAACCAGTCGAATCCAAAATGGTGGATGAATTTCGAATATTTCAAATCGGATCCTTCTGTAACATTATCTAGAAGATATAATCAACCAACTGCATTCACCTCTTCATTTTTATAACATAAACCGAATAAATCTGATAGTTTGGGAAACCCCGTCTTTGTGACGTAACTAAGTTTATATTCATGTCTATTCGCTGTATTTAATTCATGTATTTTATTATCTTGAAATTTTATCCATATAACACCAATAGGCCCCCCAAAAAACAAAGTCCAAGCCTCGTTCATAGACCGATAGATATCTAAAAACACGTGTTTTGGGGTTTATTGTATTATATGGATAAAATTTCAAAGTCCTGTGATAAAGGTAAAAATCAAATTTGGAAATCTAATCGTCTATTCAACTGTTTTAATTGGTGTACGTACATACGCGTGCATGTATAACATGTATATTTATTGATTTCATAAAACTAATTCCGATTTGTACATCTACCGGTATCAAAATATACAAATACATGGTTGATTGTGACAACTCATTACACGTACAGAAATTCCTATTAACTTTATTGAACCTTTATGTGAAACAAGTTCAGCTCTATGAGCAGTTACGAACATGCTCGGGATAATGATGTGCGATGTACAGTTACGAACATGCACGGGATAATGATGTGCGATGTACAGTTACGAACATGCTCGGGATAATGATGTGCGATGTACAGTTACGAACATGCACGGGATAATGATGTGCGATGTACAGTTACGAACATGCACGGGATAATGATGTGCGATGTACAGTTACGAACATGCTCGGGATAATGATGTGCGATGTACAGTTACGAACATGCTCGGGATAATGATGTGCGATGTACAGTTACGAACATGCACGGGATAATGATGTGCGATGTACAGTTACGAACATGCTCGGGATAATGATGTGCGATGTACAGTTACGAACATGCACGGGATAATGATGTGCGATGTACAGTTACGAACATGCACGGGATAATGATGTGCGATGTACAGTTACGAACATGCACGGGATAATGATGTGCGATGTACAGTTACGAACATGCACGGGATAATGATGTGCGATGTACAGTTACGAACATGCTCGGGATAATGATGTGCGATGTACAGTTACGAACATGCTCGGGATAATGATGTGCGATGTACAGTTACGAACATGCTCGGGATAATGATGTGCGATGTACAGTTACGAACATGCTCGGGATAATGATGTGCGATGTACAGTTACGAACATGTTTGGGATAATGATGTGCGATGTACAGTTACGAACATGCTCGGGATAATGATGTGCGATGTATTCTTAGTAAACAGTCGTATATTGTTTCGTATTTCTTATGTTTGTTTTCAAGTTTATACGTATTTCGTCTTGTGTGGTTGTAAACACTCCCAGTACTCGGGATACAACCAGATGGGAATTCAATTTAAAATAATTTTAAAATGCTTTCTGACAGGCAATGTTTTTAGATGACACTATCATCCGAAATTTGGTTGCTCAAAATGATCGTAACATTTCCATTTCACAACTGGAATGAAAAGAGACATTGTTAGACACGCAGAGATTAAAAGGGCAGATAGTTCATACGACCCTTAAACTAAATTTATATACAAATGTATATACATTTACCCTGTGATAAACCGATTTATGAAATGTTTTTAAAGGTCACGATTATCTAATTGATGTAATTCTTTCAGTTATATAATAATTATTATACTCTTTAATTCCACCTTTACGGTGATATACATATGTATCTAATAACATTTATGCAAACAAAATACAGAATTAGTGAGAAAAAAGGCAATGGAAGAAGAACAAACAAGTATACATACATGAAAAATACATAAGTAACTATGATTACTATGTCTATTAAAAGACAGGACAGATTTATAAATTTGCAAAAAAGACCATGTAATATAATAGGGGACATAATATATACTGATATTCTAACAGTTAGATCCTGTGCTAGTATTATGTGTAACCCGCGTAATCATCAAGGCTTGCCGAAAACGAAACCACAAGAAGTTTACAAGGTATAACTAGTGAATGAGAAAAAGTTAAAAGGTATATACACAAAACAAATGCATGATGACATTTAATTCACTCATTTCAGATGTCCCTTATATACAGGGTGATCCAAAAACATGTCCCACAAACAATGCTTAATAAATATTTGAATGTTTGTAATCTTAAAACACTTAAAGCACATGCATGTAAGATTTTCTCTGATCTGAATATTTACCAATGTTTATTTGCGATGTTTACTTAAGATGCTCAATATGAACACCATGTTTTTCTGCAACCAGTGTGAGATGACGTCAAAGTTATTATTGATGTCTCTAGTAGTCTCTACACATTTGTTGATTTGTCAAGCCCATTTCTCTGCTATTTGATTGCTTCAATGCACATACTAGTATAGCAGTCGATTTGGGATCATACACTCTCCTTTGAGCAACCCCTTAAAAAGCACAAGGGACTTAGATCGGGCGAATGTGGTGGCCATTCATGCGTTGTCTTTAGGGAAATCAACCAATCACCAAATTTCCGCCATAAATTGTCCTGGACAATATTTGCAGCGTGAAGAGCATTACCATCCTGGTGGAACCTACACTTTTCAACAGTCTCCTCTTTCTATGTTCAGGGTAAAACTTATCATTTTATAATATTTTCAAATAGTGTTCAGAAGTTACACTGTTGTTTCCTTTATAGACTCAGTATTATCGTGGGCTGTACTACCACTGCGATGTCTTCCGCTCCTTCCTGTTCCAAAATGCGAGACTTGTGAGAAGGTGTCAAATCGGTCTATAATAATGAGATCCGTGAGAATGAGACAAAGTGGTCTGTGGTGAGACGTTGAGACAAACTGTTTCATAGGCAGATTAGTGGGAACAAACTGTTTCATAGGCAGATTAGTGGGAACAAACTGTTTCATAGGCAGATTAGTGGGAACAAACTGTTTCATAGGCAGATTAGTGGGGACAAACTGTTTCATAGGCAGATTAGTGGGGACAAACTGTTTCATAGGCAGATTAGTGGGAACAAACTGTTTCATAGGCAGATTAGTGGGGACAAACTGTTTCATAGGCAGATTAGTGGGAACAAGCTGTTTCATAGGCAGATTAGTGGCAACAAACTGTTTCATAGGCAGATTAGTGGGAACAAACTGTTTCATAGGTAGATTAGTGGGGACAAACTGTTTCATAGGTAGATTAGTGGGAACAAACTGTTTCATAGGCAGATTAGTGGGAACAAACTGTTTCATAGGCAGATTAGTGGGAACAAACTGTTTCATAGACAGATTAGTGGGGACAAACTGTTTCATAGGCAGATTAGTGGGAACAAACTGTTTCATAGGCAGATTAGTGGGAACAAACTGTTTCATAGGCAGATTAGTGGGGACAAACTATTTTATAGGCAGATTAGTGGGGACAAACTGTTTCATAGGCAGATTAGTGGGGACAAACTGTTTCATAGGCAGATTAGTGGGGACAAACTGTTTCATAGGCAGATTAGTGGGAACAAACTGTTTCATAGGCAGATTAGTGGGAACAAACTGTTTCATAGGCAGATTAGTGGGGACAAACTGTTTCATAGGCAGATTAGTGGGAACAAACTGTTTCATAGGCAGATTAGTGGGAACAAACTGTTTCATAGGCAGATTAGTGGGATGGAGCCCAAGTGATATGCAGTGAGATCTGGATGAGATATAGTTGTCGGTAAAAAATTGGCTTGGATTATTTGACTGTACTAAATTGACCCACTTTTGTTACTTACTAGTAAGTTTCTTATTTGAATATAAAGATTAACACATCACAATCATTTGACATGTCATAAAACGTTATCGTGTCTATGGAAACAAAATGGTGAGCATTATCCTTTGCATAAGAAGTATCATGAACTAAAAACGTAGAATTTACATGGATATTTAGTTATTTTCCATTGTTGATGTAATACTGTGGATGTAAATATCTTTTAAACACATTAAAAAAGTTCTTACAAATGTTGTAAGGTTGTAATAAAGCCACACTTCATTTCTTGATAAATAAGTTTCATTATGGATCTATATCTAGTTGATAGCTTTTTTCTCTTGTCTACACTTCCTTGGCAACTTAACATGATAATTCGAATAATCACGTTATGAAATAAGAAAACACACAAAATGCTAATATAACTTCAGACAGACCTATTGGCCCAGCTTATTAAATCGCTATTACGTAACTTGTGGAGATAAATAAAATATACTGGAGAGAATAAAGCGCGCTAAGAACGCCCAATTCTACAAGGTCGTACAGATGACGTCTGGTCATCAAGATAAAAGAATTTAAGCAACAATGAAGTATTTTGTAGTTTGTAATATATCATGTTCTGTGCATAATCAGATTAAACTTGCCGCTCCCCCACCATTATAAACAAACAAACGGGGCAGAAATAATCTCCAGCAATCACCGCGGATACAGACTGGTTTCTATTACATTCGGTCTCAGATAAGCGTCTGTCTCACGCGATTTCTTTAAATGCTGATGCGTGTACCATTCTATTTAATGAAAAGATTAGGAACAATATATCTATTTACTATAAGATTATCGTGATAAGATTTGATAGAACCTTTTAAAACTATTAAAACAGAAGCAATATCTTTTTACAACGTAGAATTAATTCATCTTGTACCTTATTTATATAACGAAACAATATTAATCTGTGCTTGATGATAGAGCGGATATACTGCTAATCTGATAATGGTAAGAACATTTGATTTATTTCATAAACTGAATGTTGTCGGTGTTTTCCCTTTTGTCGTCCTCTATAACTTTGAAGTTAAGTACAAATGTATGTGTAAATTATAACATTTTATCATTGCAAGAGTCAACAAACCGGCATACACAACAATTAAGATAAATTCTCATGCTTATCATCACGTCATATTCTGTCTATAGGTACGTTTATAAATGATACTTCGGAAGTTTAAAATTTCACTAATCAAGTACAGGGGATTCATTTCAATCAATCCATCAACTAAACTACACGAATCTTAATTAAATTTTCAATGCGTAAGATAGTTATTCAACCGGTGTACATTTTATGTATTTCGCTATGAAACATTATCGTGTATGGGATTTGTACGAAATTTACGAATTCTAAAATTAGTCGCCGGAATCTGAAAAATTATAACGAATATTTGGTCTCGAAATATTTACGTATTCACTGCATTTTGAATTAAAACTTGGTTCTTAAAATACTTGGGGATGTTTTCGCAAATTGAAAAAAATTCATGTGAATTTGTAAGTATCATTATAGCCAATGATTGAATGATTTCTTAAAAACTGTCGGGTATGCTAATTGATTTTGCAGTGAAAGATGTACGTATTTACTGAAATAGCAGACGATAACGGCGAAAATTAATAGAGATTCCAGATTTTCCGCGTCTTTTCACAGATTTGTTAGACGTTGTACAAACATTTAACTTTCATATCGCTTTCTTATGATAGTTATTAAGACAAAGCATAAACATTGTAACAATGATGAAAAGATACACTTTCAAAAATATCATGATTTTCCATAAAAATCGACTTTTGAATGCCAAAATATTTCTTCTTAAATCAAACTTGGTTTTGAACATGATGTTTCACGTATGTTGCTTACACACATGTATATATATATATGCATACGTGTGTATAGACTCGCTGCATGTACATTAAGGTATTATATGTGTAATATGAAGTGTTGAGGATTGCATTTTAAATATTGTCATTCTTTTGTACATCCATTAGTACACTCACAGGTGAATATTTAAAAACTTTCACCATCAGTTAAGAGAGTTACGACCATTTTTGTTCCTCTACCCCAACGTAAAATAGTACCTTAAAATCTAACAAAGACAACTGTATGAAAATTGATCTACCTCTATAACAGATGACACAATAAATGCAAAAATATGTATAAGTCTAAGGGAAACCAATATTTAGTCAATCCAAAGCATAAATATGATGTTTGGAACTACTATGTTGTAGAAAAAAAAGAAAAATGTAACCCCGCCCCATTAAGATTTAGTCAAGATTTTTGCCTATTACCAAAAAGCAACACATTGATAAATATCACTAAGATAAAAACTAAAGCGGGACAACACCTGAAAATTTCTCAAAATTAACTACTATGTGTGTATAATGTCTATAGCAAATTTTAAAAAGTTTTACCATCTGGTTTTGAAAAAGTGTGTGTCAGAAATCCATGGTTACTTGATTTTCGTTAATTAACGATGTATAAATTCCTATAATCTAAACAAAATATTTTGGAATAAATATTTTCCTTCATATTACTGTGTAAATTCATGTTTAAAGTACAAAAAATTGCCTAAAAACTAAAAAAAGAAATGAAAAAAATATGGTCCCAGTGTGGTTTAAACCAATGACCCTCAAGGAATTTTTCAATTGTACGTAAAATTTATAACTTGAGTACTCTTCAGAATGGAGGTAATGCATTATACATCTAATACTTTAATTCTGTTCGATCGTTAACATATTCCATTACTATTTCATTAATATTCAAATATTCTCCAATGGTAGTAATATATTGTACACGTCACTCATTGGATGAATACTATTCCATAACAATACTAACACTATTCCATTAATTAGTTTGGTTGGCAGTCATTGTCATGGTTTGTTAGAGGTCTGTTGAATATTTCATTAGCACATTTGCATGTGATTTGACTGCCTCACCAAACATCAAACAACTGCCATAGTTGGTTTGGCAGTTGTTAACTACTAGTATTCCATTCCAATGTTATTTTGGTCTGGGCACTTATTAAACTAGTGTTAGTACGAGGGATGTTCAGTATAAATTATAATGAAATCGTCTTGTAAATTATAAATTATTCAAGTATTTTTTATGAAACTATAGCAACACTAAATACAAAACAACAGTAACTTTTCGTATGTAAGAAAGTTCAAGTCATGTTAAAGTTAAGTTCAGTATATGTTATGTCATGTTCGGTGTTTGTTAAGTCATATTCAACGTTTATTAAGTCATGTTCTGTATTTGTTATGTCATGTTCTGTATTTGTTATGTCATGTTCTGTGTTTGTTAAGTCATGTTCTGTGTTTGTTAAGTCATGTTCTTTGTTTGTTATGTCATGTTCTGTATTTGTTATGTCATGTTCTGTGTTTGTTAAGTCATGTTCTGTGTTTGTTATGTCATGTTCTGTGTACGTTCAGTGTTTGTTAAAGTAATGTTCTTTGTTAAGTCATGTTCTGTGTTTTTTATTAATACGTTTTGTTCTGTGTTTGTTAAGAAATGTTCTGTGTTTGTTAAGTCATGTTCTGGGTTTGTTAAGTCATGTTCTGTGTTTGTTAATTCATGTTCTGTGTTTGTTATGTCATGTTCTGTGTTTGTTTAGAAATGTTCTGTGTTTGTTAAGTCATGTTCTGGGTTTGTTAAGTCATGTTCTGTGTTTGTTAATTCATGTTCTGTGTTTGTTATGTCATGTTCTGTGTTTGTTATGCCATGTTCTGTGTTTGTTAAGTCATGTTCTGTGTTTGTTAAGTCATGTTTTGTGTTTGTTATGTCATGTTCTGTGTTTGTTACAGTCATGTTTTGTGTTTGTTACAGTCATTTTCGGTGTTTGTTATGTCATGTTCTGTGTTTATTACAGTCATTTTCGGTGTTTGTTAAGTCATGTTCTGTGTTTGTTACAGTCATTTTCGGTGTTTGTTACAGTCATTTTCGGTGTTTGTTACAGTCATGTTCTGTGTTTGTTAAGTCATGTTCTGTGTTTGTTAAGTCATGTTCTGTGTCTGTTATGTCATGTTCTGTGTTTGTTATGTCATGTTCTGTGTTTGTTAAGTCATGTTTTGTGTTTGTTAAGTCATGTTCTGTGTCTGTTTTGCCATGTTCTGTGTTTGTTAAGTCATCTTCTGTGTTTGTTAAGTCATGTTTTGTGTTTGTTATGTCATGTTTTGTGTTTGTTAAGTCATGTTCTGTGTTTGTTATGTCATGATCAGTGTTTGTTCTGTGTATGTTCAAGTCATGTAAAGTGTATGTTCAAGTCACGTTCAGTGTATATTCGAGTAGGTCATGTACAGTGTATGTTTAAGTCATGTTCAGTGTATGTTCAAGTCATGTACAGGGTATATTCAAGTAAGTCATGTACAGTGTATATTCAAGTAAGTCATGTACAGCGTATGTTCAAGTCATGTCCAGTGTATATTCAAGTAAGTCATGTACAGGTATATTCAAGTCATGTACAATGTACGTTCAAGTCTCAAGTCAGTCATGTACAATGTATGTTCAAGTCTCAAGTCACGTACAGTGTAAGTTCAAGTCATGTACAACGTATGTTCAAGTCATGTACAGGGTATATTCAAGTCATGTACAACGTATGTTTAAGTCATGTACAGTGTATATTCAAGTCATGTACAGTGTATGTTGAAGTTATGTTCCGTATTGGTGAAAGTAATGTTCAGTGTATGTTCAGTGTGTTCAAGTAATGTCATTTTATTAGTATGTCCAGGTGATGTTGGGCATATGTTTTGTCATCTTGAAGAATACTTGATTTAATATGACTAAGATACGATTCAATCGCCTGGATAATTTTTGACGGTTGTCAGGATAATTTTTGACTGTTGTCAGGGAGAATAATTCATGATAATTGAGCATCAACTTTTCTGTTGTCAAACTAAAAGATGAAATTGTTTCTTATAATCTACTGTTGAAGAATGTTGTTGTATTTTCGTATTTGGTGTTATAACTGGTGGTGACCAGACGCCCACAGTATTTGGTGTTATAACTGGTGGTGACCAGACGCTCACAGTATTTGGTGTTATAACTGGTGGTGACCAGACGCCCACAGTATTTGGTGTTATAACTGGTGGTGACCAGACGCTCACAGTATTTGGTGTTATAACTGGTGGTGACCAGACGCTCACAGTATTTGGTGTTATAACTGGTGGTGACCAGACGCCCACAGTATTTGGTGTTATAACTGGTGGTGACCAGACGCCCACAGTATTTGGTGTTATAACTGGTGGTGACCAGACGCTCACAGTATTTGGTGTTATAACTGGTGGTGACCAGACGCTCACAGTATTTGGTGTTATAACTGGTGGTGACCAGACGCCCACAGTATTTGGTGTTATAACTGGTGGTGACCAGACGCTCACAGTATTTGGTGTTATAACTGGTGGTGACCAGACGCCCACAGTATTTGGTGTTATAACTGGTGGTGACCAGACGCTCACAGTATTTGGTGTTATAACTGGTGGTGACCAGACGCTCACAGTATTTGGTGTTATAACTGGTGGTGACCAGACGCCCACAGTATTTGGTGTTATAACTGGTGGTGACCAGACGCCCACAGTATTTGGTGTTATAACTGGTGGTGACCAGACGCTCACAGTATTTGGTGTTATAACTGGTGGTGACCAGACGCCCACAGTATTTGGTGTTATAACTGGTGGTGACCAGACGCCCACAGTATTTGGTGTTATAACTGGTGGTGACCAGACGCCCACAGTATTTGGTGTTATAACTGGTGGTGACCAGACGCCCACAGTATTTGGTGTTATAACTGGTGGTGACCAGACGCTCACAGTATTTGGTGTTATAACTGGTGGTGACCAGACGCCCACAGTATTTGGTGTTATAACTGGTGGTGACCAGACGCCCACAGTATTTGGTGTTATAACTGGTGGTGACCAGACGCCCACAGTATTTGGTGTTATAACTGGTGGTGACCAGACGCCCACAGTATTTGGTGTTATAACTGGTGGTGACCAGACGCCCACAGTATTTGGTGTTATAACTGGTGGTGACCAGACGCCCACAGTATTTGGTGTTATAACTGGTGGTGACCAGACGCTCACAGTATTTGGTGTTATAACTGGTGGTGACCAGACGCCCACAGTATTTGGTGTTATAACTGGTGGTGACCAGACGCCCACAGTATTTGGTGTTATAACTGGTGGTGACCAGACGCTCACAGTATTTGGTGTTATAACTGGTGGTGACCAGACGCTCACAGTATTTGGTGTTATAACTGGTGGTGACCAGACGCCCACAGTATTTGGTGTTATAACTGGTGGTGACCAGACGCCCACAGTATTTGGTGTTATAACTGGTGGTGACCAGACGCTCACAGTATTTGGTGTTATAACTGGTGGTGACCAGACGCTCACAGTATTTGGTGTTATAACTGGTGGTGACCAGACGCTCACAGTATTTGGTGTTATAACTGGTGGTGACCAGACGCTCACAGTATTTGGTGTTATAACTGGTGGTGACCAGACGCTCACAGTATTTGGTGTTATAACTGGTGGTGACCAGACGCCCACAGTATTTGGTGTTATAACTGGTGGTGACCAGATGCCCACAGTATTTGGTGTTATAACTGGTGGTGACCAGACGCCCACAGTATTTGGTGTTATAACCGGTGGTGACCAGACGCCCACAGTATTTGGTGTTATAACTGGTGGTGACCAGACGCTCACAGTATTTGGTGTTATAACTGGTGGTGACCAGATGCTCACAGTATTTGGTGTTATAACTGGTGGTGACCAGACGCTCACAGTATTTGGTGTTATAACTGGTGGTGACCAGACGCTCACAGTATTTGGTGTTATAACTGGTGGTGACCAGACGCCCACAGCATTTGGTGTTATAACTGGTGGTGACCAGACGCCCACAGTATTTGGTGTTATAACTGGTGGTGACCAGACGCCCACAGTATTTGGTGTTATAACTGGTGGTGACCAGACGCTCACAGTATTTGGTGTTATAACTGGTGGTGACCAGACGCTCACAGTATTTGGTGTTATAACTGGTGGTGACCAGACGCCCACAGTATTTGGTGTTATAACTGGTGGTGACCAGATGCCCACATTATTTGGTGTTATAACTGGTGGTGACCACACGCTCACAGTATTTGGTGTTATAACTGGTGGTGACCAGACGCCCACAGTATTTGGTGTTATAACTGGTGGTGACCAGACGCTCACAGTATTTGGTGTTATAACTGGTGGTGACCAGATGCCCACAGTATTTGGTGTTATAACTGGTGGTGACCAGACGCCCACAGTATTTGGTGTTAGAACTGGTGGTGACCAGATGCTCACAGTATTTGGTGTTATAACTGGTGGTGACCAGACGCTCACAGTATTTGGTGTTACAACTGGTGGTGACCAGACGCCCACAGTATTTGGTGTTATAACTGGTGGTGACCAGACGCCCACAGTATTTGGTGTTATAACTGGTGGTGACCAGACGCCCACAGTATTTGGTGTTATAACCGGTGGTGACCAGACGCTCACAGTATTTGGTGTTATAACTGGTGGTGACCAGACGCCCACAGTATTTGGTGTTATAACTGGTGGTGACCAGACGCCCACAGTATTTGGTGTTATAACTGGTGGTGACCAGACGCTCACAGTATTTGGTGTTATAACTGGTGGTGACCAGACGCCCACAGTATTTGGTGTTATAACTGGTGGTGACCAGACGCTCACAGTATTTGGTGTTATAACTGGTGGTGACCAGACGCTCACAGTATTTGGTGTTATAACTGGTGGTGACCAGATGCCCACAGTATTTGGTGTTATAACTGGTGGTGACCAGACGCCCACAGTATTTGGTGTTATAACTGGTGGTGACCAGATGCCCACAGTATTTGGTGTTATAACTGGTGGTGACCAGACGCCCACAGTATTTGGTGTTATAACTGGTGGTGACCAGATGCCCACAGTATTTGGTGTTATAACTGGTGGTGACCAGACGCCCACAGTATTTGGTGTTATAACTGGTGGTGACCAGACGCCCACAGTATTTGGTGTTATAACTGGTGGTGACCAGACGCTCACAGTATTTGGTGTTATAACTGGTGGTGACCAGACGCTCACAGTATTTGGTGTTATAACTGGTGGTGACCAGATGCCCACAGTATTTGGTGTTATAACTGGTGGTGACCAGACGCCCACAGTATTTGGTGTTATAACTGGTGGTGACCAGATGCCCACAGTATTTGGTGTTATAACTGGTGGTGACCAGACGCCCACAGTATTTGGTGTTATAACTGGTGGTGACCAGATGCCCACAGTATTTGGTGTTATAACTGGTGGTGACCAGACGCCCACAGTATTTGGTGTTATAACTGGTGGTGACCAGACGCCCACAGTATTTGGTGTTATAACTGGTGGTGACCAGATGCCCACAGTATTTGGTGTTATAACTGGTGGTGACCAGACGCCCACAGTATTTGGTGTTATAACTGGTGGTGACCAGACGCTCACAGTATTTGGTGTTATAACTGGTGGTGACCAGATGCTCACAGTATTTGGTGTTATAACTGGTGGTGACCAGACGCTCACAGTATTTGGTGTTATAACTGGTGGTGACCAGACGCCCACAGTATTTGGTGTTATAACTGGTGGTGACCAGATGCCCACAGTATTTGGTGTTATAACTGGTGGTGACCAGACGCCCACAGTATTTGGTGTTATAACTGGTGGTGACCAGATGCCCACAGTATTTGGTGTTATAACTGGTGGTGACCAGACGCCCACAGTATTTGGTGTTATAACTGGTGGTGACCAGACGCTCACAGTATTTGGTGTTATAACTGGTGGTGACCAGATGCCCACAGTATTTGGTGTTATAACTGGTGGTGACCAGACGCTCACAGTATTTGGTGTTATAGCTGGTGGTGACCAGACGCCCACAGTATTTGGTGTTATAACTGGTGGTGACCAGACGCTCACAGTATTTGGTGTTATAACTGGTGGTGACCAGACGCTCACAGTATTTGGTGTTATAACTGGTGGTGACCAGACGCTCACAGTATTTGGTGTTACAACTGGTGGTGACCAGACGCCCACAGTATTAGGTGTTATAACTGGTGGTGACCAGACGCCCACAGTATTTGGTGTTATAACTGGTGGTGACCAGACGCCCACAGTATTTGGTGTTATAACCGGTGGTGACCAGACGCTCACAGTATTTGGTGTTATAACTGGTGGTGACCAGATGCTCACAGTATTTGGTGTTATAACTGGTGGTGACCAGACGCTCACAGTATTTGGTGTTATAACTGGTGGTGACCAGACGCTCACAGTATTTGGTGTTATAACTGGTGGTGACCAGACGCCCACAGTATTTGGTGTTATAACTGGTGGTGACCAGACGCTCACAGTATTTGGTGTTATAACTGGTGGTGACCAGACGCTCACAGTATTTGGTGTTATAACTGGTGGTGACCAGATGCCCACAGTATTTGGTGTTATAACTGGTGGTGACCAGACGCCCACAGTATTTGGTGTTATAACTGGTGGTGACCAGATGCCCACAGTATTTGGTGTTATAACTGGTGGTGACCAGACGCCCACAGTATTTGGTGTTATAACTGGTGGTGACCAGATGCCCACAGTATTTGGTGTTATAACTGGTGGTGACCAGACGCCCACAGTATTTGGTGTTATAACTGGTGGTGACCAGACGCCCACAGTATTTGGTGTTATAACTGGTGGTGACCAGACGCCCACAGTATTTGGTGTTATAACTGGTGGTGACCAGACGCTCACAGTATTTGGTGTTATAACTGGTGGTGACCAGATGCCCACAGTATTTGGTGTTATAACTGGTGGTGACCAGACGCCCACAGTATTTGGTGTTATAACTGGTGGTGACCAGATGCCCACAGTATTTGGTGTTATAACTGGTGGTGACCAGACGCCCACAGTATTTGGTGTTATAACTGGTGGTGACCAGATGCCCACAGTATTTGGTGTTATAACTGGTGGTGACCAGACGCCCACAGTATTTGGTGTTATAACTGGTGGTGACCAGACGCTCACAGTATTTGGTGTTATAACTGGTGGTGACCAGATGCCCACAGTATTTGGTGTTATAACTGGTGGTGACCAGACGCTCACAGTATTTGGTGTTATAGCTGGTGGTGACCAGACGCCCACAGTATTTGGTGTTATAACTGGTGGTGACCAGACGCTCACAGTATTTGGTGTTATAACTGGTGGTGACCAGACGCTCACAGTATTTGGTGTTATAACTGGTGGTGACCAGATGCCCACAGTATTTGGTGTTATAACTGGTGGTGACCAGACGCTCACAGTATTTGGTGTTATAACTGGTGGTGACCAGACGCTCACAGTATTTGGTGTTATAACTGGTGGTGACCAGATGCCCACAGTATTTGGTGTTATAACTGGTGGTGACCAGACGCCCACAGTATTTGGTGTTATAACTGGTGGTGACCAGACGCCCACAGTATTTGGTGTTATAACTGGTGGTGACCAGACGCTCACAGTATTTGGTGTTATAACTGGTGGTGACCAGACGCTCACAGTATTTGGTGTTATAACTGGTGGTGACCAGACGCCCACAGTATTTGGTGTTATAACTGGTGGTGACCAGATGCCCACAGTATTTGGTGTTATAACTGGTGGTGACCAGACGCCCACAGTATTTGGTGTTATAACTGGTGGTGACCAGACGCCCACAGTATTTGGTGTTATAACTGGTGGTGACCAGACGCTCACAGTATTTGGTGTTATAACTGGTGGTGACCAGATGCCCACAGTATTTGGTGTTATAACTGGTGGTGACCAGACGCTCACAGTATTTGGTGTTATAACTGGTGGTGACCAGACGCTCACAGTATTTGGTGTTATAACTGGTGGTGACCAGACGCTCACAGTATTTGGTGTTATAACTGGTGGTGACCAGACGCCCACATCCAACAAGTTGCTGATATACCTGTACGAGCATTAACATACGTACTAACTTAGGAGTTTTGTCGGCACTCCCTAGTGATACTTACAACATTATTCACATGCGTGCATCAACCATTAATCTAGAGCAGAAACATACTCTTGCTCATTTACTGCTACTTGTAAGAAATGCTAACTACCACTTCGGAATTTGAGACCTAAACGAGAATAGAGAATTACTTCCGTTGTTTTTAAAGGAATTTGCAAAAACGTTTACAAAATGTGCGTCTGTATGTTGATTTTTGTGCAACATGATACGTATTATTTGTATAGCGGCTAATATATGAACGTAGAATACATTAAACTTTACATAAACTTACTTTTTATAAAGCTACAGAATTATTTTTAAGTATCTGGCCTCTGAGATTAAAATCTTCGACAAAATCATGAGCATATCTTTTTCTTTATGGTTTTCTTCAAACGAAAATTTCAAAAGCACAAAATGAGGAATACAGTAGATTTGATGTGAACCAGAAAACTATATTATTGGATATGACCGCGAAAAATATGTTGTTTTATTAATTGAAAAGACAAGCCAACAGCAGCATGCACGTTCAAGATATCATGGTGGTGAGATTTAGCATATTGGAATTAATTAAATGTTATGCTAGCTGTTTAACTTGATACATGTATGTATTTTCTTAACTTCACTGAACCGTCAGCAAACACATTTACCAAAAACTGACAATATGTTATTTAACAAGTTTTTAAGGTAAATCCTAAGACCCTTTAACTTGGTGACAAAATAACACCGTATCTACCACGAAGGAACAAAATGTATTAAATAAATATCTCTAGCCTCCAACAGTATAATAGGAGCATTATTTTATACCAATCTATATAACGTGTCAAATGTTCATTAGGTTATCATAAACGTGTCAGTCATTTCTGATAATCGAATTACCACAAATACGAAATGTTGTTTTAATTATTAAATAGTCTTGCAATATTATATGCATTGGATATAGTGAACTTTAAAAAGTGTACCGATCTCTCGACATACAATCATAGTCATTCAACAAATGATTTATTTTCCATTCACCATTATTGTGTTTTTTGCCTGCAATCACCCACTGATTGGATTTTTATTTGTAAAAAATCCACGGATAATTGTTAAGCCACAACCCTTGGATACTTTTTGTATTTAGTAGGTTGCAATCTTGTCAGTGGTACACAACTAGTGTATCAGATACTGTTGATTTTTGCACATTAATCATGTTAACTAAGTTGCCATCTGACGTGGATAGAATACAGATTTTAATCCACATATTTGTATGTAGGAACACATTCTCCAGTACATGAGTCGATAGGTGCAATATGACATAAAACTCATATAAACTCAATCTTTCATATCTGCTTTCACTCTGGTTTGTGATAATGTCTCAATAAAGAGGTGAAGCAGTCAACTCGAATTTATAAGACGTTTAATGTTGAACGAATCAACACGAGTTTAAAGTAAGGCAATAGTACCGTCATGTAACTGTACACTACATAGGAACTATTCCATCATGCTACTGATCATGAATCTGTTTGTCCAACATATATAATATATCATAAATAATAAAATTAACTGACATGGTGGTGATAAAAGTAAACATTTTAATATTAAAGTACATTATAGTTTGCACATACTATTAGATCATGAAATATTTTCTTCTCTTGGGGTTAACGTAGCACTAACAGTCAGCGTCATTTGAACAAGATACAGACTGTTTGTTTAGTTACAGACTGTTTGTTTAGTTACTGTCTTCATGTTTAGATACAGACTGTTTGTTTAGTTACCGACTGTTTGTTTAGTTACTGTCTTCATGTTTTGATACAGTCTGTTTGTTAAGTTACAGACTGTTTGTTTAGTTACTGTCTTCATGTTTAGATACAGTCTGTTTGTTTAGTTACGGACTGTTTGTTTAGTTACTGTCTTCATGTTTAGATACAGACTGTTTGTTTAGTTACTGTCTTCATGTTTAGATACAGTCTGTTTGTTTAGTTACAGACTGTTTTTTTAGTTACAGACTGTTTGTTTAGTTACAGACTGTTTGTTTAGTTACTGTCTTCATGTTTAGATACAGTCTGTTTGTTTAGTTACTGTCTTCATGTTTAGATACAGACTATTTGTTTATTACTGTCTTCATGTTTAGATACAGTCTGTTTGTTTAGTTACGGACTGTTTGTTTAGTTACTGTCTTCATGTTTAGATACAGACTGTTTGTTTAGTTACTGTCTTCATGTTTAGATACAGTCTGTTTGTTTAGTTACAGACTGTTTTTTTAGTTACAGACTGTTTGTTTAGTTACAGACTGTTTGTTTAGTTACTGTCTTCATGTTTAGATACAGTCTGTTTGTTTAGTTACTGTCTTCATGTTTAGATACAGACTGTTTGTTTATTACTGTCTTCATGTTTAGATACAGACTGTTTGTTTAGTTACTGTCTTCATGTTTAGATACAGTCTGTTTGTTTAGTTACAGACTGTTTGTTTAGTTACTGTCTTCATGTTTAGATACAGTCTGTTTGTTTAGTTACTGTCTTCATGTTTAGATACAGACTGTTTGTTTAGTTACTGTCTTCATGTTTAGATACAGTCTGTTTGTTTAGTTACGGACTGTTTGTTTAGTTACTGTCTTCATGTTTAGATACAGTCTGTTTGTTTAGTTACTGTCTTCATGTTTAGATACAGTCTGTTTGTTTAGTTACGGACTGTTTGTTTAGTTACTGTCTTCATGTTTAGATACAGACTGTTTGTTTAGTTACTGTCTTCATGTTTAGTTACATACTGTTTGTTTAGTTACTGTCTTCATGTTTAGATACAGACTGTTTGTTTAGTTACGGACTGTTTGTTTAGTTACTGTCTTCATGTTTAGTTACAGACTGTTTGTTTAGTTACTGTCTTCATGTTTAGATACAGTCTGTTTGTTTAGTTACGGACTGTTTGTTTAGTTACTGTCTTCATGTTTAGATACAGACTGTTTGTTTAGTTACGGACTGTTTGTTTAGTTACTGTCTTCATGTTTGGATACAGTCTGTTTGTTTAGTTACGGACTGTTTGTTTAGTTACTGTCTTCATGTTTAGATACAGTCTGTTTGTTTAGTTACGGACTGTTTGTTTAGTTACTGTCTTCATGGTTAGATACAGACTGTTTGTTTAGTTACTGTCTTCATGTTTAGTTACATACTGTTTGTTTAGTTACTGTCTTCATGTTTAGATACAGTCTGTTTGTTTAGTTACTGTCTTCATGTTTAGATACAGACTGTTTGTTTAGTTACAGACTGTTTGTTTAGTTACTGTCTTCATGTTTAGATACAGTCTGTTTGTTTAGTTACTGTCTTCATGTTTAGATACAGACTTTTTGTTTAGTTACAGACTGTTTGTTTAGTTACAGACTGTTTGTTTAGTTACAGACTGTTTGTTTAGTTACTGTCTTTATGTTTAGATACAGACTGTTTGTTTAGTTACAGACTGTTTGTTTAGTTACTGTCTTCATGTTTAGATACAGTCTGTTTGTTTAGTTACTGTTTTCATGTTTAATTACAGACTGTTTGTTTAGTTACTGTATTCATGTTTAGATACAGACTTTTTGTTTAGTTACTGTCTTCATGTTTAGATACAGACTGTTTGTTTAGTTACATACTGTTTGTTTAGTTACTGTCTTCATGTTTAGATACAGACTGTTTGTTTAGTTACATACTGTTTGTTTAGTTACTGTCTTCATGTTTAGATACAGTCTGTTTGTTTAGTTACTGTCTTCATGTTTAGATACAGACTGTTTGTTTAGTTACAGACTGTTTGTTTAGTTACAGATTGTTTGTTATACAGACTGATACAGTCTGTTTGTGTAGATACAGACTGTTTGTTTCGATACAGTCTGTTTGTTCAGATACAGACTGTTTGCTTAGATACAGTCTGTTTGCTTAGATACAGTCTATTTGTTAAGTTACTGTCTTCATGTTTAGATACAGTCTGTTTGTTTCGATACAGCCTGTTTGTTTAGATACAGTCTGTTTGCTTAGATACAGTCTGTTTGCTTAGATACAGTCTGTTTGTTTAGTTACTGTCTTCATGCTTAGATACAGTCTGTTTGCTTAGATACAGTCTATTTGTTTAGTTCCTGTCTTCATGCTTAGATACAGTCTCTTTGTTTAGTTGCTGTCTTCATGCTTAGATACAGTATGTTTGCTTAGATACAGTCTGTTTGTTTAGTTGCTGTCTTCATGTTTAGATACAGTCTGTTTGTTTAGTTGCTGTCTTCATGCTTAGATACAGTATGTTTGCTTAGATACAGTATGTTTGCTTAGATACAGTATGTTTTCTTAGATACAGTATGTTTGTTTAGTTGCTGTCTTCATGTTTAGATACAGTCTGTTTGTTTAGATACAGTCTGTTTGTTAAATACAGTCTGTCTGTTTAGATACAGCCTGTTTGCTTAGAAACAGTCCCTGTGTTTAGATACAGACTGTTGGTTTAGATACAGTCTGTTTGTTTAGTTACTGTCTTCATGTTTAGATACAGACTGTTTGTTAAGATACAGTCTGCTATTTAAGATACAGTCTGTTTATATATAGACTGTTTATTAAGATACAGTATGCTTGTTAAGATACAGTATTCTTGTTAAGATACAGACTGTTTGTTGATATACGGTCTGTTCTTTTTAGATATATTATGTTTGTTAAGATACAGTCTGTTTGTTAAGATACAGTCTGTTTGTTGACACAAAGTCTGCTTTTTAAGATACAGTCTGTTTGTTAAGATACAGTCTGTTTGTTAAGATACAGTCTGTTTGTTAAGATACAGTCTGTTTGCTAAGATACAGTCTGTTTGTTAAGATACAATCTGTTTGTTAAGATACAGTCTGCTTTTTAAGGTACAGTCTGTTTGCTAAGATACAGTCTGCTTTTTAAGATACAGTCTGTTTGTTAAGATACAATATGTTTGTTAAGATACAGTCTGTTTGTTAAGATACAGTCTGTTTGCTAAGATACAGTCTGTTTGCTAAGATACAGTCTGCTTTTTAAGATACAGTATGTTTGCTAAGATACAGTCTGCTTTTTAAGATACAGTCTGTTTGCTAAGATACAGTCTGTTTTTTAAGATACAGTCTGTTTGCTAAGATACAGTCTGTTTTTTAAGATACAGTCTGCTTTTTAAGATACAGTCTGTTTGTTAAGATACAGTCTGCTTTTTAAGACACAGTCTGTTTGTTAAGATACAGTCTGTTTGTTAAGATACAGTCTGCTTTTTAAGACACAGTCTGTTTGTGAAGATACACTCTGCTTTTTAAGACACAGTCTGTTTGTGAAGATACACTCTGCTTTTTAAGACACAGTCTGTTTGTGAAGATACACTCTGCTTTTTAAGACACAGTCTGTTTGTGAAGATACACTCTGCTTTTTAAGACACAGTCTGTTTGTGAAGATACACTCTGCTTTTTAAGTCACAGTCTGTTTGTGAAGATACACTCTGCTTTTTAAGACACAGTCTGTTTGTGAAGATACACTCTGCTTTTTAAGACACAGTCTGTTTGTGAAGATACAGTCTTCTTATCAATATACAGTCTTCTTGTTGTCTGTGTTGTAATTCGGCAGACATCGACAACTAATTCAGCTCTATTACGACATCAATTTATACCGTACAAATATCAAACATGATTAAATTTTGCCCAATCTAATCCCTGCGTGTATTGGATATTAAGTCAATGAGAAATAGTAGACATCGTTCAAGACGAGTACAGAATAACACTAGTTTCCCCTATCTGATAACATGTCTACCCCTCATGGCAAACCAATTAACAACTCTCAAATATGCAGGTGTTAATGATTAAAACTGATTACTTCAACAATTTTTATATCGGCCAAGTAATTTGTCCTCAAATATAGGACAACAGACTTCTATAGCGAACTTGGATTAATACAAGAAACTTTCGTTATAAAACTGGAACTGTATGAAACACTTCATTTATAGAATTACTGCAATGTCTTCCGGAATGCACATTATATCTTACTTAGTAAGATCATTTCAATGGCAATGTAATAAAGTAAACCATTGAAATGTCAATATTAAAATAAATTTTAAGAGAGGAATTTTCTGGAATCATTTTCTTCCAATCATAAATGATAGAACACACTCGGCTGTACGTCGCCTGGGGATACTAACATTATTTCAATAAGTTTTAGATGCACTGTTTAAATGTCTGAACTCAAGTAGAATTGCCACATAAATTATGACGTGGAAAAGTGTACAGATTGTAACTCATATAAAAACACTGATTAGATAAAAACTCGTGTCCTGGTTGTCTGGTCTGGCACATAAACTTATAGTAAACAAATTGTAGGTAACTCCATGGGTTGAAAATTATGTTCCCTGAAAAATGCAAATAAATGCACACATGACTTACTATGGGTGTGGAGTAATAAATGCACACATGACTTACTATGGGTGTGTGGTAATAAATGCACACATGACTTACTATGGGTGTGGGGTAATAAATGCACACATGACTTACTATGGGTGTGGGGTAATAAATGCACACATGACTTACTAGGGGTGTGTGGTAATAAATGCACACATGACTTACTATGGGTGTGGGGTAATAAATGCACACATGACTTACTATGGGTGTGTGGTAATAAATGCACACATGACTTACTATGGGTGTGGGGTAATAAATGCACACATGACTTACTATGGGTGTGTGGTAATAAATGCACACATGACTTACTATGGGTGTGGGGTAATAAATGCACACATGACTTACTATGGGTGTGTGGTAATAAATGCACACATGACTTACTATGGGTGTGGGGTAATAAATGCACACATGACTTACTATGTGTGTGGGGTAAGAACATTTGCGATTGTTAACTTTTTTCTGGTGAATTTTTCTTGATATGAAACATTTATTCAAAAGCTAATAAAATTTAGTTTTATCTTTTTAATTTGATGAAAGTTTATCGCGGAGACATTCTAAGCGCGGGTGTACGTCTGAAGTGTGATATCTCACTGTAGGCTATCATTTACAGAGTTGTGATCTGGATAATGTTTCTTGTCCCTTCTTCTATCGGATGTCTGAAGTCTATCTTCTTATCTCACACATATCGTCTCGTAGTCACGTGATTAATAAGCTACATGATAGGTGGATAAAATTAAACGATCTTAAAATATTCGAGTACGGAAGAATTGAAATGTTAGATTGGTTTGTCCTTTTCTGTCGTCAATTAATCGCAAGTTGTTGGTGTTCTATATAACATGCGATATCGTATTGACCACATATTGTGAGATACGCAAAAAGTCAGAAACTTAAACAATTCCGAAATTTCTGCATAATAACATACACGTATCAAAATGGTAAATACTAGAAACCAAGCTAAGACATGTAATAGTGAATACTAGAAAATCACGCTATGCCATATAATGGTGGACACTAGAAGTCATACTATGGCATTATAATGGTGGACACTAGAAATCACACTATAACATGTAATGGTGGACACTAGAAATCACACTATAACATGTAATGGTGGACACTAGAAATCACACTATAACATGTAATGGTGGACACTAGAAATCACACTATAACATGTAATGGTGGACACTAGAAATCACACTATAACATGTAATGGTGGACACTAGAAATCACACTATAACATGTAATGGTGGACACTAGAAATCACACTATAACATGTAATGGTGGACACTAGAAATCACACTATAACATGTAATGGTGGACACTAGAAATCACACTATAACATGTAATGGTGGACACTAGAAATCACACTGTGACATATAATGGTGGATTCTAGAAACCACACTGTGACATACAATGGTGGACACTAGAAATCACACTATAACATGTAATGGTGGACACTAGAAATCACACTGTGACATATAATGGTGGATTTTAGAAACCACTCTATGACATACAATGGTGGACACTAGAAGTCACACTATGATATATAATGGTGGATTCTAGAAACCACACTATGACATACAATGGTGGACACTAGAAATCACACTGTGACATATAATGGTGAATTCTAGAAACCACACTATGACATACAATGGTAGACACTAGAAGTCACACTATGATATATAATGGTGGATTCTAGAAACCACACTATGACATACAATGGTAGACACTAGAAGTCACACTGTGACATATAATGGTGGATTCTAGAAACCACACTATGACATACAATGGTAGACACTAGAAATCACACTGTGACATATAATGGTGAATTCTAGAAACCACACTATGACATACAATGGTAGACACTAGAAGTCACACTATGATATATAATGGTGGATTCTAGAAACCACACTATGACATACAATGGTGGACACTAGAAATCACACTGTGACATATAATGGTGGATTCTAGAAACCACACTATGACATACAATGGTAGACACTAGAAGTCACACTATGATATATAATGGTGGATTCTAGAAACCACACTATGACATACAATGGTAGACACTAGAAGTCACACTGTGACATATAATGGTGGATTCTAGAAACCACACTATGACATACAATGGTAGACACTAGAAGTCACACTATGATATATAATGGTGGACACTAGAAGTCACATTATGTCATATAATGGCGGACACTAGAAACCACACTTTGACATATAATGGTGTGGACACTAGAAATAACATTATGACATATAATGGTGGACACTAGAAGTCACACTATAACATATAATGAGGTACACTAGAACACAAATGTACACTATGACATACATGTGTATTCATTATTTATTGTGATTTTGACAAAAAATAGTGATTTTGCGTCACGAATATCGACCATCATACACATTCGGTAGAATGAATAAAAAAATTGCATTCAAAGATAAAAAATACTTTTGTTGCATCAAATTAGTGTTTTAGGTAAAAAGAATATGTGTAGATAACACACAGACGTGATTTCAAAACAATTTATGACAATAATGTATTTGTATTCATATATGTGATGATATATAGACTAGATGTATAAATGATGTTATACTGACCAGATGTATAAATGATGTTATATAGGCCAGATGTATAAATGATGTTACATAGGCCAGGTGTATAAATGATGTTATACTGACCAGATGTATAAATGATGTTATACTGACCAGCTGTATAAATGATGTTACATAGGCCAGGTGTATAAATGATGTTATACTGACCAGATGTATAAATGATGTTACATAGGTCAGTTGTATAAATGATGTTATACTGACCAGATGTATTAATGATGTTATACTGACCAGATGTATAAATGATGTTGTACTGACCAGATGTATAAATAATGTTATACTGATCAGATGTATAAATGATGTTATATAGACCAGATGTATAAATGATGTTATACTGACCAGATGTATAAATGATGTTATACTGACCAGATGTATAAATGATGTTATACTGACCAGATGTATAAATGATGTTATACTGACCAGATGTATAAATGATGTTACATAGGCCAGGTGTATAAATGATGTTATACTGACCAGATGTATAATTGATGTTATATAGACAAGATGTATAAATGATGTTATACTGACCAGATGTATAAATGATGTTATACTGACCAGATGTATAAATGATGTTATACTGACCAGATGTATAAATGATGTTACATAGGCCAGATGTATAAATGATGTTATACTGACCAGATGTATAAATGATGTTATACTGACCAGATGTATAAATGATGTTATACTGACCAGATGTATAAATGATGTTATACTGACCAGATGTATAAATGATGTTATACTGACCAGATGTATAAATGATGTTACATAGGCCAGATGTATAAATGATGTTATACTGACCAGATGTATAAATGATGTTATACTGACCAGATGTATAAATGATGTTATATAGACCAGATGTATAAATGATGTTACATAGGCCAGGTGTATAAATGATGTTATACTGACCAGATGTATAAATGATGTTATACTGACCAGATGTATAAATGATGTTATACTGACCAGATGTATAAATGATGTTATACTGACCAGATGTATAAATGATGTTATACTGACCAGATGTATAAATGATGTTATACTGACCAGATGTATAAATGATGTTATACTGACCAGATGTATAAATCATGTTATACTGATCAGATGTATAAATCATGTTATACTGACCAGATGTATAAATGATGTTACATAGGCCAGGTGTATAAATGATGTTATACTGACCAGATGTATAAATGATGTTATACTGACCAGATGTATAAATGATGTTATACTGACCAGTGACCAGATGTATAAATGATGTTATACTGACCAGATGTATAAATGATGTTATACTGACCAGATGTATAAATGATGTTACATAGGCCAGGTGTATAAATGATGTTATACTGACCAGATGTATAAATGATGTTATACTGACCAGATGTATAAATGATGTTATACTGACCAGATGTATAAATGATGTTATATAGGCCAGATATCTGAATGATGATGGTTCTGATCTGGTTATGATATAATATCTTTTTTCATATTTGTTGATACCATACAATGTTTCATAAAAGAAGCTCCGTATTCCTACCCTAGCGTTTATCATACAGGTACTTGTAGTTTTGTGTAGGCACTCAACGTGACACCAGATATTATTTTATTTTACGAACAATGAATTGTTTAGGAAGAGATAAACAAACAGTGTGAGAAAGGTGGTAAAACTATGTTTTCTTATTTGATCGTTCAAATTATTATAATCTTCTACGTTTTACTGATATCTAACAAAACAACTCTGTGTTCTTCTGTAAAATCGTATTATCCACGGTAAGCATTTTTTCATCAACTGTACAATCAGTGTTCACAAAAACTGTCATGAATCACTGGTATTTTCGAAAAATCTAATTTAGCGTTCTACTGATGTGTGGTGGTTATATTATTACAAAAGTTTGTTAAACGAATATTAACTAAACATAACTCAAGATAACAATATGATGGATCTCTGCACATTCATGTTGCTTACAAATTAACACTTCCTCCCTACTACTGTCCTGAGAAGGCTACAATTAGATTGAATTTGATTAAAAATAAATTAAAACTCGATTAAAAAAACATGTTCATCATCTCTGTAGAATACAGTTGTATATTAACTAGAATATGAACCAAGTCCATATACTAGAATTATGATGTCTCTGTTAATTTCCTGTCAACAAATACGCTACAACCTGCCTTCAACAACAGCATGATTTTTCCCACAGCATGCTTTAACTGTAAATTGAACCTCTCTAGAGCAACAACCTCTTAACAACAACATTATTTTGCTACTCACAAAGATTGTTGCATTGAGAGGTTGCACTCTATGCAATGAGTATGATATGAAAAGTATACGTACATACGTTAGTTTTAAGTTTTTGTATCTATTAATCAAATCCAATAATGCTGGCATGATACAACTCTTTGCCATTGATTTTGTATTGCAGTTAATCATACCTTAGATTTAATTAAAAAATGTCGGACACATTACTTTTATCGACCAAATGTCTTATCTATATAATTTTACTAGATGCTTGGTGGAAGTTCCTCCTGTCGACTTGTCTGCCACAATGTTTTACAAGACTTGATTAAACGTATTCAGCTAGAGTAGTGATCGTTGTAAGCTGTTAGAGATGAACATCAAGAAGAGAAGATAAATAGATTATGATTGATTACAATGATATGTCATTTATTTAATACGATTATTTAGATTCTAGCCAGATAGGACGATTCTTATATATCGTCTCAAGATATTTTGATGCTAAATTACCAATGCTATTTGTTATTGACTTATATAAATACTTCATTGACACCGTGCATTGTTTCATGTGAACAATACCACATCACTTACCATAACACAAGTAACACAACACAATATATAACACAACACAATATATAACACAACACAATATATAACACAACACTAATACAATACAACATGTAACACAAAACTACATATAATACAATACAGCATATAATACAGTACAACATATAATACAGTACTACATCTAACACAAAACTACATATAACACAATACAACATATAATACAATACTACATCTAACACAATACAACATATAATACAGTACTACATTTAACACAAACCAACATATAATACAATACAACATATAATACAGTACTACATCTAACACAATAAAACATATAATACAGTACTACATCTAACACAATACAGCATATAACACAATACAACATATAATACAGTACTACATCTAACACAATACAGCATGTAATACAGTACAATATATAATACAGTACTACATCTAACACAATACAACATATAATACAGTACTACATCTAACACAATACAGTATGTAATACAGTACAACATATAATACAGTACTACATCTAACACAATACAACATATAATACAGTACTACATCTAACACAATACAGCATATAACACAATACAACATATAATACAGTACTACATCTAACACAATACAGCATGTAATACAGTACAACATTTAATACAGTACTACATCTAACACAATACAACATATAATACAGTACTACATCTAACACAATACAGCATATAACACAATACAACATATAATACAGTACTACATCTAACACAATACAGCATGTAATACAGTACAACATATAATACAGTACTACATCTAACACAATACAACATATAATACAGTACTACATCTAACACAATACAGCATATAACACAATACAACATATAATACAGTACTACATCTAACACAATACAACATATAATACAGTACAACATATAATACAATACAACACATAATACAGTACTTCATCTAACACAATACAACATACTGGTATACATTACACCTAATGCTACAATATTACGTCTAATACATTAAGTTTAATTACAGTTCATATTAAATAAATAGTTTTCCACAATGCCCACCAAGTGATTACGTATGCAGTTAAAACTTAACACGTTTAATTCTTACTGAACATTTTCAGTTCAGGTTAATATAATAATAATGACATTTTCAAAAGTTAATTAGATGGCACCCGATTTATTAGTAAAGTAGTCGAATTATATAACGTTGATATGACGTCATTAAATAGAACACACTTCAGTAGTATCCAAGTATAATTACTGACATTCCTCAGTGTCATTTGTTAGAGTATTTTCCAAGATATGTTTGGGAAGTCACGACTGTATATTAAATGTGGTTCATTGTATATGAGGACGGGTATTTGAGCAGTCAGACGTTCTTATTTAATTCACAATGTCGTTTATTACCGATATTCTTCATATCAGATTAGTTTTCATCAAATTCTGTTAAAGTCACTATTAACGTTTATAAAATCTTCACTACTTCGATATAGAAGTCACGAACGTGTAAAATTGCGAATTTTAACACCAGGTGACTAGGAGTGGAGAATTGGTCTATTTTGTATTGGTGTATGAATTTTATTAGTGAAGTAATTAAGATGCCAAACAATTTAGTTATCCTAAGCTAACTAATGAAATTTTCCAGGAAAGAAAGAAATAAACAGAGCAACGAATACAAATCTCTGTATACTGATGTAAATGAAATCATTTTCTTATAAATCCGGGATATGTGTAAGATACAGGATGTACGCAGACAATCGTAGCACCACGAAACAACAGGCACATATTTACATGGATATAAAACAACTGGACAGAAAGCCTCAATGTAAAATCATTATTCAACTTATATAAACAAATCGTTTCCTGATAGAGAGGATGATGCATTGTTGATTATGTAACATCTAGGTAACTTACATGCTAATATAAAACTGAGGGATCTTTCAAAGTCTTAAAATGATAATAAAAGATGACGAAGTTAACAATTCGCTTTCATTGTTTATAAATTGTTTAACACTTAAGAGTTGTTTATTACCATTAAGATTAGATTCCTCTTAGTTTGAAAGATTTCAAAGTAAAACTGTTTACAACTCACGTCTGTAATGTCTCAATGTAAACTACGAGCTCACACTAACTGTGCATTTAGAACATTTGTCCAAATACACATCTAGCTTGTGAAAGCCTACCAAAAGCGTACATTATTTACATATTTTGCTCTAAAAAGGAATATAGTATATACGAGAGGACAGAGGCCATAGTTAAATTTGTTAACTGGAAAGGACAAAGTCCACATTAAAAGTTGTTTACTGAAAAGGCAAAGTCTACATTTAATGTTGTTTACAGGAAAGGACAAAGTCCACAGTTAAAATTGTTTACAGGAAAGGACAAAGTCCACATTTAAAGTTGTTAACAGGAAAGGAGAAAGTCCACATTAAAAGTTGTTTACAGGAAAGGAGAAAGTCCACAGTTAAAGTTGTTAACAGGAAAGGAGAAAGTCCACAGTTAAAGTTGTTAACAGGAAAGGACAAAGTCCACATTTAAAATTGTTTACAGGAAAGGAGAAAGTCCACATTTAAAGTTGTTAACTGGAAAGGACAAAGTCCACATTTAAAATTGTTTACAGGAAAGGACAAAGTCCACAGTTTAAGTTGTTAACAGGAAAGGACAAAGTCCACAATTAAAATTATTAACAGGAAAGGACAAAGTCCACATTTAAAGTTGTTTACAGGAAAGGACGAAGTCCACAGTTAAAGTTGTTAACAGGAAAGGACAAAGTCCACATTTAAAATTGTTTACAGGAAAGGACAAAGTTCACAGTTAAAGTTGTTAACTGGAAAGGACAAAGTTCACATTTAAAGTTGTTTACAGGAAAGGACAAAGTCCACAGTTAAAGTTGTTAACTGGAAAGGACAAAGTCCACAGTAAAAGTTGTTAACAGGAAAGGAAATAGTCTAGATTCAATGTTGTTTACAGGAAAGGACAAATTCCACAGTAAAAGTTGTTAACAGGAAAGGAAATAGTCTAGATTCAATGTTGTTTACAGGAAAGGACAAATTCCACATTTAAAGTTGTTTACAGGAAAGGAAAAAGTTCACAGTTAAAGTTGTTTACAGGAAAGGACAAAGTCCACATTTAAAATTGTTTATTGGAAAGGACAAAGTTCACATTTAAAATTGTTTACAGGAAAGGACAAAGTCCACAGTTAAAGTTGTTTACAGGAAAGGACAAAGTCCACATTTAAAGTTGTTTACAGGAAAGGACAAAGTCCACATCTAAAATTATTTACAGGAAAGGACAAAGTTCACATTTAAAGTTGTTTACATGAAAGGACAAAGTCCACAGTTAAAATTGTTTACAGGAAAGGACAAAGTCCAAAGTTAAAGTTGTTTACAGGAAAGGACAAAGTCCACAATTAAAGTTGTTAACTGGAAAGGACAAAGTCCACATTAAAAGTTGTTTACTGCCAAGGACAAAGTCTACATTTAATGTTGTTTACAGGAAAGGACAAATCCCACATTCAAATTGTTTACATGACAGAGCAAAGTCCACATTTAAAATTGTTTACAGGAAAGGAGAAAGTCCACAGTTAAAGTTGTTAACAGGAAAGGACAAAGTCCACATTTAAAGTTGTTAACAGGAAAGGAGAAAGTCCACAGTTAAAATTATTAACAGGAAAGGACAAAGTCCACATTTAAAGTTGTTTACAGGAAAGGACGAAGTCCACAGTTAAAGTTGTTAACAGGAAAGGACAAAGTCCACATTTAAAGTTGTTAACTGGAAAGGACAAAGTCCACATTTAAAATTGTTTACAGGAAAGGACAAAGTCCACAGTTTAAGTTGTTAACAGGAAAGGACAAAGTCCACATTTAAAGTTGTTAACAGGAAAGGACAAAGTCCACATTTAAAGTTGTTTACAGGAAAGGACGAAGTCCACGGTTAAAGTTGTTAACAGGAAAGGACAAAGTCCACATTTAAAGTTGTTAACAGGAAAGGAGAAAGTCCACAGTTAAAGTTGTTAACAGGAAAGGACAAAGTCCACATTTAAAATTGTTTACAGGAAAGGACAAAGTCCACAGTTAAAGTTGTTAACTGGAAAGGACAAAGTTCACATTTAAAGTTGTTTACAGGAAAGGACAAAGTCCACAGTTAAAGTTGTTAACTGGAAAGGACAAATTCCACATTTAAAATTGTTTATTGGAAAGGACAAAGTTCACATTTAAAATTGTTTACAGGAAAGGACAAAGTCCACAGTTAAAGTTGTTTACAGGAAAGGACAAAGTCCACATTTAAAGTTGTTTACAGGAAAGGACAAAGTCCAAATCTAAAATTATTTACAGGAAAGGACAAAGTTCACATTTAAAGTTGTTTACATGAAAGGACAAAGTCCACATTTAAAGTTGTTTACAGGAAAGGACAAAGTCCACATTTAAAATTGTTACCATGACAGGACAAGGTCTATAGTTAAAATTGTTACCATGACAGGACAAAGTCCACAGTTAAAATTGTTTCCATGACAGGACAAAGTCTATAGTTAAAGTTGTTACCATGACAGGACAAAGTCTATAGTTAAAGTTGTTACTATGACAGGACAAAGTCTACAGTTAAAGTTGTTACTATGACAGGACAAAGTCTATAGTTAAAGTTGTTACCATGACAGGACAAAGTCTATAGTTAAAGTTGTTACCATGACAGGACAAAATCTATAGTTAAAGTTGTTACGATGACAGGACAAAGTCTATAGTTAAAGTTGTTACTATAACAGGACAAAGTCTATAGTTAAAGTTGTTACTATGACAGGACAAAGTCTATAGTTAAAGTTGTTACCATGACAGGACAAAGTCCACGAATTAAATTGTTACCTTTTGGGTTTAATTACAAGAATAAATTAAGCTCGCTTCCCCATCCCAACTACAGTGCCAAGTATTGTTCCAGAAAATCAGAGGAAAAGGGTGATAGGGCGTACATCGATGTTTTACATAGGGCACGATAAAGAACCAGAACTACATGTATATTAAAATTTCGAAATAAGAGTAGGGACACAAATGCCCGGTTCTCTTGTATCCTAAAGCTGTCGAATGGGCAGATGAATAAATATGAAAGGAGTGTCATTTCTCACACCTGCTATCTGTCACATATGTTTAATATCAACAACAATACCCAATAATCAGAACAAGTTAAGTTAAGAAATGAATAGCTTTCATCCATTCTATATGATACTAGTTTACTGCGTACACATTGGTCCAAAAAGTTTCAGTTTGCTTACTCAGCTATTCTTGTAGAAACACCGTATTTGACTTGAAGTAATATCGCTGATGAACCGAACAGCTTGATAAATTATTAACCAAGTAATTATCATATGTAGTGTTTCTAGCAGGTAATTATGTTTCTACATACAGTTATAAGACACAAGTAATTGCCCATGTTACTATCTTAGTAATGAGAGAAATGAAACAGAATAAGTACACGTCTATATTGTATTTGATTAGAATATCTTTATTTGTTTGTTTTATGTGCGTTTTGATGTAAAGATTGCCAGTGTAAATAATTATTCGATGATATTGTTTGTGGAAGAAATTATACCATAATAAGGTAGAGGTTGGAGGAAGTAATTATACCATGATAAGGTAGAGGTTGGAGGAAGTAATTATACCATGATAAGGTAGAGGTTGGAGGAAGTAATTATACCATGATAAGGTAGAGGTTGGAGGAAGTAATTATACCATGATAAGGTAGAGGTTGGAGGAAGTAATTATACCATAATAAGGTAGAGGTTGGAGGAAGTAATTATACCATGATAAGGTAGAGGTTGGAGGAAGTAATTATACCATGATAAGGTAGTGGTTGGAGGAAGTAATTATACCATGATAAGGTAGTGGTTGGAGGAAGTAATTATACCATTATAAGGTAGTGGTTGGAGGAAGTAATTATACTGTTATAAGGTAGTGGTTGGAGGAAGTAATTATACCATGATAAGGTAGTGGTTGGAGGAAGTAATTATACCATTATAAGGTAGTGGTTGGAGGAAGTAATTATACCATGATAAGGTAGTGGTTGGAGGAAGTAATTATACCATTATAAGGTAGTGGTTGGAGGAAGTAATTATACCATTATAAGGTAGTGGTTGGAGGAAGTAATTATACCATTATAAGGTAGTGGTTGGAGGAAGTAATTATACCATTATAAGGTAGTGGTTGGAGGAAGTAATTATACCATTATAAGGTAGTGGTTGGAGGAAGTAATTATACTATTATAAGGTAGTGGTTGGAGGAAGTTATTATACTATTATAAGGTAGTGGTTGGAGGAAGTAATTATACCATTATAAGGTAGTGGTTGGAGGAAGTAATTATATCATGATAAGGTAGTGGTTGGAGGAAGTAATTATACCATTATAAGGTAGTGGTTGGAGGAAGTAATTATACTGTTATAAGGTAGTGGTTGGATGAAGTAATTATACTATGATAAGGTAGTGGTTGGAGGAAGTAATTATACTATGATAAGGTAGTGGTTGGATGAAGTAATTATACCATTATAAGGTAGTGGTTGGAGGAAGTAATTATACCATTATAAGGTAGTGGTTGGATGAAGTAATTATACCATTATAAGGTAGTGGTTGGATGAAGTAATTATACCATTATAAGGTAGTGGTTGGAGGAAGTAATTATACCATTATAAGGTAGTGGTTGGATGAAGTAATTATACCATTATAAGGTAGTGGTGGGTGGAGGAAATAATTATACAACGCAGATATTTACCATTAAAAAACCCTAAACATGGACATTTCACGTTAAATGCTGTAGAATTGATTCAAGCTGAATCTCGTTTATTGTATTGTTCTGTGAATGCTGCTGTTACCGTTAAGTACCATTCTATTATAAATCTTGAATTCAGTCATTAACTAACAATATAAATACACAAACTAATCTATCGTATGTGTAATGTATCATTATCCAAAATGTTTTAATGCTCCAAACGATCAGAATTATTAACAGTTTAGCAAAGCAATAAATGAATGGCACACGTGTACACTGAATTATAACTTGATGAGTTAGTGCAGTTTTGAAAACAAGTTGTGAGCTATATAAATGGAAATTAAAATATTAAGCCGTCAGGAAAGTTCAGAATCCACTTTCTTGCACGTGCAGACAGCAAGCAGTGATATCTGAGAAAATAATATGACTCGATGTATTTGTTAACGTCTTAGATATGACAGATGCTAACATCTTGTAGCTTTATTGCTTATTCAGAGATAAAAACAATTTAAAAACAATGTTTTCTTTACAGACACCTTTCTCCCTTAGCATTACAAATGTATTGCATGATTGTATTTTCATCATTGTTTCTAAACTATTACATCCTGTATTTTTACACGTGTCGGCTTCATTTTCATATTATACAAGAAATTTCAACAGGAAATTACTATTTTAACGATAGCAGAACAGAACAGAACAGATTTGTATTGAATTTGTACAGAAGTACATCAGCAGCATATATAATTCAAATATGAATATAATATGAAATCTCTCACGTTGTACCTGGATATACAACTACAAATGAAAAAAAGATAAAATTATTTTTAGAGCTGTTAAATGTTAATTGTCAATTAATTTTTCAAATTTATGGTTTCTTTTATAAATAAAGATACTGTAACTAATAATTGTTTATTCTGAGAATTCAATAATTCTAAAACTTTAAACATGGATGGTTTATTATAAAAAATATGGTTTGATATATTTCTTACGTAAGTAAGCATAGAAAGGACATTGACATATAAAATGAAACTCGTCTTCCAGATCATTTCTTGTACAGGCCTTTTCAGGCCTTCATCTCCCTTGCGTCTCGAGACAAACTAAAATATCATGGATTGTCCGATATAGAAATTGACAATTATGTTAAAAAAAGATTAACATATTAATTAGTTGATTTAATCAATTATTTAAAATAATTGTAAATTTCATCCTGTGTATCATTTAATCTGGTACATTCATTTTACTGGAAAATTACATCGCCTAATCTGGTACTTTTATATGTACCAGGGTATACAAAATGTAGTTATTTATTCATAGTCACATTTGACAGGATATCCTCTAAATAGTTCACGTAAAAAGCTTTAAAAGTTGGAGGTAGTAGTTTCAATGTACAGTAGACTCTTTGGCTGAGGGTCTGTTATAGTCAATATTTGAGACAATATTTGAGCTTGATTCTATGGCCTAACTGATACCAGAGCTTTCTAGAGTCATGTATATTTTATTCTGTATTGTTGTACATAATTCCCAGCCTTAAAGAGTCACCTACGTAGTCGGAATTTAGAGGACTTACTGTCAGTAAAAAGAACACAGTTAATTTCTCATTGGTTTCTTTATCTTTTTTCTATTCTTGATTTGTACATAAAATGTCCTAAGTACTCTCGTGAAAGTCCAAAACAAAGTTTAATTTGTCATTTTAATCCACATACCAAGATTCCACATTCACCTTCCACTACTTTGTACGCGTAAAAAACAGAAATAGCCCAAAATCGCGTGCGAATTCTTATTTTTACATACTTTTTGATTTTTTTATGAATTCTCTAACAGGGAAGAAAAGTTTATGAGTCAACTTTAATGCCCACAATTAGCATTCACGCCTAAATGATTTATAGTAAATGTTGATTGCTATTGCCGCTGTTATAAATAACCCTGAACCTAATGTGGACTGAACACTCCTCATGATATCACAAAACCGCTGCATTATCTCATTATATCATTCGTGCATGATGTTAAATGATAATGATGTGTAAATGGTATATTGTTTCCACTAATGATACATTATACATTTGATGTTTTACTTGTGTTCTACCTACAGTAAATTCTCCAGTTGTATCTAACACGTGGATTTTGGCAATTGAAGTTTTAGTGTTTTTTTATTCAGTCAACAAAACAGCACTAACTTTTTGTGTGTTAGTTCAGAATACAGCAGTACCATGAACAAATTTAATGTGAGATTATGAAACATCAGCTCTAAGTTTTAAAATTATCTATGCGCGTTTATAATAAAAGTCGTTGTTGAAAGATGGATGAACTGAATTAGTATTAAAACCAATCTTGTACAGGTATAACTAAGGTAAATGTTGAATGATGGGTGAACTGAATTAGTATTAAAACCAATCTTGTACAGGTATAACTAAGGTAAATGTTGAATGATGGGTGAACTGAATTAGTATTAAAACCAATCTTGTACAGGTATAACTAAGGTAAATGTTGAATGATGGGTGAACTGAATTAGTATTAAAACCAATCTTGTACAGGTATAACTAAGGTAAATGTTGAATGATGGGTGAACTGAATTAGTATTAAAACCAATCTTGTACAGGTATAACTAAGGTAAATGTTGAATGATGGGTGAACTGAATTAGTATTAAAACCAATCTTGTACAGGTATAACTAAGGTAAATGTTGAATGATGGGTGAACTGAATTAATGAGAGACGTATCAACTTTGATCTCTACATAATTCAAGAATGATTGTAAGAGAGCCAATCAGTCCAGTCAGTCAATCAATAATTCTAGTACACTGTATAAGGATTCCATTCTCTGAACTGAATCAGGATTTACCTTCATTCTGCTTAATAAGTACTTGGCTGGTATGTTCAATATAATGCTGCCCTGATTTTTCTTAATGGCTAAATACATGCCTGTACTACATATAGTTATATACTACTGCAGATACTTTGAAGTAATTGACTTTCCAAATTAGCGTTAACTAATTATTTCATAGATAATGCGGGATCGCATTTAGAAACCGTTGATTTTTAAGACATAACTAATTCATGTTCATTGTCTGCACTTGTACAAGTCAAACGATGCAAACATTATTCTTTGTTTGAGACGATATACATATGGTGAAATCAGCTTGCATTATAACCATGGTTTAATGAAGAGTGTGCCACAAAACGACAATTATTTTTTGCCAAACTTAATGTTTATAGAATTGATAAAAGTGATTTTAATAGGATGAATTTGGTCAATGCTCGTTCTCAGTATAAATCTTGTTTACGCAATTGTAAATATGAGTATGATAAATTACAGACAAATAAACTTCAAGCCGTGCGCTTTAAAAACGCCAAAATTGTATTGGAATATGTTAAAAGAAAGTGCTAATGTTAAACAAACAAATATACAGTTGAGTGAATTTGAACAATATTTTAAATGTGTTAATAACCCTGATGATCCGTATTTTACACCTGATGAGGATATCTTGTATTTTATTGAAAGATATGGTCAGAGGGTTTGTAGTGCCATTGCATAAGAAGGGTAGTTTAAATGAAGTAAATAATTTCAGGGGTATAACATTACTAAGTACGTTTGGTAAATTATTTACTAGAGTTTTGAATAATAGGTTAAATAGCTGGGCTGATAAATATAATGTTTACATAGAAGCACAAGTAGGTTTTAGATCTAAATTAAGTACTGTTGATAATATTTTTGTCTTGCATGGTATAATAAACCATGTTTTAAATTCTGGCAAGCAATTGTTTTGTGCATTTATAGACTTCACGGAAGCTTTTGATTATGTAACTAGGGATAATCTGTGGGCAAAATTAATTAAACTTGGTATCAGGGGCAATATGTTGGACATAATGAAGTCAATGTATTCAGGTGTTAAGTCGAGAGTGAAATTACATAATCAGTTAAGTGAAGATATGAATGTATTTTGGGTGTAAGACAAGGGGAGAGTATTTCGCATTTTTTAATCGCGATGTTTTTGAATGACATTGAGGATGTTTTTATTAGCAAGGGTATTTCTGGCATTGATGTTGATTCGTTTAAGGTATTTTTAATTTTATATGCTGATGATATTGTTATTTTTTCCAACAGTAAAGAAGAACTTCAGTCGAGTTTTGATATTCTTCTTGATTATTGTAACAGATGAAAATTAGTGGTAAATACAAGTAAAACAAAAATAATGATCTTTAGAAAAGGGGGCAGGATTTCACCTAATACTAAATTTTACTTTAATGATAATGAGTTGGAAATAGTAGAGAAATTTACATATTTAAGGGTAGTTTTTACGTCAGGTGGGTCTTTTTCTTGTGCTGAAAAGGTTTTAGCGGGACAATCTTTAAAAGGCAATTTTAAAATGAATAAACACTTATATAAATTTACTGATATTTCAGTAAAACATAAATTAGAAATTTTTGATAAACTGATTTCTCCTATTTTGAATTATGCTAGTCAAGTATGGGGGGTTCATTAACGGTAGTTCTGTGGAACGTGTTCATTTACAATTTTGTAAAAGATTACTTGGAGTAAGAAAAAATACTCAAAACGACTTTGTTTATGGTGAACTAGGACGATTAAATTTTCAGACTGTAAGATTTTTGAATATATTAAAATACTGGTAACAGATATAATAAAGAAGTGTATAATATGTTAAAATTAGATATGGAATTGTATCCTCAAAAATAAAACTGGTGTTTATTATTGAAAGATTTGTTATGCAGTCTAGGATTTTATTATGTTTGGTACTTTCAATATATTGGTAATGTTAATAGTTTCTTTTCTGTTGTTAAACGAAGACTTAGTGATAATTTTATTCAAAATTGGCATGCTAGATTGAATGATTCTAGTAGGGCGTTGTTTTATAGGAATTTGTCAGTTTTTAGGTTACAACCATACTTAGAAATTTTAAGCATTAATAAAATTTAGATTTGGTCTATCAAAACTTAGAATGTCTTCCCATAGATTACATATTGAATCCGGTAGATGGAACCATCCAATATCTACACATATTAATGAAAGAACCTGTAGCATATGTCATTTATTAGAAGATGAATTTCATTTTTTATCCTAGAATGTGAAGTATATACTAGTACAGATATTAGAGTAATCTATATTCCATTATACTATCGTAGAAATCCTAGTATGTTTAAATTATTGAGCTATTTAATACGGAAAATAAAAAAGATAACTAACTTAAGCATGTACATTCAAAAAGCTTTTGAAATAAGAAACAATTTTCATTTTTTATAAGTTTCATTCATTACTCATTAGTTTGAGCTTATTTTGTCTTAGTTATTTCAGTGCCTCAATTGATAATGTAATTTGATTAAAATTGTTACAATACATGCAATAAAGTGTATTATTATATAATTATAGATTTGTAAATGTTGATATTACACTTGCACTTTACGTTTATTGTATGCATTTATGGATTGTATATACATACATTGTTTTTTTCATGCTTTCATTTTGTACTTGTTGACATGTCAATTATTGTAAATATGTGACCGCATGGGTCTATGACCTTCCGGTTTTGATTAAAAATAAACTGTATAACCATGTCCATGCTTTATGACGGGCTATACAGTCACGTGTCATTGTGTTACATGTGCATGTACAAAAGACACATTAATTGATAATTAAGACCGAAGTATAAACTCGATGTTAAGGCATTTAATGGCTATAACTATTATATGCAGTCATTTACATACCTCTAAACTGACATGTTTAAATACCATTACTATGAAGACAGTAATTATACAAGAACAACACTGTTCAAAGATGATAACACACACTGTAATAAAGAAAAGAAAGCGGAAATTGGTAACAATCACAGCATCAGTATTGATTAGTGAACCACACACAATATAAAACAACCAACCAATGGATACTGAAATCTCTCATCTCTCTTCTTAGTGACCTGAAACACCATATAGTGGAAATATCAGATTATTTCATGCTGTTATGGAGTACAATGTTGGAGAGATTAAAACCTACGTGATATCTCATGTGGGTAAAAGATTATACAACGTGGGTCCAAATTAATGACCAGGATTAGTATATACATTACGTGTGTCCCAGCATGTATATACATTACGTGTGTCCTAGCATTTATATACATTACGCGTGTCCTAGCATTTATATACATTACATGTGTCCTAGCATTTATATACATTACGTGTGTCCTAGCATTTATATACATTACGTGTGTCCTAGCATTTATATACATTACGTGTGTCCTAGCATTTATATACATTACATGTGTCCTAGCATTTATATACATTACGCGTATCCTAGCATTTATATACATTACGTGTGTCCTAGCATTTATATACATTACATGTGTCCTAGCATTTATATACATTACATGTGTCCTAGCATTTATATACATTACGTGTGTCCTAGCATTTATATACATTACGTGTGTCCTAGCATTTAAATACATTACGTGTGTCCTAGCATTTATATACATTACGCGTGTCCTAGCATTTATATACATTACATGTGTCCTAGCATTTATAACGAGGGTCATAACGTATAGTGGCTATCTTGGGTACACTTTTTTGAACCTACCAGAAAGTGTGGTAACAGAATATGGGCGACAAAACATGCAAAGAGACCAGTCATCACCTAGTGAATAGCGACCGTGAAGAAATTTTTATGCTATGTTTTCTTTTCAAATAATGGTCCTGCAATTCAAATACCGGTTCCAAAAGGTAAAGTGTTACTTCAAAATTTTATAAAAATGTAGTTCTGAAGAAATTGAAAAAGTATTTCAAAACACGTCGGCCGAAACACGGTATGAAATATGTCTCACTCCTTCATGACAATGCGTCCTCACATAAAGCACATATTGTAAATGACTTTCTGAAAAAAGAAAAAAGTTCGAGTTTTGCAGCATCCAGCCTATTCACCAGATCTAGCACCGTGTGGCTATTTTTTATTTCTGATATCAGCTCTGGCTAGAAGGCGTTATGCTTCACGTCATGTCCTTGGCTTTGCTGTATGTCAGTACCTTCGACATATACCTATTGAAGACTATGAAAAATGTTTTCAGAACTGGATTAAAAGGTTAAATTGTGTATTAAGTCAAAAGGAGAGTATTTCGAGAGAATGTATTAAACTCGAGTGTAAAACTATGATAAATATAATAATAAAATCACGAGTTGCATTAATTATAAAACACCCCTCGTATGTTGATATGTTAGTATGTTGATATGTTGATATGTTAGTATGTTGATACATGTTGATATGTTAGTATGACGATATGTTAGTATGTTGATACATGTTGATATGTTAATATGTAGATATGTTAATATGTTGATATGTTAGTATGTTGATATGTTAGCATGTAGATATGTTGGTATGTTGATACATGTTGATTTGTTAGTATGTTGATATATGTAGATATGTTAGTATGTTGATACGTGTTGATATGTTAGTATGTTGATACATGTTGATATTTTAGTATGTTGATATGTTAGTATGTAGATATGTTATTATGTTGATACATGTTGATATGTTAGTATGTTGATATGTTAGTTAGTTTTATCATTTATTGATTGATTTTAATATCAAGAATAAGCAGGGTTTTTTGCCGGCATTCGCCATACGTTTTTAAACATCCAAGTGTCCATTTTATATTATTGAAAGCTGTACCTCTATGACATTTAGTGTTTTTTATATTTTATTTTTAATTCTTATTGGTGATATATTTTTTGCGTGTTAAGTGGATGTTGGTGGGAGAGAAGACCTGACTGATGTTAATGTTAGTCGCGGAACACGAAATTACGAGTTCATGCTTTGGCTAATATTTCATAATCCTTTCAGTTTTTGTTTATGTAGTTGCGCTTAAACAAACCCTTTAATATTTTGTTTAGTCTATGCGTTTATATGATTAATAGTTCTCGTCTCGTGTCTTGTGTTCAAGTGTTAGATGCGGATCTAAGTCATTTGGTAATACCACTGTCACACTATGCCACGTTTCCACTGCGTTGGCACAGCGTTGTTTAATTATTTCAGAGGGCCGTGAGATCGCAAGAAAAATATGTTATTTCTCGTGGAGATGGAGACGTCACGGCGCCCTTACAGCGACCAAGGCGTTGCTACGGAGCTCACATGGCGTTCTATCGCGTTCCTACGGTGTTCTTGATGGCGATTGTCTACGTTCTCACAGCGCTTCCACTGCATGCACGGCGCTTTCACGGCGCTCATACTACGCTGATGGCGTGTTGGAGACATTCGTATTAGCGCGACACAGACGCAGCAGTATCTCATCGAACGCCGTACAATCTCCATGCAAAACGCCAACAACAACCATAGCGTTCGCACGGCGAAATCTGTGCGATCCAACAGAGTACATCAGGCGTTGTAGACCTTACTGCGTTGCTATGGCGACCTTACAGCGACCCCACTGCCGTCTTACTAGAACGCCAAGCGACGGCGTTTGTTTTGTGCATGCTCAAAGTGCACTCCGTCTTGCTTATAAAATCGCAATAAAATGTGGATGGATTTAGTGTACAAGCGAAAGGGTACTTTTGCATGATTTACACGTGCTGCCCGTAGGAAATATCCATGTCTACAAAAACGTGTTTTGTCACTTTTTTAGGCTTTTGGAGAAAGGAAAAACACATAATCTGGGCTATAATAAAATGCCGCGACCTAGTGAAACTCAGCGAATTCAAACATTAACAATGCTTGCTCGGGTTGACAACATCACTTAAGTGAATATGTTGTCCTGGTCTGCCCTCTAGCCAGATATGGACCCTATTGAGCATATCTGGGATAAGCTTGGACGCATGGTTAGGTCAAGAGGTGGTATAAACAATCTGGACGATCTTCAAAACGCTCTTCCTCAAGAATGGAAAAAACATTCCTCGTGACGTCATTCGACGTTACGTTAGGTCCATGCGCAGTCGCATCAACGCTTGCATCAATAGTAGAGGTGGTCACACACGATATTGAAACAAAATTAACTTTGAGAAATGAAAACAAAATCGAAAAATGTATTCCTTCTAAATTAAATAATACTACAGTATGTTGTATGTATACACTTTTTGTTCAAATAATTTCTTCTTGTCATAGTATATATACATTTAGCTTCTGTTAAAATCATAATTATCTTCTTGACACTGTTTGTAGTACATGTATGTATACTTTCAAATGTGTGACATACTGTAGCATAAATAAAAAGATATAAAAAAAAATCGAAAAACAGGCGGTAATTTTTTAATCTGATAAGAAAGAGATCTGCAACTTTTGTTTTGACCCCTGTTGTCTTTGAAATGCCAAAAATCCGGTAAAATATAAAAAAAATGAAAAAAAACTCTTGCACATCAGATTGGTCATGAACTGACCTAAATTATTTGTACCAAATTTAGCATACTTTTGGACGAAAAAACATACTTAAATTGACGATAACCTGAGTGCACACTTTCTTTTGCAACAGAATATTAATATACCTGATTATATCTCAACATAGTAATATCTGAACATAGTAATATACCTGACTATATCTGTATTTATGTCTGGACACAGTAATATCTGAACATAGTAATATACCTGATTATACCAGTATTTGTATCTGAACATAGTAATATCTGAACATAGTAATATACCTGACTATATCTGTATTTATATCTGAACATAGTAATATCTGAACATAGTAATGTACCTGACTATATCTGTATTTACATTTAAACATAGTAATATACCTGATTATACATGTATTTACATCTGAACATAGTAATATACCTGTTTTTCATCTGAACATAGTAATATACCTGATCATACCTGTATTTACATCTGAACATAGTAATATACCTGATTATACCTGTATTTACATCTGAACATAGTAATATACCTGATTATACATGTATTTACATCTGAACATAGTAATATACCTGATTATACCTGTATTTACATCTGAACATAGTAATATACCTGATTATACCTGTATTTACATCTGAACATAGTAATATACCTGATTATACCTGTATTTACATCTGAACATAGTAATATACCTGATTATACATGTATTTACATCTGAACATAGTAATATACCTGATTATACCTGTATTTATATCTGAACATAGTAATGTACCTGATTATACATGTATTTACATCTGAACATAGTAATATACCTGATTTTACCTGTATTTACATCTGAACATAGTAATATACCTGATTATACATGTATTTACATCTGAACATAGTAATATACCTGTTTTTCATCTGAACATAGTAATATACCTGATTATGCATGTATTAACATCTGAACATAGTAATATACCTGATTATACCTGTATTTACATCTGAACATAGTAATATACCTGATTATACCTGTATTTATATCTGAACATAGTAATATACCTGATTATACCTGTATTTATATCTGAACATAGTAATATACCTGATTATACCTGTATTTACATCTGAACATAGTAATATACCTGATTATACCTGTATTTACATCTGAACATAGTAATATACCTGATTATACCTGTATTTATATCTGAACATAGTAATATACCTGATTATACCTGTATTTACATCTGAACATAGTAATATACCTGATTATACCTGTATTTATATCTGAACATAGTAATATACCTGATTATACCTGTATTTATATCTGAACATAGTGATATACCTGATTATACCTGTATTTACATCTGAACATAGTAATATACCTGATTATACATGTATTTACATCTGAACATAGTAATATACCTGATTATATCTGTATTTATATCTGAACATAGTAATGTACCTGATTATACATGTATTTACATCTGAACATAGTAATATACCTGATTATACCTGTATGTACGTGACTCTGTAGGTATTGCTTCGATAATGGGCCTCAAAAACAAATGTTGATAACAGTTCATGAGAATCTTACGATGTCAACCTATTTGCTATATGCTTCGTTCATTCTACACTCTGCACTTTATTCAAATATTGGAATTTTGATTAAAACTTCAGCTTCAGTTTGTCTGCACCTAATTTAAATGCTGTTTTGTAATAACTGAGTACAACACTCGGTTATCGAAGCCAAGTCCTCGTGCTTTTATTCTTAAATTATCTAAAGGTGTTTGACGTTCATTTATTCTTAAATTATCTAAAGGTGTTGGACGTTCATTTATTCTCAAATTATCTAAAGGAATTGGACGTTAAATTATTCTCTGTTCTGTTCTGTTCTGTTCTAGTTATCTAAAGGTATTGGGCGTTCATTTATTGTCTAATTATCTAAAAGGATTGGATGTTAAATTATTACCTAATTATCTAAAGGTGTTGGATGTTAAATTATTATCTAATTATCTAAAGGTATTGGGCGTTCATTTAATCTCTAATTATCTAAAGGTATTGGACGTTAAATTATTCGCTAATTATCTAAAGGTCTTGAGCGTTCATTTATTCTTTAATTATCTAAAAGTGTTGGACGGTCATTTATTCTCTAATTATCTAAAGGTATTTCACGTTCACTTATTCTCTAATTATCTAAAGGTATTGGACATTCATTTATTCTATAATTATCCAAAGGTGTTGGACGGTCATTTATTCTATAATTACATATGTATCTTATGGTGCTGGACGCACATTTATTCTCTCTGATAAGCTGTTTTGTCTACGAACGAACGTAACCAAGCTCTATTATTGATTATATTTACTGTAGCAGTTGATGGTTATATTTATGTTGTATTCACTGTAGCAGTTGATGGTTATATTTATGTTGTATTCACTGTAGTAGTTGATGGTTATATTTATGTTGTATTCACTGTAGTAGTTGATGGTTATATTTATGTTGTATTCACTGTAGTAGTTGATGGTTATATTTATGTTGTATTCACTGTAGTAGTTGATGGTTATATTTATGTTGTATTCACTGTAGTAGTTGATGGTTATATTTATGTTGTATTCACTGTAGTAGTTGATGGTTATATTTATGTTGTATTCACTGTAGTAGTTGATGGTTATATTTATGTTGTATTCACTGTAGTAGTTGATGGTTATATTTATGTTGTATTCACTGTAGTAGTTGATGGTTATATTTATGTTGTATTCACTGTAGTAGTTGATGGTTATATTTATGTTGTATTCAGTGTAGTAGTTGATAGTTATATTTATGTTGTATTCACTGTAGCAGTTGATGATTATATTTATGTTGTATTCACTGTAGCAGTTGATGATTATATTTATGTTGTATTCACTGTAGCAGTTGATGGTTATATTTATGTTGTATTCACTGTAGCAGTTGATGGTTATAGTTATGTTGTATTCACTGTAGTAGTTGATGGTTATATTTATGTTGTATTCACTGTAGCAGTTGATGGTTATATTTATGTTGTATTCACTGTAGCAGTTGATGATTATATTTATGTTGTATTCACTGTAGCGGTTGATGGTTATATTTATGTTGTATTCACTGTAGCAGTTGAAGGTTATATTTATGTTGTATTCACTGTAGTAGTTGATGGTTATATTTATGTTGTATTCAGTGTAGTAGTTGATAGTTATATTTATGTTGTATTCACTGTAGCAGTTGATGATTATATTTATGTTGTATTCACTGTAGCAGTTGATGGTTATATTTATGTTGTATTCACTGTAGTAGTTGATGGTTATATTTATGTTGTATTCACTGTAGCAGTTGATGATTATATTTATGTTGTATTCACTGTAGCAGTTGAAGGTTATATTTATGTTGTATTCACTGTAGTAGTTGATGGTTATATTTATGTTGTATTCAGTGTAGTAGTTGATAGTTATATTTATGTTGTATTCACTGTAGCAGTTGATGATTATATTTATGTTGTATTCACTGTAGCAGTTGATGGTTATATTTATGTTGTATTCACTGTAGCAGTTGATGATTATATTTATGTTGTATTCACTGTAGTAGTTGAGGGTGATGTATAATGTATTCACTGTAGTAGTTGAGGGTGATAAGTATAATGCATTCACTGTAGTAGTTGAGGGTAATAAGTATAATGTATTCACTGTAGTAGTTGAGGGTAATAAGTATAATGTATTCACTGTAGTAGTTGAGAGTGATAAGTATAATATATTCACTGTAGTAGTTGAGGGTGATAAGTATAATGTATTCACTGTAGTAGTTGAGGGTAATAAGTATAATGTATTCACTGTAGTAGTTGAGAGTGATAAGTATAATGTATTCGCTGTAGTAGTTAAGGTGGATATTTATAATGTATTCACTTTAGTAATTGAGGGTGATATTTATGTTGTATTCACTGTAGTAGTTGAGGGTGATATTTATGTTGTATTCACTGTAGCAGTTGAGGGTGATATGTATAATGTATTTACTGTAGTAGTTGAGAGTGATAAGTATAATGTATTCGCTGTAGTAGTTAAGGTGGATATTTATAATGTATTCACTGTAGTGATTGAGGGTGATATTTATGTTGTATTCACTGTAGTAGTTGAGGGTGATATTTATGTTGTATTCACTGTAGCAGTTGAGGGTGATATGTATAATGTATTTACTGTAGTAGTTGAGGGTGATAAGTATAATGTATTCACTGTAGTAGTTGAGGGTGATTAGTATAAGTATAATATATTTACTGTAGTAGTTGAGAGTGATATGTATAATGTATTCATTGTAGTAGTTGAGGGTGATATTTATAATATATTCACTTTAGTAATTGATGGTGATATTTATGTTGTATTCACTGTAGTGATTGAGGGTGATATTTATGTTGTATTCACTAGTAGTTGAGGGTGATATGTATATAATGTATTCATTGTAATAGTTGAGAGTGATGTACATGTATAATGTATTCACTGTAGTGGTTGAGGGTGATATGTATAATGTATTTACTGTAGTAATCGCGGGTCATATTGATGTTGTATTCACTGTACATAGTAGTTGAGGGTGATATGTATAATGTATTCACTGTAGTATTTGAGGGTCATATTTATGTTGTATTCACTGTAGTAGTTGAGGATGATAGTATTTTGTATTCTCTAAAACCACCGTATCGAGCACTTCTGCGTGGAATGGGTGATTTATCACTTGCAAGATATCTGCGTACTTCCTTCAAGTAGTCCGAGTCAGTTACTAGATTGAAATCCGGTGGAAAAGTTCGTCACAGAACACTTACAGAACAGAAGCAGGAGTATCGTCTTTCGTGCGTATTTTTTTCAGATAAAACTCTGATCAGATTATGGTGAAAATGGATTAAATACTACAATAGAAATGTTTTGCGGTTGATTCTGCACTATCGGGAACAAAGTGGACAAATACAAAAATTAGTAATTTGTATAATCTTTTTTATGATATTGTGTGGAATGTTTTAAGTGTTAGTTGCCTGTTTTATTTGGAGAAGTGAAAGAGGGTAAGATGGATTTTGTCATATAATACTTCTTTGGTACTTAATTATGGTGTGTTTGATGAAAGTATATACGTTAGTCGCTAGTTAATTAAAATGATTTAAAAATAATCATGAGGTTAGTTAATTTAATGCACATATAACTCTGTGCTCAATAGTATAGCAGTCAGCTTATTATTTTGTTAACACAAACAATGTTATCTTTTATCTTAATTAATTAATATTATATATTACAGTTTTAGTATACCTAACTGTCAGAAGGTATCCAATGTGTTGTTAACTCAGAATTTTGTCTTGGAACTGTTTAGGAAATATTAGGACATTTAGGAAATAATAGGACATTTAGGAAATAATAGGACATTTAGGAAATATTAGGACATTTAGGAACTACACGCCATCACACGAGAACTGTTTAAAACAAAACAACCGCACTCATTGATAACCTGAATTATTGATACTTATTTATAGGCAAAATTATAGCACGTATTATTAAAACAATCACACATATTAGTGAAAAAATTACCGAACTCATTAATAAATGTAATTAAACTTCGTACTTATAAGCGAAATAATCGCACTTATTAAATGCATTAATGACATTTCTGAGTTAATAGACAAATAGGCAGAATGAAAACTGACGGATAGTTTTTTAAAAAAACTTTGCATGATCTTAGCATAATTATGATAATAGAAATATTTTAAGCGAAAAAATGGGGGTCGCAGTGCTCGTTTTTGAGTTATCTGCCCTTGAATGTGATTTTAGGTTTATTTTAGGCCATTTCAAGGGCAGATCACTCATACATAAATCTCAAATACCATATTTTTACTTTTGGTTTGTTTTTCTTTTTATTCTAGGTCGAAGTACAAATTTTCATGCAATTCCATTAAACATTTTTATCACCTTTATTCAGTTGAAAAAATGGTAAACATAAATATGGCACTTATAAAATTAACACAACGATTACATTTAACCAAATAAAAATATAACTGTTCGTATGAAATTTAGTTTGTTCTAGCATTTTGTGAGGTGAATAATGAGCACCAGAACATGTGAGGTTGAGTTTGAATGAATTCAATAACTAGTTTTCAGAAATAATTATTCATCAAACATGAAATAGATCAATTTGATCCAAACTGTTCTCACTTATTTTGGTTCTTGATATCAATCCTCAACATTTTATGGAGTGGGAAGATGACTAGTGTTAGATCCACTAATACTGATTAATATGTTGGAATTATGCATGCTGAATTCATTAACTGGAATCAAACAGATCAGTTTTGCTCATGCATCTGTTTGTCTGTTTATCTTGGATGCAATCAATGCAATATCGGTAATTGGTAAATATCACGTTCTAGAATAGGTAAAATAAAGCATGGTATTTCGTCACGTAGAAACTTTACCGTACATTCATGCTGATAATATAAACAATTATCTTATCAAAGTTAACTGCTTCATTATGCTGTTCATGTATACAAAGATTTGTTAGAATTTCAATATATTATTACAACATTCTGTGTAATAACGGACTAGCTGAAGTGTAAACTTGCTATCAGCTTCATACAGTAACAACCTATTTCAAGTAAAATTCTCCGCCTTTGAATCTTTCATTTTTAGCTTGGTACAAATTAGCAGCATGCTTTTTTGTTATCACCTTGTACCATGCTGATTATATTTTGTGAGAACTGTGCCAAATAAAAATGATATGAACCTTCGATATCAAGATGTATTGAAGTCTATCATATTTCTTCAATAACGAACTGTTAACAATTGTATACGAGTATATTTATTTGCATGCATTTGTAGCATACTCGTTCAATGCATTCGTTTATTTTACTTAAATTGACATTTTACACTGTCGAGTAAAATTATAAACAATATAAGCCAATAATTGACTGTCAGTGATTTGGTGGGTTTTTAAGTAGACAAAAGAACACATGTATAGTCGTGGTGTGTCGGACACAAGAAGAAGACACGAGTATAACCAAGTAATGTAAAATAAAAGCAGACAATTACAATAACCTAATTATTTTGACAAATTATCTATCAGCATTTCACAGCCATCAGTCCAAAATCCACATAAGCATTATACATTGCGGTAACTCAACTTTACATTAGCAACATAAGTTCAGTTTATACATCGTATTGTAGCTAAAAGACACGGGAATAACTATGTAATGCAATACACAAATATACAACTCATGTATGGAAATGCAACATAAGTTATAACTAGAAGACACGTGTATGACTATGTAATGTAAGATACAACTAAAGGACACGTGTATGGCCATATATTATAAGTAAGATATAACTAGAAGACACGTGCTTGAACATGTAATGTAAGATATAACTAGAAGACACGTGCTTGACCAGGTAAGACACGTGCTTGAACTTGTAATGTAAAATATAACTAGAAGACACGTGTTTGACCATGTAAAATAAGATACAACTAGAAGACACGTGCATGACCAAGTAAGATATAATTAGAAGACACGTGCTTGAACATGTAATGTAAGATTTAACTAGAAGACATGTGTATGACCATGCAATGTATGTAAGATTTAACTAGAAGACATGTGTATGACCATGTAATGTAAGATAAAACTAAAAGACACGTGTATGACCATGTAATGTACGATACAAATAGAAGACACGTGCATGACATGTAATATCTTTAAATCCTGGATCGTGACCTACTATTTATAGATAAAGTATTTACTTCAGTGTACTGTTACACATTATATTACAGTTTATACAGTAATGTTGTGTACTGGTGTATATTTTAGATACACTACCTACAGTTAATACGGTAATGTTGTACACTGGTGTATATTTTAGATACATAACCTACAGTTTATACAGTAATGTTGTACACTGGTGTATATTTTAGATACATTACCTACAGTACAGTTTATACAGTAATGTTGTATACTGGTGTATATTTTAGATACATTACCTACAGTTTATACAGTAATGTTGTGTACTGGTGTATATTTTAGATACATTACCTACAGTACAGTTTATACAGTAATGTTGTATACTGGTGTATATTTTAGATACATTACCTACAGTACAGTTTATACAGTAATGTTTATTTTGGTGTATATTTTAGATACATTACCTACAGTTTATACAGTAATGTTGTATACTGGTGTATATTTTAGATACATTACCTACAGTTTATGCAGTAATGTTGTGTACTGGTGTATATTTTAGATACATTACCTACAGTACAGTTTATACAGTAATGTTTATTTTGGTGTATATTTTATATACATTACCTACAGTTTATACAGTAATGTTGTGTACTGGTGTATATTTTAGATACATTACCTACAGTACAGTTTATACAGTAATGTTTATTTTGGTGTATATTTTAGATACATTACCTACAGTTTATACAGTAATGTTGTACACTGGTGTATATTTTAGATACATTACCTACAGTTTATACAGTAATGTTGTAAACTGGTGTATATTTTAGATACATTACCTACAGTACAGATTATACAGTAATGTTGTATACTGGTGTATATTTTAGATACATTACCTACAGTTTATACAGTAATGTTGTACACTGGTGTATATTTTAGATACATTACCTAGAGTTTATACAGTAATGTTGTATACTGGTGTATATTTTAGATACATTACCTACAGTTTATACAGTAATGTTGTGTACTGGTGTATATTTTAGATACATTACCTACAGTACAGTTTATACAGTAATGTTTATTTTGGTGTATATTTTAGATACATTACCTACAGTTTATACAGTAATGTTGTACACTGGTGTATATTTTAGATACATTACCTAGAGTTTATACAGTAATGTTGTATACTGGTGTATATTTTAGATACATTTCCTACAGTTTATACAGTAATGTTGTACACTGGTGTATATTTTAGATACATTACCTACAGTTCCTCTTATGAGCGTTATTGCGCAAATACCAATATAGTCTTGAATCATTTTGACAAAAAATAGATAAAAACAATCATGTCTTGCATTTTTGGTGATTACTAGTAATTGACGCGTACTCTCCATGACCCTAATTGGATTCCATAGCTTCATATAATTATTGCGTATATTCAGTTTAGAAATACAGGAATTGTATATGTCAATAAACCATGTTGACTGTGAATCATTTAGTATGAAAGGTATCCGATTGAAAAGGAGTTTATCGAAGTGTAAACTCCCTCCATTGACCAATCAAAATGCGTAGATTTGTTAGAATTGGAAATAACAATCAGTAAATTATGTCAAGGCGGAACTTGACGATTGTAGTTGGGGTTACAGTACGACAGTGTCTTTCAGGCTATGTAAGCGTTTATATGGTTCTGATTTTTGCAAGCGTTTATATGATTCTAATTTAACAAACGACACTATTAATGTTATGGTTATTCGTAGAAAATTTCAAACCTACATCGTTTCCAAGATTTTTCAGAGGAAGAATGGAATAAAAATAAAATTATTTATATAATGCATTAGGTAATAAAACAGTTATTTCATGAGCATTTGTGGAACAGTCAAAACTGTGGTCCCTCGGTGTCGGGGTGACATTTTAAACTGTTGCTCATGAAATGATTGTATACAGTGTATACCGTAATGTTGTGTACTGGTCTATATTTTAGATACATTACCTACAGTTTATACAGTAATGCTATGTACTGGTATATATTTTAGATACATCACCTACAGTTTATACCGTAATGTTGTGTACTGGTCTATATTTTAGATACATTACCTACAGTTTATACAGTAATGTTGTGTACTGGTCTATATTTTAGATACATTACCTACAGTTTATACAGTAATGTTGTGTACTGGTCTATATTTTAGATACATTACCTACAGTTTATACAGTAATGTTGTGTACCGGTCTATATTTTAGATACATTACCTACAGTTTATACCGTAATGTTGTGTACTGGTCTATATTTTAGATACATTACCTACAGTTTATACCGTAATGTTGTGTACTGGTCTATATTTTAGATACATTACCTACAGTTTATACAGTAATGTTGTGTACTGGTCTATATTTTAGATACATTACCTACAGTTTATACCGTAATGTTGTGTACTGGTCTATATTTTAGATACATTACCTACAGTTTATACAGTAATGTTGTGTACTGGTCTATATTTTAGATACATTACCTACAGTTTATACAGTAATGCTGTGTACTGGTATATATTTAGATACATTACCTACAGTTTATACAGTAATGTTGTGTACCGGTGTATATTTTAGATACATTACCTACAGTTTATACAGTAATGTTGTGTACTGGTACATGTTTTAGATACATTACCTACAGTTTATACAATAATGTTACTGATATTTATTTTAGATACATTACCTACAATTTATACAGTAATGTTGTGTACCGGTCTATATTTTAGATACATTACCTACAGTTTATACAGTAATGTTGTGTACTGGTACATGTTTTAGATACATTACCTACAGTTTATACAATAATGTTACTGATATTTATTTTAGATACATTACCTACAGTTTATACTGTAATGTTGTGTACTGGTCTATATTTTAGATACATTACCTACAGTTTATACTGTAATGTTGTGTACTGGTCTATATTTTAGATACATTACCTACAGTTTATACAGTAACATACTCAATGGTTACCTGATGTCCAGACGCTGGATACTCCAGGCTATTGTCGTAATCGTCATTCTTACCCGAAAGGTAATTCTTTTATTTAATTATTTATTTTACCTTTAACAAAATAATGTCGTATGGATAACAAAGATAGTTCTCCCTACGAATATAAGAATGTGTTAAAAGTCCATATTCGTTGATCATGTTTCAGTTTTATCAAACGATGTGTTCATCAAAAGTCATTGATCTAAACATTCCACTTTAACGTTTGTTTTGTTTAGGTCATTATAGTAAGAATTTAGAACTTATTCTGGCCGATCAAATTTCTATTTCAGATCAGCATATGCTTTACCATGGTGTCAAATAAGTATAAATGTTCAATGATACGAGTAAAATGACCAAACGATCTTTGGTATTTGTAAATCGAAAGAAAAAGGACTTTTGTGCTTGTAAAGACAATTTCAGCAGAACGATATACTAATGAACTGGAGTGACATTTCTTTGTTGCCTTCGAAAAACAGTGTTCGTTATTTCTTAACAGTGGTCCATTTCTAAATGTGAGGATTACCTTTTTACTTAAGTCTAATTCCATCTTAGTCTGGAGTCATTATTCGTTAATTATATTAAGCTGTCGCTGCAATGAACTATCGGGATTATCACAAACTGCTTTGTCATCGGCAAACATTTGGCAGAATATATTTATTGAATTATACAATCCACGTTTTCGTTCCTTTTTTGTGTTGACGTTGACACCGAAAAGGGAGTAGATTGAAGGACTACTTACCTACTATAATATCTTAACTAGTCCCAATAATACACGAGTTATAGTGATCTTAACATCACACTTCCATTCATTTACATAAAATAAAAAGGATTTTTGTTGTTCGGTACGAACAAGAAGTTAAGACCATAATTATCTCAACAGTCGGTAGGTTCTAATTTTTCTGCATGCCGAAGAGCTTCCATTAACCTTCCGCCTTCGAACATAGTTCCATTTTTTCAATTCAATGGCATAAATACGAATTTAAATATTACGTGCATTCAAGTCAAAATTATATGGCTATGCAAAATCGTAAATGAGCAATGAAAAACAGTCGTAAAAAAATCTAAACAATCCTCTACCTCGGATTACTACAATATTTACTATCAGTACACACATTTCAAGGAAGGATGACATCATAATTCACTTGCTGTATATGCTAATTAATTTAGTCTGCTTCCTAGCCTCTATTGTTAATATATAGAAGTCATTATTGAATTCATGGACGATGCGATGATAACTGTGAGTCAACCAGATATTTAAAAAAGTGGTTCATCGGGAATTTTAAATCGATTAATTTAATGCTTGTAACATGTAACTTTTTCTTCGAGCATGTCTTCATGTATGAGATATTACATTCTGCATAAGTTGAGTATACAAAGAGGCAGGTAATGCAGACTACAATGGATATATGATAATTACTGAACTACTTTTGGTGATCTGATGGGAACATAAATCAAAGTACTGAAAGCACATGGGACGGGAACAACTTTAACAATTCCATGGCGGGTGTAGAAAAGCGTAGTACATTTTTGTACTTATGGCTGCATCAAAATACTGTGCGAACTATCGCTCGATTTCCAAAACTCAGCCCAATACCTCACCCTTCAAAGAAATTCAACTTTTGACTACTTTGTAGTTCCGAACAACAGCAGAACCGTCAGAGCTTTGATTCCTTTAGGTCTTTGGATTGTAAGCTTTCAAGTATTTTTTTATGGCTCCCTTTATCGAATTAGTTTCGAAAGTCTACAAAAGGCGGTAAAATTCCGAGCAATAAGTTCAATCGTTGCTTGTTAACAAAATAAATGCATTGATTACATGTACAGTTAAACCTGTGTAAGCAGTTACCTCTGAATATGGGCCACCCTGTGAATAAATGCTATTATTTTTAAAACCGTCATTAATTATTTAGAACAAAGTGACATCCGAATAAAGGCCACCTGTCAATGAAGGCCACATTATGTCTTTCCCAAGGGTGGCCTTTGTTTTCAGGCTTGACTGTATATAATCTATTACTTTCATAATGAAGCTACGTCTGTCATATTTCCAGGTAATGAGTTCGGGTGTATTTGAGTTGTCAGTGGTAAAGTTAAACAATAATCGAGGAATCACCTACAATGGCCGATGTTGTAAAGGAGCATCTACATATCCCCCATGTGTTGGGGAGTGTGACACTTTTGTTACCGTCTGTCTCATGCACTATGTCCAGGTATGATGTAACAAATTGATATGTATTAGGATTAAACTCTGTTACGCAATTCATGAAATATTTATAATAGAAGTATCGTGAGTTATCACCACACGCTACTGAGTCCAACAACATTCTATAAATAGCGGCCATGTCAATCAAGCTAACAAGGACAGTTCACCATCTGGATGTTTTTAAACGCGGCGGTGAACAGTCTGGAAAAATAGTGCCGCTCGATTTCATTTTAAGTCGCCTGTTAAAACAATGATTTTTCGTAGTTATCACAAAATTTATTAGTTATTCGTATTTTTCAATATATATATATTTTAACGGCAAAATACAGATAATGAGGTACATGTTGTCATCATACATGCAGGGTCTGATATTTCCTCTTGTGCTGCAAAACATATAACCTATCACGTACACAATGTATAGCGTTTAACAGGCAGATATTCTATGGGCTTTACACTGTATAAAACATTAAATTATGACTGTATCCCATACAATAGACACTCGATTCCGTGATTTTTATACGTTTATAGACGTTATTTTTCAATTCAACTCATCAAACAAATTGAAAAATAACGTCTATAAACGTATAAAAATCACGGAATCGAGTGCCTATGAATGTGACCTGATGTAAACAAGTCTCACAACGTACAGTTCAAAAATGAAAATCCAATCGACTCTATTGAAGAATTATTGTAGTATCCTCTCATTTACCTTTACGGTAATTTACCATACCTGATGAACTATATTTGGGTATGTTGTAGTTTTCGAGAACTCGTCGATTCAAATCTTCCTGGAAAAAATATGATAGCAATTTATTCGTATCGGAATCACGTGATCCCATTATAGTTTGTATTGTGTGATCTTAAAATTGTGTTGTAAACGGTACATATATCATTTATATAGGGTACATGTGTTATATATAGGGTGCATGTGTGATATATAGGGTACCGTATATATAATATATGTACCGTATATATAATACATGTACCGTATATAAGTGGTACATGTACCGTATATATAATACATGTACCGTATATATAATACATGTACCGTATATATAATACATGTACCGTATATATAATACGGTACATGTACCACTTATATAGGGTACATGTATTATGTTTTCGTCAGAGTTTTCTTAATTCCTTATTTTGTTTCGCTCGATAAAATCATGCTTTGTAACAGTTAAATATAAAAATAAAGTAATTATGCATACGTGTGTGTTTGCATTAACAATACGGGTTGATTAGACAATATGGGTAATTTGTAAACCCCCAAGACTTTTACTTAGGTTTTAGTTATACGGAATAGAACATTTGTACGCCTATAAACCCTCGGTAAAGGGTAGTGCAAACGACAACTACAGTATTAGAACATGTACTCGTATAATTAAGTTATATGTTAAGCAATAGCAAATTATCGAAGTACATAAAATATTATTCACATAATTTAACATGTTTGTGTATGTGTAATTTGACAGGGCTGTGTTTGTATCATTTGACATATCTGTGTGTGTATAATCTGAAAACGTTTGTGTGCATATAATTTGACATGTCTGTGTGTATAATTTGACATGTCTGTGTATAATTTGACTAGTTTGTTTGTGTATAATTTACATTTCTCTTTTCTTTGTATTTCAGTCACTGCCATCATTACGTATGTGTACATACGGGTCCTATAATACAACGTTATTGGGAGGTAACAACATTGCTCTAGACAATACGAATGAAGACAATATAATTGTAATTCCTATTGATTTTGGATGGCCGGTATGTTACATAAATTGTCGATATGTTTGAACATCATTTCAATCAGATAAACAACAGATTAAAAACGCATACCTTGCCGAGCTTAGGTATTAAAAACATAATTTGACTCACAATTCCACACTAAGTGTATGATATGCATAAAATAGTTTTAGATTGATCACAAATCTTTTAAAAGAATCATATTTCCATTTAAACACGTAAACAATTTCCAATTTCTTACTAGATTTATTTATAAATATTTGGACTTGGATGAGAATTTCTACTTTAGCTTGAATACTACAAGAAAGGCTGAGAAGTTAACTTCCTTCAGACTCGTTATCAGTGTTTACATGTTACTGTCTTTTTTTAAATTTATCTGAATCGATTAGAACCGAACTGATATGATGAGCAGTAATATTTTTTATTAGATAACATGTAAGACTTAACGAACATACATAGGCTTGTATTTATAACATGAACCAGTGTTCTGTGATGACAGACATGCACTCTTACAGACATATAACCCGTATGTGATAATTTAGACCGTATAATAAAGTAAGACAGCTATATGATAACTGCTGTAAAGTATATCTTGGAATTGTCATCTTAAACAGTGCCTGTCACATCAAGAAAGCAATATTTGTTTACTGCATTTGAATTTGATAGAATGTTCACGGCGAAAGACTTGTTTGTAATTATGGGGGTATATCGCTTGAACATGTCGGTCGGTCGGATGTTCTCATGAGTCGTATGTTATGGGGTGATCCCTTTGATCTTTTCGGTGTTTTTAACCCCACAAGTCGCACCCACAAGTCGAAATTATCCCCACACAGGTAAATGAACCTCACAAGACCTAAATGTACCAACCCTAACTTACAACCACCCTCGGGTGCGTGCGTCCGGTTGGTCCGTCCGTAACCAAACCTTGTCCGACCAATAACTAGAGAACGATTTGGCCTAAGCTCTTCTGATTTGGTTGAAAGATTGATCATCACATGTAGATGACCCTTATTGATTTTGAGGTCAGTGTGTCAAAGGTCAAGCGACCTTTGGTACAAAAACCTTGTCTGACAAACAACTCGAAAACGATTTGGCCTTAGGTCCTCAGATTTGCTTGGGAAGTTGGTCATCGCATGTAGATTACCTTTATTGATTTTAAGTTCAATAGGTCAAAGGTCAAGGACTTACTATCCAGTTGGACGTTAGGGGTCATCCGTGTTTCACAAACACTTCTTGTTTATTCCGTATTTCAGATTTCTTGTGAACTAACAAATTTCATAACAATATGCATTTGCTATAAGTCTGTAAATTACTATACATGTACATATAAAGTTTATTTAACTCCGAACATTAACATTAACTCCGAATTTACCCTGTTCTGAAAAAAATAGAATCAAGATAATTAAAAGGACTATACCAGCCTTACTGTTCACATACTGTCATTATTTAAAACTATGTAGTTAAGTTCGTTGTACTCGATCATAGATAAGACACACTTCAGTAAAACATGACTTTTTCATTTAAACCAACAAAATAATGTTCACTAACATTAAGCTATAAAACAACAGTTTACAACAACAAATACTTGTGTTTTTTTTCATTGTCTACTTTTTAAGTGCCGGAAAATAATTAAAACTGAAAAACAGGTATCTATTTTAAGTAAGAATCGGAAGTTAAGTTAATGCTTTAATCGGAAATACTTCTACCTATTACAAAACTTTAAAATGTTACATACGTGGATCATTTTAATCAATGTACTTAATTATTTTGAAAGTTTGAGAAGATTGGTTTAAATGGTTGATGGTGGTTAAAAAATGATGAAGAACTTACCTACGTACATTGAACTCACAATGACAGATGATTATATAATATAACGCAAACTTATTTTCATCATAGGGAAAGTTTACTGCTATTGTGGAAGCCTGGCATAATGTGAATGGAGAGTTTCAGGTTTTTGGTAAGTTAAGTGTTTTAATAGCATGTTATTAATTCCGGGATCTTAAGTGATGTATTTGTAGCGACACTAACTCCTTTATGAACACAAGCATACTTTGTCTCGTAGAATATAGTACTGATACAAGTTTGTCTGTCTAGATTACAAAATTGCTGTTGAAATTGCTCGCCATATAATACAGGTGAATATAAACACAATATTAATTCTAAAATCATGCAAGTCTTTGATAATAGTTTTTGTATGCCAAGTCTGATGTTTTGTAAATTAGATATAAACAACTTTTCTAATATCTGAAGGATTTTAATGTGTTTCATATCTGGATTACAATCATTTTCACAATCGTACATTGTTTTGTAAACAGTAGTTAATTATGATGAAATGTAAAATTATAAAAATAGTCACCAAATTTACCCGAAAATATTGAAATAAGTTTTTCGGGGTAAGACAGTGTAAAGTCATTACCGGTTATCATAAAAAAATGTTAAAAAAAAAAAAACAGTCAAAAGTAATTATAACGTTATAAAACATACGTACATACCATTGAAAACATATACATGTATAACGATACCACCATATATAACATTACCAACATATAATGACATGAAGTTACTAACATATAACTCTATATCACTACCAACATATATAACAATACCACTATACATAAGACTACCAACATATATAACAATACCACCATACATAAGACTACCAACATATATAACAATACCACCATACATAAGACTGCCAACATATATAACAATACCACCATATATAACATTACCAACATATAATGACATGAAGTTACAAACATATAACTCTATATCATTACCAACATATATGACACAGCCAACATATATTACAATACCAATATTCATAACCTTATCGAAACAAGTTACCAAGGCAGATAACATTATTGAAGTATATAAGTTACCAAGATATATAACAATACCAACATACATAACATCACCAATACACATAACATCACCAATATACATAACATCACCAAAATACATAACAATATCAATATACATAACATCACCAATATACATAACATCACCAATGTACATAACATCACCAATATACATTACAATACCAATATACATAACATCACCAATATACATAACAATACCAACATACATAACATCACCAATACACATAACAATATCAATATACATAACATCACCAATATACATAACAATATCAATATACATAACATCACCAATACACATAACAATACCAACATACATAACATCACCAATACACATAACAATATCAATATACATAACATCACCAATATACATAACAATATCAATATACATAACATCACCAATACACATAACAATACCAACATACATAACATCACCAATATACATAACAATATCAATATACATAACATCACCAATATACATAACAATATCAATATACATAACATCACCAATATACATAACAATACCAACATACATAACATCACCAATATACATAACAATATCAATATACATAACATCACCAATATACATAACAATACCAATATACATAACATCACCAATATACATAACATCACCAATATACATAACATCACCAATATGCATAACATCACCAATATACATAACATCACCAATATACATAACAATATCAATATACATAACATCACCAATACACATAACAATATCAATATACATAACATCACCAATATACATAACAATATCAATATACATAACAATATCAATATACATAACATCACCAATATACATAACATCACCAATATACATAACAATATCAATATACATAACATCACCAATATACATAACATCACCAATATACATAACAATATCAATATACATAACATCACCAATATACATAACATCACCAATATACATAACAATATCAATATACATAACATCACCAATATACATAACATCACCAATATACATAACATCACCAATATACATAACAATATCAATATACATAACATCACCAATATACATAACAATATCAATATACATAACATCACCAATATACATAACATCACCAATATACATAACAATATCAATATACATAACATCACCAATATACATAACAATATCAATATACATAACATCACCAATATACATAACAATACCAACATACATAACATCACCAATATACATAACAATATCAATATACATAACATCACCAATATACATAACAATACCAACATACATAACATCACCAATATACATAACAATATCAATATACATAACATCACCAATATACATAACAATACCAATATACATAACATCACCAATATACATAACATCACCAATATACATAACATCACCAATATGCATAACATCACCAATATACATAACATCACCAATATACATAACAATATCAATATACATAACATCACCAATACACATAACAATACCAACATACATAACATCACCAATACACATAACAATATCAATATACATAACATCACCAATATACGTAACAATACCAATATACATAACATCACCAATATACATAACATCACCAATATACATAACAATATCAATATACATAACATCACCAATATACATAACAATACCAATATACATAACATCACCAATATACATAACATCACCAATATACATAACATCACCAATATGCATAACATCACCAATATACATAACATCACCAATATACATAACATCACCAATATACATTACAATACCAATATACATTACAATACCAATATACATAACATCACCAATATGCATAACATCACCAATATACATAACATCACCAATATACATTACAATACCAATATACATTACAATACCAATATACATTACAATACCAATATACATAACATCACCAATATGCATAACATCACCAATATACATAACATCACCAATATACATAACATCACCAATATACATAACATCACCAATATACATTACAATACCAATATACATAACATCACCAATATACATAACATCACCAATATGCATAACATCACCAATATACATAACATCACCAATATACATAACATCACCAATAGACATAACATCACCAATATACATTACAATACCAATATACATAACATCACCAATATACATAACATCACCAATATACATAACATCACCAATATACATAACATCACCAATATACATAACATCACCAATATACATAACATCACCAATATACATAACAATACCAATATACATAACATCACCAATATACGTAACATCACCAATATACATAACATCACCAATATACATAACATCACCAATATACATAACAATACCAATATACATAACATCACCAATATACATAACAATGCCAATATACATAACATCACCAATATACATAACATCACAATACCAATATACATAACATCACAATACCAATATACATAACATCACCAACATACATAGCATCACCAATATACATAACAATACCAATATACATAACATCACCAATAGACATAACATCACCAATATACATTACAATACCAACATAACAATATCAAAATTCATAACAATACCAATATACATAACTTCACCAATATACATAACATCACCAATATACATAACATCACCAATATACATACCAATACCAATATACATAACAATACCAACATAACAATATCAAAATTCATAACAATACCAATATACATAACAGTACCAATATACATAACAATACCAATATACATAACAATACCAATATACATAACTTCACCAATATACATAACAATACCAATATACATAACAATACCAATATACATAACAATACCAACATAACAATATCAAAATTCATAACAATACCAATATACATAACAGTACCAATATACATAACAATACCAATATACATAACTTCACCAATATACAAAACAATACCAATATACATAACAATACCAATATACATAACTTCACCAATATACATAACTTCACCAATATACATAACTTCACCAATATACATAACATCACCATACCAATATACATAACAATACCAATATACATAACATCACCAATATACATAACATCACCAATATACATTACAATACCAATATACATAACATCACCAATATACATAACATCACCAATATACATACCAATACCAATATACATAACAATACCAACATAACCATATCAATATACATAACAATACCAGTATACATAACAGTACCAATATACATAACAATACCAATATACATAACAATACCAATATACATAACAATAACAATATACATAACATCACCAATATACATAACATCACCAATATACATAACAATAACAATATACATAACAATAACAATATACATAACAATAACAATATACATAACATCACCAATATACATAACAATACCAATATACATAACAATAACAATATACATAACAATAACAATATACATAACATCACCAATATACATAACAATAACAATATACATAACATCACCAATATACATAACATCACCAATATACATAACATCACCAATATACATAACATCACCAATATACATAACAATACCAATATACATAACAATAACAATATACATAACATCACCAATATACATAACAATACCAACATACATAACATCACCAATATACATAACATCACCAATATACATAACAATAACAATATACATAACATCACCAATATACATAACTTCACCAATATACATAACTTCACCAATATACATAACATCACCAGTATACATAATAATAACAATATACATAACATCACCAATATACATAACAATAACAATATACATAACATCACCAATATACATAACTTCACCAATATACATAACATCACAAGTATACATAACAATAACAATATACATAACATCACCAATATACATAACATCACCAATATACATTACAATAACAATATACATAACATCACCAATATACATAACATCACCAGTATACATAACAATAACAATATACATAACATCACCAGTATACATAACAATAACAATATACATAACAATAACAATATACATAACAATAACAATATACATAACATCACCAATATACATAACAATACCAATATACATAACAATAACAATATACATAACAATAACAATATACATAACATCACCAATATACATAACAATAACAATATACATAACATCACCAATATACATAACATCACCAATATACATAACATCACCAATATACATAACATCACCAATATACATAACAATACCAATATACATAACAATAACAATATACATAACATCACCAATATACATAACAATACCAACATACATAACATCACCAATATACATAACATCACCAATATACATAACAATATACATAACATCACCAATATACATAACATCACCAATATACATAACAATAACAATATACATAACATCACCAATATACATTACAATTCCAATATACATAACAATAACAATATACATAACATCACCAATATACATAACAATACCAACATACATAACATCACCAATATACATAACATCACCAATATACATAACAATATACATAACATCACCAATATACATAACATCACCAATATACATAACATCACCAATATACATAACAATAACAATATACATAACATCACCAATATACATAACATCACCAGTATACATAATAATAACAATATACATAACATCACCAATATACATAACAATAACAATATACATAACATCACCAATATACATAACTTCACCAATATACATAACTTCACCAATATACATAACATCACCAGTATACATAATAATAACAATATACATAACATCACCAATATACATAACAATAACAATATACATAACATCACCAATATACATAACTTCACCAATATACATAACATCACCAGTATACATAACAATAACAATATACATAACATCACCAGTATACATAACATCACCAATATACATAACATCACCAGTATACATAACAATACCAACATACATAACATCACCAGTATACATAACAATAACAATATACATAACATCACCAATATACATAACATCACCAATATACATTACAATAACAATATACATAACTTCACCAATATACATAACATCACCAGTATACATAACAATAACAATATACATAACATCACCAGTATACATAACAATAACAATATACATAACATCACCAATACACATAACATCACCAATATACATAACATCACCAATATACATAACAATAACAATATACATAACATCACCAGTATACATAACAATAACAATATACATAACATCACCAGTATACATAACAATAACAATATACATAACATCACCAATACACATAACATCACCAATATACATAACATCACCAGTATACATAACAATAACAATATACATAACATCACCAATATACATAACATCACCAATATACATAACAATAACAATATACATAACGTTAACAATAAGCATAAAATTAACAATACTAGTAACGTTTCCATTATACATAACGCAACCAACATTCATAAAGTTACCAATATACATAACATATATATATACATAACATTAACAATACTAGTACACATAACATTTCCAACTAGTATGCCTTCTTTTTATTAGGACTATCATGCACCAATAAGTAGTCGATATCTTCTGAGTTTCTATTGTTTTATTGACAGATACATCTCAGTTGATAATTCAGTCATTTATCTCCACCACACTGGAACCTTCCAATGAATGGTCCCTGGATGCAACAACTACCCCAACAACCGAACAACATGTTCGATATAGATTACTCTGTGACAGGCATTACTTTGGTCCAAAATGTGACGTGTATTGTAGACCACGTGACGACCAGTTTGGTCATTTTAAATGCGATGAAGATGGTACGAAGGTTTGCGAGCATGGATGGCGAGGAAGATACTGTGATGAACGTATGTATGAAATTAGAAAAAATCTATACTTCATATTGCTTGACAAAAAATATTTGCATAAAATTCAAAAATAGGGAAGGATAAGTGACATTTACAAATAGGAAATATCATTAATGGTAAATCTATCAAAGTGAAAATAGTGCCTGGTGCGCTCATCCCAATTCTTGTTTAAATATGATATTTTAATAACAATCTGTCATTAGAGGAGAATTAAGACTTAACGTATTTCTTACATAACATACAGTCTATTATTATGTCAGCACTGATAAAGTCAGTGTGTCGAAACGTTTATTAAATGACTAATTGTTTGATAATTTATGTATCTCATAAATACTGTCATTTCTAACCCAGTACATATTGTTTAAGTACTGAAAATACTTCCTTATCATAAATGTGTAAATTGAAACAGGCCCTACTTTTGTCTGACTGACCGTATCTTTGTCTGACTGACCATATATTTGTCTGACTGACCGCATCTTTGTCTGACTGACCGTATCTTTGTCTGACTGACCGTATCTTTGTCTGACTGACCGTATCTTTGTCTGACTGACCGTATCTTTGTCTGACTGACCATATCTTTGTCTGACTGACCATATCTTTGTCTGACTGACAGTATCTTTGTCTGACTGACCGTATCTTTGTCTGACTGACAGTATCTTTGTCTGACTGACCGTATCTTTGTCTGACTGACCGTATCTTTGTCTGACTGACCGTATCTTTGTCTGACTGACCGTATCTTTGTCTGACTGACCGTATCTTTGTCTGACTGACCATATCTTTGTCTGACTGACCGTATCTTTGTCTGACTGACCGTATCTTTGTCTGACTGACCATATCTTTGTCTGACTGACCGTATCTTTGTCTGACTGACCGTATCTTTGTCTGACTGACCGTATCTTTGTCTGACTGACCGTATCTTTGTCTGACTGACCATATCTTTGTCTGACTGACCATATCTTTGTCTGACTGACAGTATCTTTGTCTGACTGACCGTATCTTTGTCTGACTGACCATATTTTTGTCCGACTGACTGTATTTTTATCCGACTGACCTTATTTTTGTCTGACTGACTGTATCTTTGTCTGACTGACCGTATCTTTGTCTGACAGACCGTATCTTTGTCTGACTGGCCCTATTTTTCTGCAGACCACTTTCCCATTAACTACTGTTTAAAATATTATTTTTCAGAAGATTTTCATGTTGTAAAACTTTCATACTTGTATAACTCAGTATGAAACATTGTATTAATACATGTATTTCAATATGTAATAATTCCCGATAATATATTTCTATTTTAGCATTCTGTAGTGAAGAATGCCTGAAGAATAGAGGCACATGTGACAGACCATTTCAGTGTAGGTAAGAATCATAGTTATATTGAATAGAACTATTTCAGATGATTGATTAAAAAACAAGACTGAAATATCACTAATGATCATAACGATATATTATAAGTCTGTCAATATATGATATGATTTACACGAAACATCTAGATACAGATGGAATATCCTTAAAGTGATACTTTATATGAACCTTTTAACTATCTAGTACAGAAAACACCAACTAGCCAGTGTTTTAGAGTTTGTTTCATAAATCGAACTTACAGAATGTATTGTTGTATACGGTCGTGTCTTGAATCTGCTTGAATTCTTCTGACTGTGAGTCTCATCATATTCCCATATCATGTTCCAGGTGTCGTTTAGGTTGGACAGGAGCATCATGTGGTGTATGTCGCCCACTAACAGGCTGTTTACGTGGTTATTGTTATCAACCATACCAGTGTATATGTGAGGATGGTTGGACGGGGACTCTTTGTGACGTAGGTTAGTTCATGCTTCGATGTAAAAATCCCACTAAAAATACATAATCAAAGAATCGAATATTGTATACTATTTTGCATTACTGATTACACCAGACGAATGGGTTAATACCCCTGTCACACCGGACTCGCGTCCTAAACTGTCAAACTGAGGAGAACGCCAATGGTCGCATTGAGAACGCCAATGATTTTTCTAAAATAAATCCAGATTTCGGTCAGCTATCACACCGGAGTCATGTACACGACGTCCCTATAGCGACCTTACCGCGTCCTTGGAGTTTTTGTTGAGTTTTCACGGCGTGTGTACGGCGACTCCACTGCGTTCTTGGCGTTTCTACCACGACTTTACCACGTCCTTGGTGTTTCTATTGAGTTTGCACGACGTCCGCACGATGTCCGCACGGCGACCCCACTGCGTTCTTGGCGTTTCTACCACGACCCCACGCGTCTATGACTGTCGCATTGCGACTGCGCAGCGTCCTCGCTGCGATAATATAACTCCACCCCTTTTTTCGGAAATGTCATTCTAAATTCTACATAAGACCGTTGCGGCTTGTTTCTTTTGACTTATTATACGTTTTAACATAAAATAACGGGATGCCGAAGACAAGGGGTTGTGGGGAGGAAGAGCAGCCAGGCCTGTCTCACACTCTTCAGCACCAGCGTCATCTAGATAACGTCGAGACATACACCGGTATACACGTTTTTATTGCTGAACGCCATTTTCAGGACGTGGTGGGAACTTTGCGAGCGTGGTGTGGACGTGCTCTGGTGTGACGGGGGCATAAACGCCGTCGTTCTGCGTCCTTCTGTGTTCTTGGGGTCCCAGCGGCGTTCTATTGCGTTCTATCCACGACCCCACGGCGTCCAAAGCGTCTCTGCCGAATCCGGGGTCGCCGTAGAAACCCAGTGTGACGGGGCGTAACACAAATGCTCTTTTTTAACACATGACCATGCCACTTTAAGTCATAATACAATGTACATGGTTAACGAAATACTATGTCACTAAATCGTAATTTATGGTGAATAGTATTGATGGAATGTGTGCCTTAAAGTAACTATAAGATCAATGTTTTAACTGAAATTTTAATGTCCGTATTAAAATATTATTCATAATTTCATAAATAAGTTAAATGTTATGTGAAACGTTTTCATTTAGTGCTCATTGTACACGATTGTTTATTTTGTGTTTTACAGACATGAACTATTGTCAGACTAGCCAGCCATGTTTCCATGGCAGCACATGCGTTGCTGATCACGTTACTAACTACACGTGCCTCTGTCCTCCCGGGTTTGGCGGAAGCAATTGTAGAAATCCTCTCTGTTTTCATGGATATTGTCAAAATGGCGGATTATGTGAGGTAAGATGAATGTCTCGTGATAAATGTATTGTTATAAATGTCTTGTGATAAATGTATTGATATAAATGTTCTACGAAGAGAAAATCGTAACTTGACACTAAAAAACTGGACTTGGAAGCAATGACCAACTGGTTTGTACACAAACTAAAAAACATGGACAACACGGAAGCATTAGGTTGTTTGGGAGTTTCACGATAGACTGCAAAAAAATTGTAAATTAGGGATGTGGTACTAATCAACACAGTTCGAAAATTTATATGTGTTTTGTTGTTAAATCCACGTTAACAAAAGACTGCGACATACAGATTCTATGTTATACTATATATACATTGCACTTCATGTTCTGATATAGGACCGTAGTACTAAGTAAATGGACAGTAGCGTGCTAATCAAATGGACAGTACCTGAGATAGGAATTTGGTACTAATTAAATGGACAGTACCTGAGATAGGAATTTGGTACTAATTAAATGGACAGTACATGGGATAGGAATTTGGTACTAATTAAATGGACAGTACATGGGATAGGAATTTGGTACTAATTAAATGAACAGTACATGGGATAGGAATTTGGTACTAATTAAATGGACAGTACATGGGATAGGAATTTGGTGCTAATCAAATGGACAGTACCTGAGATAGGAATTTGGTACTAATTAAATGGACAGTACATGGGATAGGAATTTGGTACTAATTAAATGGACAGTACATGGGATAGGAATTTGGTGCTAATCAAATGGACAGTACCTGAGATAGGAATTTGGTACTAATTAAATGGACAGTACCTGAGATAGGAATGTGGTACTAATTAAAAGGACAGTACATGGGATAGGAATGTGGTACTAATTAAAAGGACAGCACCTGAGATAGGAATGTGGTACTAATTAAAAGGACAGCACATGAGATAGGAATGTGGTACTAATTAAAAGGACAGTACCTGAGATAGGAATGTGGTACTAATTAAAAGGACAGCACATGAGATAGGAATGTGGTACTAATTAAAAGGACAGCACCTGAGATAGGAATGTGGTACTAATTAAAAGAACAGTACCTGAGATAGGAATGTGGTACTAATTAAAAGGACAGCACCTGAGATAGGAATGTGGTACTAATTAAAAGGACAGCACATGAGATAGGAATGTGGTACTAATTAAAAGGACAGCACCTGAGAAAGGAATGTGGTAGTAATTAAAAGGACAGTACCTAAGATAGGAATGTGGTACTAATTAAAAGGACAGTACCTGAGATAGGAATGTGGTACTAATTAAATGGAAAGTACCTGAGATAGGAATGTGGTACTAATTAAAAGGACAGTACCTAAGATAGGAATGTGGTACTAATTAAATGGACAGTACCTGAGATAGGAATGTGGTAGTAATTAAAAGGACAGTACCTGAGATAGGAATGTGGTACTAATTAAAAGGACAGTACCTAAGATAGGAATGTGGTACTAATTAAAAGGACAGTACCTAAGATAGAAATGTGGTACTAATTAAAAGGACAGTACCTAAGATAGGAATGTGGTACTAATTAAATGGACAGTACCTAAGATAGGAATGTGGTAGTAATTAAAAGGACAGTACCTGAGATAGGAATGTGGTACTAATTAAAAGGACAGTACCTAAGATAGGAATGTGGTACTAATTAAAAGGACAGTACCTAAGATAGGAATGTGGTACTAATTAAATGGACAGTACCTGAGATAGGAATGTGGTACTAATTAAAAGGACAGTACCTGAGATAGGAATGTGGTATTAATTAAATGGAAAGTACCTGAGATAGGAATGTGGTACTAATTTAATGGAAGTACCTGAAATAGGAATGTGGTACTAATTTAATGGGTAGTACGATATACAACATACATAATTATACATGTATTTCAATTTTTGTTTTATTGTACGGCGGCCTTCGGCCGCCGTACTCTCTGGAATGCTTATTTTTAACTGGCAATGCAAAATCGCAACTTCTTGCGCGAAGCAGATTAGTGACAGTGCCCGAGATATTCCGAAATATCCGCAATGGTCATCGCGTGATATAAACAAAACAGAAATAGAGCGAGGTCACGTGTTACTCACATCAACTAGTGTTATCTTGATGACGCAGTCGCTATTTATAGTCTAAGAATGGAGCGAGCTCGATATCTGCCCATCTGTCAATAAATGCAGCCGAAACTCTTTATATCAAAGGAATTAGGAAAAATTGTTCGATCTAAATGAACTTCGATGTATAAATTATTAGAGAAATTCGCTGTGTTTATTATCGGTGTGTTGTAATAATCATTTAATCGTGTTATAAGATACGGAACACGGTATTTATACGTTTCGATGTATTTATTTTAGCAACATGTCGCAAATAAACAAAACATTATAAACATATTCACACAGACTAATTTTATAATCGCGAGCGTGGACACTGACTTGTTTACGCAAGTGTCGTTAATTAAATATCGATTTCGGAGCTCAATACAAAAAATATCCGATATGGTGAGAAATGATGACTTAATTGGTTCGACTTAGACGGTCATTTTATGGTTCGATATAGATGGTCACTTTGCAGTTGAAAATCTATGTTTGGGACCGTTATACCAGGTTTTTACGACAACGTACCCTCAGACAACGGAGTATATTATTTTTGGAGACTTTATTTAAATATTTTATATGCATTCCAGCAGATATTGCAACGTCTGATACATCGAGGTGATAGTTTCCCCTGATTTTAATTTTAGGGTGGAAACAGGGACTACATATAGTGTACCTCGTGAACTGTAGAACCATATGACCAGATTCATGAGATTCATGAAACATCAACGGCTTGTATTTTTGATGGAGTAGATGATCACTTTAGTTTCGGGATCAGTTAAGTCAAAATAACAAATTCGTTTGATCTGAAACTTCGCACATCCTGATGAAAAAGGCTACATAGGCCACATTCTAGTATTGAATTTCCGGATGCGATTTTGCGCCGTACAAACATTTAACTTGTGTCAAGTCTGGTATGATATATCTGTCTGCCATATTGAAGATAATTATTTACTAGTTAGAATATATGTAATATCGTAATGTACATAATATTTATACATATTTTACTTTTTGACAGACAAGAGATGGTATCAGGGAGTGTCAATGTCTGGATAAATTTTACGGTGACCGTTGTGAGCATGAAATATTGTCCTGCCGGGAGATACGTTGTTTGAATGGTGGGTCCTGTAGTACTGGAAGGCTCGGAGGATATTGTGTATGTGATGAAATGCATAAAGGAGAATTTTGTGAAACGAAAATCAGACCATGCATGTTTAAACCATGTCAAAATGGTGAGTTGTTTTTCTTATCCTCTTTGTTTAGTTTGTACTTCTATATTTTCTATTTCACTGTCTAACATAAAGGATGTATCTCTAGTTCCTTGTACGTACAATACTTAATTTGTCTTTACCTCCATGTTATCAACAATCCAGAAAACTTTACCAATGTTGATGAGATAAGGTACAACTTGAATACGGGAAACACAAAAAACGGTAATTAAATCATAAAACAAAACAAATTTGTCCTCATGATGAACGAAAATTCATTTATTGGAGTTAGTTATAAAGCAATGAACAGAAAGCACGCCCTGCATCTTTTACAGATAACAAGCATTTGAGGACGACCGACAGATATTTTAAATATACTTTGTGTAGTATATGTAAAACGTCCAGTGGGAACATTAAATTACTCATATCTCTTTTATTGTATTTTATTTTCTAGGAGCTGAATGTCGAGATGCAGATTTCTCATCACTTGGTTATACCTGCATTTGTCATCCAGGATACGGAGGTATAAATTGTTCTATACCTATCGATCCATGTGCCGCAACTGTTTGTTATAATGGAGGGAAATGTAAATTCCAATCAAAAGTAAACATACCATCATGCGCATGCGCGGATGGATATTCTGGAGAATTTTGTGAAGTAGCTTCGGATCCATGCGCAGGCGTTATTTGTTTGAATTCAGGAAGATGTAAAGCTTCATTGATGGGAAATGGATTTTTGTGTCATTGTGCAAAGGGTTATCATGGTGAAGTATGTGAACTAGAAATGAATCCATGTGAAAGTTCCCCGTGTAGAAATAACGGTACGTGTAAAAGTAACATTTCTACTTTTAAATGTAATTGTCCAAAACAATACTCGGGTAAATATTGTGAGCGTGAGAAACACACTAGTCGACATGTGATCTCAACTCAACTTGACAACCATGTATCAAACGACAACACTATTATTGGTACTGTAAAAGATGGTAAACCGCTGACTAATAATTCGAATTCAAAATATCATCTGGAAGTTCAGGCAATTATTCTTTGCGTTGTTTCTCTCGCATTTTACGTTATTATTTAGTTATTTCTATTGTGTTGTAAATACTTGTAAATAAAATACATGTACATGTCATCAGTAGAGTATATATATGCTTGGTATATAAATGACTATTGTTCTGTACGATTTGTAATCAAGCGTATATAATGGTACAACTGTTTTGTACGATTGGATTATTTGCCGATATTATTACATGGACAATGACGTTATGTCAATCAGACAATTAACAACATACATTGTATACTGTTCTGCTGGAGATAATCTAGCTAGTTATTTTAATCTTTAAGCAAATTGTGGCATTGTCACAAATATCAGCGTATGGTAACACATGTTATAACAATACATTTCACACATGTAGTAACACTGAATACTAATATGACACAAATAATATTTTCAATATCCGTGTCCCGGTATAACACAACCTTGGAATTACTCTTCCCGATAATACACACAGACCAGGGACACTAATACATACATTCCCGGTAATACACACATCCCGGTAATACACACATTCTGGTAATACAAACAGTCCCTGTCACACACATCCCGGTAATACACAGTTCGGTAGTACACACAGCCCGGTAATACACACAGCCCGGTAAAATCACAGTCCAGTAATACACACAGTCCCGGTAATACATACATCCCGGAAATCCACACATCCCGGAAATAGATACTTCCCGAATATACACACATCCCGGAATTAGGTACATCCCGGGAATACACACATCCGGGAAATATATGCATCCCGGAAATACACACACCCTGGTTATACACAGTCCGGTTGTCCGCACATTCCGGTAATACACACATCCAGGTAATGCATTTTACACGAATGCATAATACTTCAAAACATAATGCATAGTACTCTAGTTCATTATACATGAGTACATAATGTACCACACACTAATATAATGATGCATACATGAAAATAAAATACAGGCTACACAAAATATAAATGATACAAGACTACACGATGCATAGGTAATACATAATTACAAGAATACAAAACACAGAGGTAATACACAATACAAGAATACACGATGCATGGGTAATACAAAATACAAGAATACACGATGCGCAGGTATTACACAACACAAAAATACGCTATGCATCGGTATTACACAATACAAAAATACACGATGTAGTCACACGAGTAAATGGTTCATGAATAATACAGGATGTAGGATACGCGAGTACACGATGCCTGATACACTAGTACACGATGCTGTATACAAGAGTGCTTGATGCCTGATACACCAGTGCTTGATGCTAGATAAAGGAGTGCACGATGCTTGATACAAGAGTGCACGATGCTGTATACAGGAGTGCACGATGCTTGATACAAAAGTGCTCGACGCTTGGTACAAGAGTGCACAGTCTTGGATTCAAGCGTGCACGATGCCTGATACACTAGTGCACGATGCTAGCTTGATACATACACTAGTGCACGATGCTTGATACACTAGTGCACGATGCTTGATACACTAGTGCACGATGCTTGATACACTAGTGTACGATGCTTGATATACGAGTGCACGATGCTTGATATACGAGTGTACGATGCTTGATACACTAGTGTACGATGCTTGATACACTAGTGCACGATGCTTGAAATACGAGTGCACGATGCTGGATACACTAGTGTACGATGCTTGATACACTAGTGCACGATGCTTGATATACGAGTGTACGATGCTGGATACACTTGTGTACGATGCTTGATATACGAGTGCACGATGCTTGATATACGAGTGCACGATGCTTGATATACGAGTGCACGATGCTGGATACACTAGTGTACGATGCTTGATACACTAGTGTACGATGCTTGATACACTAGTGTACGATGCTTGATATACGAGTGCACGATGCTGGATACACTAGTACACAATGCTTGATACACTAGTGCACGATGCTGGATACACTAGTGCACGATGCTTGATATACGAGTGCACGATGCTTGATACACTAGTGTACGATGCTTGATACACGAGTGCACGATGCTGGATACACTAGTGCACGATGCTTGATATACGAGTGCACGATGCTTGATACACTAATACACGGTGCTGGATCCACGAGTGTGAGATGCTGGATACACTTGTGTACGATGCTTGATATACGAGTGCACGATGCTTGATATACGAGTGCACGATGCTTGATACACTAATACACGGTGCTGGATTCACGAGTGTGAGATGCTTGCTTGATACACGATTACACGATGCTTTATCAATACACTGCGAGTAAATACGAGTTCATTAAAATCATGGTGAGATTAAAGCGTTGTGATTTACTGTTACTCTGACTCGACGTCTGACTGGCCTTTGTTTTCTTCAAACTTGTTGGAAAGCAACACTTCAATTATCATAAACTCGATACGTGGTATATCATACGCACACAAACACGCACACACACGCAATATGACCCGAGTAGTAGGTACCTCGCAAAATGCATGACGTATTTTTAATCAACCGTTGTACCTACTTGTAATTTAATAATGACAATATACTAAGAATACAATAGTGTTTTTATCGCGTGAAACATTTGTTTGAAATTATAGTTAATTTACTCGTTTCGCGCAATTTACAAGATTAGTGTTAATGATGCTTAGTACATGTATCAAGTTCGTATTGCATCGTACATAGGGAAGTGACGTCAACGTCATAACAAGTTTTAAAAATATCGCTCTCCGTAAAACTGGTTTTTAATTGTTTAATAATTCCTGTCGGAAGTATGAATGATAATTTTGTTAAAAACGTGTAGAAAAAATTAAAAGCTTCACGCCAGTGTATGTTTTTATTGAAAAATTGCCGTCAATGCAAGATTTATCATGAATAAAAGATCTCGTCAAAAACAGATTGTCGAAAAATTCAGAAGAAAAGGAAATGAAAAGGAAAAACGTGAAAATGAACTGAATTAAGCAAAGTCTATGACAAAGAAATTAGGGGCAACTGAGAAAAGACCGATAAAAGTGACGGAAACTGACGGAGAAGTAAAACTAGAGATGAATTCAGGTCTGTATGAACTATTTAAACATACTTCAGAAAACTTCTATCAATCAGACAATACAAAGTATAAATGTCAGAAAATACCCGTAGAAGATAAAAAGGGAAGAAATGTAGAAACTAAATATAAGGTGTCCATGGCCAACTTTCATGACCATCATGAAATCGGGGAAATCAAGGGAATTAAGTCAAATTTAGGGTGTCATCAGATTATCACCAGAGTTACCCTATTATTAGAGCACTGTGTTATTGCCTATCTGCAAGCATGCGTGATATACAGGACCATAAAACCAGTCATGTGTGACTAATCTGACCTTAGGCATCTACTGTTGGATCGGGACTAATCGATGTTTCAGTTATTCTATAACATTTTAACTTTTCATATCAGCTGGGACCATTATATATTTTTTATCGTTATCTTGAAAATTACGAATGTGCATGTATCAGTTTTTTTTACATAAGCCGAATAGAACAAAATATTTCTTTATTTCACAGACAGTAATTATTAAAACTGTTCAGTATTTTTATATAAATACACCGTGGCTTTAAACAAAAACGTAAATGTTGAAAATCTTATGATCATAAAAAATGCTTAAAAGTTTAGAATATTAGTGTTAATTCTTCGTTTTTATACAAGTACACTGCGGCTTTAAATTATATAAGAATTTAATTTTGAAAATCACAAAATTTGATAAATAGAATGTTTTGTAATACTTCGTTTATGAGTATGCATGTTTATAAAAGAAATCTAGGCTGATGGTGACAAACATTTCTATACGATAAATCTGTATCATACAACTTGTGCATGTTTGATCAACGGGAAAAATACGCTTCACTTTATGAACATTGACTTTCAACACATCATTGACTCTATAGAAATAATGCTAAAAGATCAGAATGCGACTGTTGATGATATCAATTCAAATGTGAAAGAAACAATTCTCCAGTATGCAAATTCAAAGGATATATGTACGGAAGAATCAAAATGTAGTAGTCAATGAAGTAAAGAATATTTCAGCCGAACAAATTCAATATGACCCTGAAATTACGGCACCATTTGATGTTTCCGATACCGATGTAGTAATCCATAATGAACGGGACCTTTCATCCATTGAAGAGGAGCAACATGCTACAGATTCGACGGAAACAAATTCTTCAGATGGAGGTAACAATACTCTCTTAGAATTAAAACTGGCAGAAATCAAATGTGATATTGGTTATCTTAAAGAATTGTTAGAAACACATATACTTACTAGTGAAAATAGATTTCAGCAAATATGCGATCAATTCCAGCCTACAAATAACCGCTGCTTGCACAGATGTAGAAGCTTTGTCGGATTCAACAAATCAGTTGAAAACACAAATTAACGATTTTGCAGCATCAACTCAGAAACGTCTACAAGCTATTTCAGACAACATAAAATCCTGTAATATATCCCAGATAAAGGAATTGTTACGACAGGCAACAGCTTCAAATATTAGACAAGATCAAACAAAAATAAATGAAATAAACCCTGTTGTACAAAATAGCATATTACTAGGCCCGTACAAGATCAATATGATAGCGCGAATCGGGAACATTTTGTAGAGGAAAAATCAGACAATACACCGGTCACTATTGAAAGAAACAAAACATTGATCATAGGAGATTCGCTAATGAGAGATATCAAAAGACGGAAATGACGTTGTTTCGGGAAAGCAGTTACAGGGACATAATTTCTGACAATTATCTAAAGCGGGTGGGGTATGGTAAGAATTAAAAAGTAAGAATAGGCTTATATTTCAGTAAGAGAAATGAATGTAATTTCAAGTCATATTTGCACTGAAAGAAATTTTGGCAAGAATGGAGAAAAAAGAGATAAAATGTCAAAGCTAATGTGGATATAAGAACAAATTTTCGCGTACAATCAAACACAAAAATAAATTCAAAATTCAAAAAAGTAATATGCACTACACAATGTCAAAACATTTATCAATGTTGTACGAGTGAAATTTATTTGAAATAATGAGAATTAACATTGCTAACCTATTTTATTACACACACTACCAGGTAAAAACACGATCTGTTTTGCTCATAAAGTAGTACAGATTAAAAGGTATGGTGGTCAAAAGTGCCATGGAACAAAACAGTCAATAGTTTAAATTTCTCCTTGTCATTTAAAGTGTATCATATTTTCTGATTATTTTCATTTTAAGCTTATTGAGCCAGTTCTGTAACTTATCAAAATACATGTCAGTTACAATAATCATAAATTCAATATTCGTTTATAGTATTTATTAATCAATTTTATAAATTAAGGATCAATAAAATAACAATAAACAAGAGGGCCAAGACGGCCCTATAATCGTTTACTAGAAAAAAGAAGTTTAAAAAACTATTTGATACTTGATCACAGTAGTTCGGTGAAAATTTGGTCGAAGTCCCTTCAGAATTTAAGGAGTTGCGTCCAGTAGAGTATTTCCCTATATACTGTATATATCACATAGGCTATGCACACAATAAAACACGATGTCATAGATCGGCCAAAAGGGGTCATATCACAAAATCCCGAAAATACACAAGGGTACTTAGTCAAAATATTTATGCGTAAAAGTTTGGTTGAAATCCCTTCAGAATTGTAGGAGAAGTTGCGTCCAGAAGAAATTGTGGAAGCTCGCCCTGCAACCCGCCCGCCTGTCCGTGCGCCGACATTCGCCAATAAAATAGCCTTTGGAAAACCTGGTTAAATATATAAAAAAAAATAAATAAGATTACCAGAGATAAGAAGGCACTTTATACATTATGATAGCAACTAATACTGAACTTAACGCATAATATTATTTCCTACAGTATCCCTTCACAGACACAGGTGGCTGTATCAGTGTTTGGTCCACAAAAAAAAAAAAAAAAATCCCGTGAAAAAAGAATCCCGTCACTGATCTTATACATACTATCAAGGTAAAAAGCCTACTATATGTCTATATGCCAAACAATGTGGAACATTGCATCTCGTTGTTTTAGCATAAAAGATGTGCGCTGAAAGAAAATTGCTACACATGTCATTCAAATAAACTATAAGATATTCATTCCTATCGAAAATCTCATTCAATTACATCTAATAACTGTGAAACGGTAAAATTGTGTTCCTTTCGTTATTTAACTTCGCTGCAAGCCATTTTGAGTCAAGCGCGAGTGATGTATCAAGCGATCTGATTGGTCGGCATGAAATGAACAGACTATTGTACACACATATCCGACCAATCAGATCGCTTGATACATGTGTAGCTATTTTCCTTCAGCGCATGTATTTCATGCTGAAACAACGAGTTGCGATGTTCCACATTGTTTGGCGTATAGACATATAGTAGGCTTTTCACCTTGATAGTAATATAAGCTCAGTGACGGGATGGTTTTTTTGTGAACACTGATACTTGTTTTCATCATTTGTGGACCAAACACTGATACTGCCACCTGTGTTCACAGACACCATACTATTTACTGATATCTCAAGAACGCTTTGCACGGGATTTCGATAAATTGGGTCAGTGCGATAGTAAACCACACATTTCATGCTCTTGCCTTTATAAAGTTGAAGACACGACATATGCCTACGACAAAAATTAAATAAATGAAAGCATAATGTTTTGGCATTAATACTTACTTTGATCTGCGTATAAGTTCAATTTTCTTATAGTCAATGTCGAATATTGGACGATACCATTGTAAAGGTAATAACTGTAAATTGATTGCCCAAATCATTTTAAATCCGTAGTAAAGTGTCATTCACGTAAACCAGAGTCATGGTCTATTGGATAAGGTGGCATGTACATACACATACTATTTTTACAAAATGAAGCAGATGTGGGTGGTTCGAACTCAGTCAATGGCACTTTCTTTTTAAATTATTAAATACCTTTATTTTTTATATTTTCTTCATTGAAAAAGGTTTGTTCTTGTTACATGTATGTATACACACTGAATAGTACCTTTTTGTATAATAATTTCAAGAGAGAAAAGGTAAAAAGAAATGCATTATTTTCTGATGTATTTCTCAAATATTGTTTTCTTTTATACATGTTATTGCACAAAATCGCGAATGCAAAAGTTATTTAAAATACTATACACAATTTCACACTAAAACCGGCTTCTACTTAATATACATTTACTCCACAATTAAAATAATATATAAATGCTAATGTGAGGTTATTATATTTTTGTTAATTTAACGGAACAATTTAGATAAAAAACTTTTAAACATTTTTTTCTTATCGATATATATAATGCTAACTTTTATTAAAAATGAAAAAAAAGTTAAAAATAAAAAATGATATCCAACATCAGACCGCAGTCCTAAAGATTCGCGAACCTTATGCCTTACCGACTGCGCCACAGAGGACAGTGATATAAAGCTTCATAAATTGCTCTATAACATATGACAATAGTAGTCGTGTTACCTAAACATTAACAAATGGGATCTTCCATGTATACAATAACATTGCTGACCTAAACATTGAACTATACTGATTACTCATTATCGCAATTTTTGTCTCCTTATTTGTTTTGTTTACTTTTCGTAACTAATAGCGGAAGTGCTTCACAACTGAAAAAGGAAATGTCTTCGATCGGAAACATAGTCCATTATTTAATTATTTTTTTCCCTAAGCGAATAAAACTTCTAATCTTTACACGGATATAAGTATATTTTCTAATGTTGGTAAATAAACGATATTCTCTCAAAAATCCTTGTCATTTAATAAAAAAAATATGCACGTGTCACGACCTGTTTAGTATAATTCGAGTTACCGTTCCTTTCGCGGATGAATTATTTTCAGCGAATCGGCCAGAAGCCGTGGGAAATGAAAATGATAGTAAACCTTCTACAATTAACCATAATGCAAGTAGAAAGAACCAGAAATCAAAGAAGTGTTTTAGACTTACCATCTTAATGGAGAATCCCATACGTCTTAGGTACATAGTGCATTACTTATCATGTGTTGTCACAGCTTTAAATTTGTAATCGCACAGCTATTTTTTGTTTACATTTTAATGAATGAAAAAATGGCGTCCGTGTCGAAATTTATGTCACATGTCGAATGTTTTTTTGGTCGTTTCAGTAAACACCATAATGTCAACCAAAAAATAGATTCGTACAACGTTCAATGTTACTTCCTATTGTTTAAAGACTAATTTGGTTCACGAACTGTTCGTTACATTTTGAGTTTGAATGTACTTTCATAAACCGTTTTTAACGGTATTGTTTTCTTGATTAATCAGTGGTAGCTAGTCTATATCCTTCAAATAGTGAATATAACATGTCTACACTAATGTTTTAACAACTTACCGGTACTTTTGTACAGACTCCCCAAGTAATTATTTCAACTGGCCATGTGACTACTAGTATTTTCTATGTTTTATTTTGAAAGTTGAGATTTGTGTCCCCTTAGCATCCATTCGAGCGGAATTCGGAAAACTAGCATCCATAATTACAGACACTGGTTGTAAGGTGTACATGTGTACTATTTGCCCAAGAATAGATGTAGACGTTCGTCCGATAAATGACCTTATTACTAATCTAAGCAGATAATTATCGGTTGTTTGTGTCAATACATGTATAAACATTGCTTTCATTTATGGAGACGGAAATGTAGTAAAAAGATTCTACAAAAGAGATGGTATACACCTAAATCAACAAGGAAGCGGCAAGCTGGTATCAAAAATCAACAATAGCATTATTATAGTAAAAAATGTACAAAGAGACCATTCATCATTTGAATTTGAACAACGAATTGTTAGTCAGCAACGCCGAGGTTAAAGGTTTGAAGATGACTTCCCTAATGCATTACTCTATTCATACGGACAGCATCGTGGTGACACGGCAAATAACATGCAGAGATTACCAGGCAACTTTCACGTAAGTATGAATTATCCACCATCAACATACGTTCCATTTCATAAAACTCGCTATGAAAATTTGGCGGATGAAGTGCCTCAGTTTTCTAAGAACCTATCTACACAAAATACCAGTAGTGGAACTTTCAGTAAAGTTCGTTCGGATGACTTCCAACATTCACCTATATATTCTAACTTCCAACATTCACCTATATATTCTAACTTCCAATATTCTCCTATATATTCTAACTTCCAATATTCTCCTATATATTCTAACTTCCAATATTCACCTATATATTCTAACTTCCAATATTCTCCTATATATTCTAACTTCCAATATTCTCCTATATATTCTAACTTCCAACATTCACCTATATATTCTAACTTCCAACATTCACCTATATATTCTAACTTCCAATATTCTCCTATATATTCTAACTTCCAATATTCTCCTATATATTCTAACTTCTAATATTCTCCTATATATTCTAACTTCCAATATTCTCCTATATATTCTAACTTCCAACATTCACCTATATATTCTAACTTCCAACATTCACCTATATATTCTAACTTCCAATATTCTCCGTACAGTGATGTCGTGAGACCATATTCAGATAGCCTTCGGCAAAATTCTCAATCACTCTCGACCACACATGGACAGCATTACTTAGGAAACTATCAACTGGACGTACAGCGAGGTCACAACAACAGAGGGCAACCAAAAGAAACATTACATCATCAACAGAATGTGTGTAACGGTTTGAATATTAGACATCAGTTTACTGATTATGTGAGTGCTTCAGCAAATAACAACGGACATATGTGGCATCAACATGCTCAAATCAAACCTGCAAATTACAACTCAGGACATTTTGTGAACCCATAGGAGGCAGCCGACAAACACTTTCGGTATATAGATATCAATACATTTTATTATTTAAGTATTATTTGTAATGACTGCAATTGTTTAACCTGTGTATGCACCAAATCGGTCACAAATATGTCATATATTAAGAAACAAAAAGGAATATTGATAGAAACACAAAATGCAACATTAAATGAGGAAAAACTAAAGATTAATTATCTAAATAACAGTTCCGATAATAATTCTTTTTTATTGAATAAAATCTCTGATAATGATCCAGTCATATAAAATAGCACCTCTGATAATGATGCCGCTCCTTTTAATAACAGCTCTGATAATGATGCTGTTCTTTTAAAAAACAGCTCTGATAATGATGCCGCTCCTATAAATAACAGCTCTGATAATGATGCCGCTCCTATAAATAACAGCTCTGATAATGATGATGCTCCTATAAAAAAAAAAGCTCTGATAATGATGCCGCTCCTATAAATAACAGCTCTGATAATGATGCCGCTCCTATAAATAACAGCTCTGATAATGATGCCGCTCCTATGAATAACAGCTCTGATAATGATGATGCTCCTATAATAAACAGCTCTGATAATGATGATGCTCCTATAAAAAAAACAGCTCTGATAATGATGCTGTTCTTTTAAAAAAACAGCTCTGATAATGATGCTGTTCTTTTAAAAAACAGCTCTGATAATGATGATGCTCCTATAAAAAACAACTCTGATAATGATGCTGTTCTTTTAAAAAACAGCTCTGATAATGATGCCGCTCCTATAAATAACAGCTCTGATAATGATGCTGCTCCTATAAAAAAACAGCTCTGATAATGATGCTGCTCCTATGAATAACAGCTCTGATAATGATGCTGCTCCTATAAATAACAGCTCTGATAATGATGCTGCTCCTATAAAAACAGCTCTGATAATGATGCTGTTCCTATAAAAACGGCTCTGATAATGATGCTGCTCCTATAAAAAACAGCTCTGATAATGATGCTGTTCCTATAAAAACGGCTCTGATAATGATGCTGTTCCTATAAAAACAGCTCTGATAATGATGCCGCTCCTATAAAAACGGCTCTGATAATGATGCTGCTCCTATAAATAACAGCTCTGATAATGATGCTGCTCCTATAAAAAAAACAGCTCTGATAATGATGCTGCTCCTATGAATAACAGCTCTGATAATGATGCTGCTCCTATAAATAACAGCTCTGATAATGATGCTGCTCCTATAAAAAACAGCTCTGATAATGATGCTGTTCCTATAAAAACGGCTCTGATAATGATGCTGCTCCTATAAATAACAGCTCTGATAATGATGCTGCTCCTATAAAAAACAGCTCTGATAATGATGCTGTTCCTATAAAAACGGCTCTGATAATGATGCTGCTCATATAAATAACAGCTCTGATAAGGATGCCGCTCCTATAAATAACAGCTCTGATAATGATGCTGCTCCTATAAATAATGATGCTGTTCCTTTAAATAACAGCTCTGATAATGATTCTGGAATAAATAACAGTTTTGATAATGCTTTATTGAAAAACAGGTCTAATAGTGATACTAGTTTATTAAATAACAGCTCTTATAATGATTCTGTTAAAAAATTATTGAATAACAGCAACAATGCTACACCAAACTGTAGTCAATCAAAAATGATGTGTAAAAACATACTATTTTCCAATAGTAATAAAGGGATACAACATACAAATGTATATTGCCTAAATTAGACGAAATCAAATTTCAGTTACTACAAAATAACAAGCCCAAATGTTTTGGTTTATCTGAAACATTTTTGACAGAAAAAACTTGTGACAGCTCTTTAAGTATTACTAATTTTGTGTTTGAGAGAAAAGATAGAGATGGTAAAGGCGGTGGTCTAATTGTTTATATATCAGAACCAATTTCATGCAGACGGCGTTTAGATATTGAATTAGATAGTGTAGAATCAATTTGGATTCAAGTAAACATTAAAGGTTGTAAGCCATTTTTGTTAAATTTCATTTACAGACCTCCTAATTCGCCTCAAAATTGGATAAGTTCGTACGAATCTTAATTTAATATAGCTGACACTATTTGCTCAGAAATTCATATATTAGGTGATGTCAACTTTAAATACTTCCATAATACTGACACAGTCAAATATGATAATACTCGTTGGCAATCTTGTATTGAAAACTTTGATCTTGAACAACTGATTGATACACCAACAAGAATTACCAAGTCTAGTTCCAATACCATTGATCACATTTACTCAACCAATTCGAATCAATTGACCAATGTCCACGTGTCTTTTTACAATATAAGTGATCACTATCCTGTATGTTGCACTCGAATTACCAAACCTCAGCGCATGAAAAAAGATGATCACAACCATATTCGATACCGTTGCTTCAAACAATTTAATGAAGCTGAATTTCAAGTCAGCTTATCTATATCTACATTATACGTAATAGAATCGTATAATGATCCAAACAGTGCTTTGGTCCATTTTTATAGAATAGTTAACGATGTTTTGTCAAAACACGCTCCGTTTAAAGAGAAAGATTAATTCAGCCAGGGTGGATTAATGACGACGTAAAAATGCTATTTTAGAACGAAATAAGCTACACAAAGACAAACACTTTGATGAATACAAAGAAAAGCGAAATAAAGTAACGTCTTTAATTAAGAAGAGCTAGAAAAATTTCTGCAATGATGCAATTAGGAATAATAAAAGTACATCTGCTTTGTGAAAAACATTCAGAACAATATGTAATAGTGATAATGTAAAGAATGATATTTCGATTCCCAAAACATTACTTGTAAATGATAGTTACATTGAAGGAGAATGCAATATATTGAATGCCTTAAACTATCACTTTGTAAACATTGACAATGCTATACATAAGACAAAACTAGTTAAAGAAAACTTTGTAAAAGTAGAACAGTTTCTGAATGAAAAATTAATGCACAGAAGCTTTGATATTGATCTTATCACTCCTTACGAGGTGAAACAGATTATAGATAAACTTAACATTAACAAACTTACAGGTCAAGATGGAATAGGTCCAAAAATATTGAAATATTGTGGAGATTTTATCACACCTGCAATATCACATATAATTAATTTAAGCATTCGAAACGGTGTATTTCCCAGATACATTGAAAGAAGCTTTAGTAATTCCTATATATAAGAAGGGTTCAAAATCTGATCCCTCAAATTACCGCCCTATATCCATTCCATCTACAATCTCTAAAGTCTTTGAACGTCATGTGGCTCAACAACTCAATTAATTTTTTCATGACACTGACATTCATGATTCATGTAACTCAGTCTGGGTTCCGACCTAAACACTCTTGTCATACAGCTCTTTCACGGTTGATAAATACGTGGCTCAGAGACAGAGACACTGGTAATTATATAGGAGCTGTTTATCTTGACTTACAGAAAACATTCGATATGGTTGACCATGAAATTTTGATTCACAAATTGAAGCTGTATCATTTTTCAAATCGTTCCCTAGAATTCTTTAAATCATACCTAAGCAAAAGAAAACGAGTTAAATCAAATACAAACCATTCAGAATCAATGTTTATAAAATCTGGCGTTCCTCAAGGTTCAATCTTGGACCCTTTATTGTTTTTGTTGTATATTAATGATATTAGTATCGTCTCAGATAGTATCAATATTGATCTATTTGCTGATGACTCAACTATTCACAATTCAAATAAAGATATAAATAGTATTGAATTGAATCTTCAGGAGAACATCACTGCAATCTTAAATTGTTGTACTTTGAATAACATGTCGCTTCATCCAGATAAATCAAAATGCATGTTAATTTCTGCAAAAAATCGAATAAAAAATGCACGACCCTTAAATCTCTTTATATATAATATAAATATTGAGAATGTGCGCGTTCAGAAAATCTTAGGAGTCTATATTGATAATGCTTTAACATGGGATATGCAAATCACATTTGTTTGCAAGCAAATTAGAACGAAAATAGCTCTGATGAAACAAATTAGCTCATTTTTGAATGATGACATGAAAAAAATGTTCTACAACGTTTATTTAGTTCCATTATTTGATTACTGTTGTTCTGTGTGGGGAAAGGGTATTCATTCTATAGGTAGTATAAATAAGATTTCAAAACTTCAAAAGCGGGCCGCTCGCATCATCTTACAAAGGCCATATAACACTAACTGCTTAGAATTATTCAAAGAATTGCAATGGGTGACATTTGAAAATAGAGACACATATCACGCTGCAAAGATGGTGTTTAAAAGTAAAAATAAATTGTTTCCAGACTACATATCAAATCTTTTAACCTTTTCAAGCAATGGATACTATGACCTTAGACCTACGGCACGTAATGATCTTGTATTGCCAGGAAACAGAACTAAATACATTAAAGATACATTTTCATATCATGCTAGCCTCGTTTGGAATACACTGCCATTTAATCTAAGACAAATCAAATCATTATATTCTTTTAAGTACAATTTACGTAAGTTTATTCTTAACATGCAATTTCCATAACCTAATTATACATTTTCATACCTATGTCTGGGTGTAAAGACTTTTATTTTTTCAGTTTTTTAATGTTTTTAGATTGTTTACTCAAAATTGTTACTTATTCTAAAAAACATTTTATGTAATTATTGATACATGTTCTCAATCAAGGAGTGTTTGTCGGGAATGTCTGCAATTACTTTACTAAATCATTTGCATCAATGCTATCATCATCATTATATTGTGTGTATGTTGCTTACTGCTTAGTTATAATTGTGAATGCATGGAGTAATTTGTTTCTTTCGTTTGGTCTTTCGTAGGCTCGCTCGCTCGCTCGTTCATTCGTTCGTCCGCCATTCATTCACACATTAGTTAATTTTTATAGTAATATGTATTAGTTAAATGTTATTTTGCTTGTTTCCAGAAGGCCGCATTGAATATAAGTCAAATGTTTTGTATATTTTACTTAATGTGTACACCTTCTATAAATAAAGATATTATTATAGGGTAATGTTTCCTAGAAAGTTGTCTGTCAGTATAATCAGACTAACAATGAACGACTTAGTCACCCCTCCTAGTAGGCCAGTATCACCACAATGAACGACTTAGTCACCCCTCCTAGTAGGCCAGTATCACCACAATGAACGACTTAAACCATTATTTAAGTAAATACATACCATACTATATGGCGCATGTCAATTATCAACAGGTATCATAAGTGAAGTCAAATATGTGCACTATCCGTAACTTATAAGCACTTAAACATGAATACCGGTGTCAAGGTGATGACTGAATCTGAAGAGGTATCATTTTAAACATCATTTTATTGATTTGGTTAGGAACAACATGTTATTACAGAAAATACGAAAATGTTACGGATGTTAATCTTTTTTGCATGTTTATGAATTTTCTTTTGTATATATTTGTTACGGAATACAGGCAAAATACCCAAAGAGACTTATTATAATTATTAATGTATTTGTATGACTTATTTCTTTTGCCATAAAAGCGTCAAATGGGTAAAAGTTATGATTTCTGGTAGAATAAACACACACTTGTCATCAATTTTGTAACTTTAATAGTAGAAATTTTGAACATATGGAAGGTTAATAACAAGTGAAATGTTACAATGATGCTTTGCTTAAGTATTTATTACATACCTGTATGTATATACACAATAAGTATTTACTACATACCTGTATTTACTACATACCTGCATGTATATACACAATAAATATTTACTACATACCTGTATTTACTACATACCTGCATGTATATACACAATAAGTATTTACTACATATCTGTATTTACTACATACCTGCATGTATATACACAATAAGTATTTATTACATACCTGTATTTATTACATACCTGTATTTACTACATACCTGCATGTATATACACAATAAGTATTTACTACATACCTGTATTTACTACATACCTGCATGTATATACACAATAAGTATTTACTACATACCTGCATGTATATACACAATAAGTATTTACTACATACCTGCATGTATATACACAATAAGTATTTACTACATACCTGTATTTACTACATACCTGCATGTATATACACAATAAGTATTTACTACATACCTGTATTTACTACATACCTGCATATATATACACAATAAGTATTTATTACATACCTGTATTTATTACATACCTGTATTTACTACATACCTGCATTTATATACACAATAAGTATTTATTACATACCTGTATTTACTACATACCTGTATTTACTACATACCTGCATGTATATACACAATAAGTATTTACTACATACCTGCATGTATATACACAATAAGTATTCACTACATACATGTATTTACTACATACCTGCATGTATATACACAATACAATATAGTCAAACATGTGAACAAAGGCCATCCTAGGCAAAGACGTAGTATCGCTTTTATTGACAGCAGGTCTTTATTCGAAGGTATTTTTTCAAAATAAGCAATGGCGGTTTAAAAAAGATTTAAAAGCCTTTATTCACAGGGCGGTTTTTATTCGGAGTAGGCCGCTAACACGGATTTGACTGTATTATTATGTGTTTTAATGTTTTAAATGCTACAAATATTTTTTATGAACAATGTTTATAATTTGAAATCAACTCCATTTAAATGAATACTTTGAAAAGTGTGGATAAAACATACACAATGGTTTAAATCAAGCGGTACATTTTCATACAACAGTTAAACCATTAATAACAGTAAATACAATTTTCGTCACAACTATTTTGACAACTACATAATAAAATCCTAGACTGCATAGCAAATCCTTCAATAATTAACACCAGTTTTGTTTTTGAGGATACAATTCCATATCTAATTTTAACATATTGTTATACTAGAGATGTTCGATATGTTATGTGTATTGATTGTACTAAAGCACGAAAACAATATGCACTGATATTGATACGTCTTGATAGCTCTATTCAGTACCTTCACAATGGTATATACATGGATCTTTAGTTCAACACAAAATTGACAAAAATCTTCATTTCAAGTGAGCCATCGTTGACCACTGTTGAAAAAAATGGTTGGACAGCTTGTTGAGAATTTTGAAATTGGAAATTAGAGCTTACATAAAAGTTTGTAGAAAACTCGGTCATTCATTGAAGCAAATTTGTACTAAATTGAGGGAATTTTATGGGTCCCTTTATGTATCTCCTTGACAGTTCGTAGTTTGAAATAAGTTTTGTTACTGGTACGGAGTCAGTTAAAGATTCTGCAAAATCAGGAGGACCGGTGACTGCAGGGAAATTATTGAAAGTGATGGCAGATATACGATTCGCGATGTTGCAAAAGCTGTTTGCATTTCACTATCGAGAGTAAATTTAATTCTGAAGCGTATATTGTAAGCACGAAACATTACTGCCATATGCATACCCCATCTATTGATAGATGATAAAAAAGGGTACGCGTACAAACGGCAAAACAAACATTCAAAATGTTTTCAAATTTCAACTACAGACAATTTGCAAACATTAGTACTGGTGATGAGACTTGGGTTCATTATATCAAGACAGTTAGGGAAATTGGAAACCAGATATGGCTTATCAAACACAGTAAACAGCCTGTAGTTGCCAAAAGGCGAATGAGCAAAGAAGGCTCTCTATGCCATATTCTTCTCATGTGACGGTATATCCAAACAAGTTTCTGTGCATGAGGGCAAAAGTGTCACAGGTCGGTATTACCGAGATGTTGTACTTAAAACGCTCAAGATATATAATCAAAAAACGACGTCCAGTGACTGGCTTTCAACATGTTTGCCTACTCCATGATAATTCTCCAGCACATTCATCTAACATTGTAAGACAATTTCTGAAGTCGGAGAAGGTAACCGTCTTGTCGCACACGCCGTACTCACTAGATCTTGCTTTCTGCGACTTTTTCCTTTTTCCAAAACTGAAAAAGTTCTTATCTGGTTGTCGATATCAGTGCAGACAACCCCTTAGCTCTGCTGTATGTCTATGTCTCTAAGGTATACCCGAATCAGCCAACCGTTACGCATTTCTAAAATGGATTCACATACTGAAGTTATGTATTTCTAACCAAGGGAAATACTTTGAGGGGGATGGAAAGTTATTTTGATCATTAAAGTCGGTTCTTTTTAAAATATTACACATTACACATTACTTATAGAACATTCCTCGTATCTGTTATCGTCAGTCTGTAATAGTTTTACCCAGTATTTTGCGATATATAAAAACCTTACAGTCTGAAAATTTAACCGCCCTAGCTCACCAAAAACAAAGTTGTTTGAGTAGTTCTTTCTTACTCCGATTAACCTTTTATAAAATTGTAAATGAACACGTTCCACAGAACTACCTTTAATGAACTCTCATACTTGACCACCATAATTCAAAACAGGAGAAAAAATACTGATTTATTTTTTACTGAAATAGTAAATGTTTATTCATTTTAAAGCTTGTTCTTCTAAAACCTTTCCAGCAGAAGAAAATGACCCACCAGAAGTAACAACTAGCCCTAGTTCATGTGTCTTACGTATTAAAATATACTAGTGGAAAAAAAGACAGTGTACATGGGTATAATATGCTACAACTAAGAAGGTATATAAGAAATCGTCAAAAAAAATCTACAGGGTTTAATCTGCCCTTTATTTAACACCAGCTCAATTGATCAGCAGCGTCTTGGATAGAGATCAGTTTTCACAGACGTTCCCTAAACAAAGCTCAGCTCATCTATCCATTGGAATCGATGCATGCTTGGCAACGACGCCACATGGATGCGAAAAGTGTGCTGAAAAAATGGCTGGGTATTACCATTCCAGATTTTCACAAGCGCACGTGACATGTCAGCAAACGTCAACAGCACGTTTTTGGAGGCGACGTTAACGCTGCAACTCATCCCACATGTGCTTTATAGACGACATATCCGGTGACGTTGCAGGCTAGGGCAGCATATTCACATTGTTCTGGATTAAGAAGTCGGTGACGACCCGTGCGACGTGCGGGCGAGCATTATCCTGTTGTAGCGTGGAGTAACCTTGCTGCACAAATGGAAGGACATGAGGCCGCTGATTTCGTCACGGTATCTGATGCCTGTAAGTGTTCCGCCCACAACCACAAGAGCTGTTCTGCCACTGGATGAGATGCCATCCAACACCATAACACTACCTCCACCGAATGGACGTCGTTGAATCACACAACTCTCATGGAAACATTCACCAACACGACTGTGCATTCTAGCATTCTAGATGAAACCTGGACTCATCCACAAGCTAGCGGCGCGTGAAGGCCATATTTCACCATATAATTTAAATTATTATATAGTATAAAAGGTATAGAACTATCGGGCTCAGAAATCATACCGGTCGTGTTCATGAAGATCCTGTTGTAACAATTCTAAACCGATTCTTAAAATTCTGGTCATATTCGACGCAGAAATAATTTCTCTTTAACGACCATCCAATCTTATATCCATAATTGAACTGGACCAACAAGCCCTTCAACTTACAAAAAGTACATCTCGACATCGAAGTGACCTAAGTTTGTTTTCATTAGCTACAGAGTAAATTTCTTTATTCCTTCGTGAGTTCATACCCACTCCGGTGTAAATCGAAAGAAGATCAAATTTAGTATCACTCACCACCGACGAATCCTTCAATGGATGGAAACCAAAGACATTACGACTCATTATTTGACGCTTTCGTCCGATTTCGATTCTCCGCCTCCATTATCGCACAGTTTAAACGCCGTACCATTTTCGTGCCGTTTCTGGAAGATAAGTCTCAACGATTGGTCAATATCGGAGGTGTGGCAACCTTCACCTTTAGTAGTCATTGTCATTTGAGAGAATTTCAATCGTCAAATAATGAATTGTAATTTTTTTTAGAAACATTATTTTGCTGTTATAAAACATTTTATAAACATAATATTTGACAGTGTTCCATAGTGTAAAAAGAATTCCTGGGTAGTAGGGGGTCTGTTGGGGGGCCTTCACACGCCGGTAGCCTGTGGACTCATTCGTAAAAAGAGAACACGTGTCCTGTCCTGTTGCTTGAAGTGTATCTGTCATCTAAACCAGGTAAAACGTGCTACACGATGACGTTGCTGGAGAACATGACGTATGGCTGGACGTCTTGGACGTATGCCTCGTTCAAGCAATCGATTACGTACCGTTCGGGGCTAGTCGTCAAAGTAGCAGTTCTGAGTCGTTCACAGAGATGAACGACCCGATGTACGTGCCCTGGCGATTAGAAGTTATGCGTGGACGTCCTGACCGAGGACGGTCTCTGGTGGTTCCAAACTGTCGGTACCGTCTACACAAGGCATCAACAGTCTTTCGGTGTTCACCAAATAGTTTGGCGACGTCAGTGTGACAAACACCAGCGTCAATCTTGCTACGGCGCGGTATCTATCATTTTCATTCAACCTTGGCATAGCGTATCAAAAGCGTTTTAGCTCGACTGGCACAGAGTGCCAAGGTGAGATTTTAGGATCGAGCTATGTCCGTCGTCCTCCTTCCGACCGTACATACCAGAGGTAGGTCGTGGGGTTAGAGTTATAACAAATGGACATAATGGGTTTACAGTACGTACAAACCACTGTTGTGGGGTTAAATTTTCCCTTGTGGGGTTAATAAAATACTCTTGTGGGGTTGAAAAATAGTAAAGGAATATAGAAGGAAAAAAAACATAATGTAGCTCTCGTAAGTACGTCCGTCCGTCCGTCGTCAACAATTTCTTTAAACAACATCTCCTTCTAAACCACTTGGTCAGAAGGTTTTTTTGAAAATCTTCTTCTCAAAAAATAAAGAACCTAGAGATAAGATATCTAGCATGTAGCATTGTGTAGTGAAACTATTCCAAGTTTGTTAAAAAGTATAGCCCTAGGGTCAAAATAGGCCTCGCCCCGGGGTTTATTTGATTTATATAGGCATATATAGGAAAATTTCCAAAATCTCCAAAACCACAAGGACTAGAGCTTAGATATTTAGTAAGTAGCATTGTCTTGTGGACCTCTACCAAGTTTGTTCAAATTACGGCCGCGGGGTCAAAATTGGCCCCGCCCCGGGGGTCACTTGATTCATATAGGCCTTTATAGGAAAATTAAAAAAATGTTCTTGTCCAAAACCACAAGGCCCAGAGCTAAGATATTAGGTATGTAGCATTGTCTAGCAGACCTCTACTAAGTTTGTTCTAATCATGGTCAGGGGATTAAAATTGGCCCGACAAAGGTGGTCAATTGATTCCAACAACTACTTGACAGTTGGGATAAATAACTCTTTACCATGACAAGTTCATTTTTTTTATTAAATTATCCCTTAGTGTTACGATACTCAGGTGAGCGAAATAGGGTCATCATGGCCCTCTTGTTAAAACTTATGCTGGTTTTGTGTTTTAAGCGGCGGTCATATTTACGGTTACGCATCCGGCTTAGATAGACGTAGTTACTCGTAGTTAACCGTAGTTATAAACGTATTTCGAACTCATGATTTGTCCGTAGTTAGCCTAAAGATTTTCAACATGTTGAAAAATTCTCTACGGTCAGAGACCGTAGTTTGAACGTAGTTGACCCTAGCCGACCGTAAACTGAACGTAGTTGACCCTAGCCGACCGTAGTTTGAACGTAGTTGACCCTAGCCGACCGTAGATTGAACGTAGTTGACCCTAGCCGACCGTAGATTGAACGTAGTTGACCCTAGCCGACCGTAGATTGAACGTAGTTGACCCTAGCCGACCGTAGTTGACCCTGTTTGACCGAAGTGCTTACGGTAGTTGACTGTTGTAATATGACTCAACCATTTACACTACGTCTAATACTACGGTCAACTAGGGCTGGACTACGTCTTAAGGTACGGTCTAAGCTCTAAACCATGTGCTTTTAGGCAAAAAGTTTTTTTTTTATCTTCCTTTATAAATCTATATAAAACATTTTATCCCTGGTACGGGGCTAATTATGACCCCAGGGACATTATTTTAGCAAGTTTGTTAGAGGGTCACTAGATGATGTCAAATATCTATGTTTTACACCATATGGTTTAAGACAATTAGATTGTTAAATATTTTCCTTTTGGTTGCCATGGAAACCAGAGTTGTGCAAGGAATGAGCTTCTTTTATCATTTCTCTTGTAAATGACCACCCAAAGATCATTTCTGTGGAGTTTCTTCAAATTTAACACAGCCGTTTCAGAGGAAAAGTCCTTTAAATAATTGAAGACAGACAGACGGACGGACGACAGACACAATAGCACGCTAATAGCTCTCCCTGAGCTTTTCTGTAATAAATGTAATGAATTATTATACGACATTAACGCGTAACTGCGCATTTTAATGCATGATTGCTATCCATTTCTTCAGATTAGGATGTCAAAATGAACTTTTAAGAAAAATAAATGTTAATATTCGACTACTTACACATAATGATCTTTAGAATGCGTTTGACTGGGTATAAAGCTATTATAATGACTTCAAATGAATAAATATATATTATTGTCATATAAATGAAGGCTGAATAGAAAAGTTTTTAAAACATGTTGAAAAAATATACATATGAAATTGATATATTTGATTCTGGCCCATGCACCCCACCATACTTTCGGCGCCAAAAAGAGGTCTTGGGACTCTCTTTTTTCCTTAGTTATTGTTCATTCCATAAAGTAATTACAGATGTAATTTTCTTTTTGGTAAATTGTTCTTCATATGTTTACCCGTGTCCTTTATCAAAAGACCATGCTGACATACTATTTGTTCATATAGTTTTTCTGACTTTGCAACAAATTGAGACGACCATGGTCGAGTGGTTAAGGTCGCTGACTTCACTGTAATATCACACTGATAGAGGATTCGTGTGTTCGAGCCTTACGGAGGATGGGAGTCTAATACTGTCCGCCTCATATGACTCTGAGTGTTGAAAAGGGGCGTAAAACTCAAATAAACAATCAAACAAGCAAAGCAACAAATTATTTGTTCTTTACCAGCTCGCTTTACTGTAACTGTTTCGAAGTGGAAATTAAAACGGACAGACAACTTATTTATATGTCGTGGAAACCACCGAAACGTTCCGAAATACCACTTACCCTACAAAATGATCATAGGTATTTACATGTACATGACTAAATAATCTCTAAATGTAGATGTAATAAGCAGTTTGTTTTTTTATTCTATACACGAAAAAGCATGACAATGAATACCTTTTTATCTTCAAACAGACCAGTGCTATAGCAAATGTTAAAAAAACGAGTAAATTATGTCTAAAAGTATTTTAAAATTTAAGACGGCAGTTTTATTTTGATATGTCAAGACAAATACATAGATATAACGGACCCTATTGTAACATTCAAAATAATTGATTAAATATACAACATTTTGAAATGTTGGACCCGGGATAGTTATATTTGACTTTAAATCATAAATGGGGGTAACATTACTAACTAGCTATCTCTATTTTTTTATGATTATACAGATTATATAGCATTTTTAATTCCATGTTTACAAATTCCAAAAATACACAATTCAGAAGAAGGACTTGGTGAATGAGTTATAAATGATTCATTCTACACATTCAGTGAAACTGAACAATAATTTGATGGTTAGAAATGAATGCTTGTATTAGGATCTGTAATCCTTAAGTTCTTTTGAATCTTCGTTTACTTCAATCTATTAGATTATACGAATCCACCATGAGCTTCTATGTAGGATAAGGATATCTCACCCGAGGGGTCGGATTTTAACCAGGGACGAGGCTTGCCGAGTTCCCTGGTTAAAATTCCGACCCCGAGGGTGAGATATCCTTATCCTAGATAGACTGTCTCATGATGGATTATTTTTCTCCCACTCATTTTGAGAAAATACAAAACCCTCATGACAACATCGACAAAATTGGTAAAAATCTACTTTTTTACCTTATCGTTTACCACATCCAAAAGTTGCACAGCTGAAGAGATCGGTATTTTAAAGTACATACTAAAAGTATGTACCAAACAATTTCCCCGCGTACAGCCTTCTCCAGTGTGGTTGAATTAATTTACAGTTTAAAAATGTGAAGGTCGCATTTCGTCATCATGAGTGCATGAATACACAAAGTGTAAACAAATATTGAATAAACGACAATGTAAACAATATACATTTATTGTGTAACTATTTATGTCATGAGACACATCCAATAAAACAGTATTTAAATTAATAAAACAACATGTGTTTTGAATATTGAACAGTTAACTGCAACAGTTAGGAACTATTTGATAACGCGACAGTATTCTTCACTATGACTGCATAACAAGTCACAAAAGTTTAACGGGCGTGCGACTTTCACTCAGAATCAGAGTCGCTTGACACAATTATTCTTCGTCGTTTTGGATTAGGTTGACTGTAGTTATTGAAGTTAATGTTAAATGTGCAGTTCTTCATCATACTGCCGGCGAACATGCCTTCAACGACACTTTGTGTTTTCTTTTTCTTTTGCAAGACTGATTGTGAACTCATGTTTGGACTCTCGGCCTAGATGGAGAACGACCTTCTTCGCGATGTAAATCAACCTGATTCATTGGATCAATAGAGCTTGTGGAGGGTGGATACCTAATCATACTGAAAACTATCTTACATGAGTAAAAGTGGGAGAATACAAGAATCCACTAATGCGTGTTTACTATGCAGACGTAGTAGTAGTAAACGTAGTCCCGTCAATGTCGGAATGAATTCACGTGCGGTGGTCGCTCATGTAAGAAAGATGTTGCTAATGCAAGATAGGATTTTTTTATATGAGCTGAAAACCTATCTTACATGAGTAAAAGTGGAAGAAATACACCTGCTTAAATATATCGGCGGTATATAATCTCCTTTCTGAGTACGTACTATTCAAACTTTGGGCTACTTTTGTAACTTTAGCCTGAACAGTTTATGGCATATGAAGTTTTTTTAATACTCTTTACTAAAAAGAAATAATATAGTTTTAACATGCCACAATACATAATTACATAAAGTATAATAGAATTATAAACTTTTCATCATTCATCTAAAGTACGCTTTAACCAATTGTCTAAATTTTTCCTTAACAACTGATATAGATCTAATATTTACTTAGTATGACAATTACAAGTGGTACAAATGTAGTTATAAGTAAATGTTAATATTATTTTCTTCTAAATGCATTATGAAGTTTCTTAGTAGATGTATGTTGATATAAATGACGAAGTTCTGTTTGTATTGGTAATTTGATAAAATCGATTAATTAGTCATCTGAGTTGAATTCTTGACATAGAACAAGAGTGGAAAGTCTACGCGGGAATTTTGGAAATTCGTAGGTAAGCGGAACTTTGTAAAAGTGGTTATGTTATTTTAAAAAAAAATGCAGCATGGAATAAGCTCCAATATCTTGTATGGTGTCCTCGAGCATTAATTATAGACTGACAACGCCTGTGCATGCTGAGAATTAGCCAGTTGATCTTTAATTGTGGACTTCTGTTCTACTCCTCTGGTATGACAGCACAAAGTTCTGCGACTGTGATTGGCTGCACCGTTACAACAAGATTATTGTCCTCTGAAGTATGTCCCAGACACCATTCATTTGATTGAGGCCCGGGGATCTGGCAGGGCAGGCAAGAACTCGATTGTTTCACGAACAAAGTATAGGTTAGTGGGGCGGGCAGTGTGTGGGCGAGATAGTCCTGCATTAGAATAAAAACTGGACCAATATGTATCATCATATGGGCACACATTATGTTAGGAATCTGGCGACAATACCTTTCTACTGTCAAGGTACTGTTGTACACAAATGGAGGTCAGTTTTGTCATTGGCATATTGACATACCCTTTACCAAACTGGTCTAGTCCCAAATGGAATCAGGTTTAAAACGTTCATTCTTCTCGAAGTCTAGACAAAATCTTAACTCAGCAGTAACCGGTATTCAATTGCACATGGTCACGGACCAAAAGGCTATCTAAGTTGTTTCGTAAGTTTGTGTTGTACATGTAGAACGGCAATAATCATGTAAATGTGCTACATATTCTTGAATTGGAAATGAGTCCGAATGCACTCAACAACGCTGTGGGGACACTTTCAATGAGCGGTCAATCTGCCTCCGAGATACGTCTGTCTGCAACATGCAACATACCGACACCCCCGCTATTTTTCTCGTCGGGCGTAATGTTATGTTTTGCTTAATTATATTGAACATGTTGAATGCTCATTCAAACGCTGAATTGTTAAGCAGAAATTCAGACATGTGCTTTCAGTATACATGACGTCACAATCTTGATTTTCGAGCGTTATAAAGCCCCCGTGCTTCCTCACACCGTGTATCCGGATAATATGAACACTCTTAAATACAAATTAACACAGAGGTATGAATTTAAAAATATTTCATATTTTTGATATGTTTTTGAAATATTTGCATGTGATATTAAAATTTGTTTATAAGTAAACATCCAGCATTGTTTGTATAGTCTCTATGTAAAATGCCATTTAATTATTTGATCTCGTTGATTAGAAATCGTCAGATTTTCATTTTAAGTTGTCATTTTCTTGAGAAATGTTGGTCTTTGTTCTTCTACATACCTCATTTTAAATTATTTTGTACTGAAACTTACACAAAATTACGCGTAAATGTATGCAGAACGATAGTGTACAAATGATTATTTTTTTTTGAAAAATAGTCTCACAATTAAACACCAAAGTGAACTTGTACAATTTGGTTTGGATCAAGTGAACGCCATCCTGAAAAACACATGGATAAAAAGAACTCACAAATGGATAACTGTCAACGTGGTCACAGTGACTTTTATTATTTGTATTTTTAAAGCATATCACACATGTTGCATTTATTTTCTTTATCGTTTATGTGACAAAACATCTATAGGATTATTGAGTCTGTTTCTAAGATTTGTGTGTTGTAATTTTTTGACTTTGTAGGACTTTTTCTTTGCAGTAGGTACATTTGAAGACTTTGGAAATCCATTGGAGAAACCTGAAAAAAAATGAAAAGAAGTTATGCTATCATATAAAGACATTTCAACATGTTTTTATATAACAAACATTTTCTTCCAATACTATTCATATAAATCAATTCATAAAAAATGTTTATAACACATTTATCGTGGAGGACATGCCTTGTCATACCCGACTAGTATCCCATGTACACTTGGAACCGCGATATACACAGTACCGCGAGTGCCCGGATAATAACAATGACTGACGCATGCGCATCGCCTCCATTTCCGTTTTCGTCTGGCATTTGTTGGCAGGGAACCAGACTTTTGTTTACATGTGCATGCCGCGACTTTAAAACATTTTTCATCGATGAGTTTTGCCATTTCTAGAGTCAAGTCAATGTATCGTTCATACTGTCATTTGAATTCGATTCAAATTAATACTGCTATATAATTGTGTCAAATTTAATGCATTTTATCTCTTAAAAAACTTTTTTTAGATTTCTGCAAATGACAGATGGTGCGCACACTGTTTGGAGTTTAGTACTTTCGCAGGAATTTCCCGCGTGATTTCGTATCTAGCTTTTGATTGGCCGATTAGCGGTTTTTAGCTCACCTAATTCATCAGGTGAGATTCGTTGAATGTCCGGCGTCCGTCGTACGTCCACAATTAGTTTGTTTACACTCCAGCAACCGCAGCTCTGGACGAACCGTGATTAAACTTGCTCACAATGTATATGGCCGCAATGTCTCGGCTAAGTTAGATTATGGGCAAAATCGGACAATAACTTCTAGAGTTATGGGCCCTTGAATTACAAAATTTGCTATATTTAGCTTGTTTACACTCTAGCGCCTTCATTTATTCACCAATGCTAATAATATTTCCAGTAAATGTGTATAACCAAAAGATCTTGGACAAGTTCGATTATGGGCGGAATCGGACCAGAACTTCAAGAGTTATGGGCCATTTACTTTGAAAATTTGCTACATTTTAGCTTGTTTACACTCTAGCACCTTCATTTATTCACCGATCCTAATAATATTTTCAGTAAATGTGTATAACCATAAGATCTTGGACAAGTTGGATTATGGGCAAAATCGGACAATAACTTCTAGAGTTATGGGCCCTTGAATTACCAAATATGCTATATTTAGCTTGTTTACACTCTGAGAGCGCCTTCATTTATCACCAATATTAATAATATTTCCAGTAAATGTGTATAACCATAAGATCTTGGACAAGTTCGATTATTGGCGGAATCGGACTAGAACTTCAAGAGTTATGGGCCCTTGACTTTGAAAATTTGCTATATTTTAGCTTGTTTACACTCTAGCGCCTTCATTTATTCACCGATCGTTATAATATTTCCAATAAATGAGTATGACCAAAAGATCTTGGACAAGTTTGATTATGGGCGAAATCGGACCAGAACTCCAAGAGTTATGGGCCCTTGACTTTGAAAAATTTGCTATATTTTAGCTTATTTACACTCTAACGCCTTCATTTATTCACCGATCCTAATCATATTTACAATGAATGTGTATGACCTTATGGTTTTGGACAAGTTCAGTTATGGGTGGAATCGGACCACAACTTCAAGAGTTATGGGCCCTTGGATTAGAAAATTTGCTACGTTTTAGCTTGTCTAACAGTATTATACCTTCATTGTTAGTTTTGATCCCAAAATCTACGTAGAAATGAGATTTACGAGATGGAAACTATATTACCTGTTCATTAATTATTGTGCCTTTGTTCTCAGGTGAGCGATAAAGGGCCATCGTGGCCCTCTTGTTTGTATACATGGTAAAAATAAACATGGCCGTCAGTGTGTCATAGAATGCAAGCAGATGACGTATGTTTTCATTGTTTTTTAGAGAATTTTTATGTTCTTTGACACGAAGAAGGATTATTTATATAAATCAAATGGTTTAATGATTGCATACTAGCATTGTCGTGAATTTTAGGCTTAGTAAAGAGTTAGACTCGCGGTATTTCGTATGACCAGTATATATGAATCCTTTCGAATATAGCACCTCGGGGAAGCTCTATTCGGTGAATGGCACTGAGCTGTATACGGGAAAAAGCATGTACAAAGTCGAATGCAGCTCACATACACTTTGAACAGAATGAAAATATAAAAATGGTAACGAAAACAAGCAATTTGGCTGAAAGTCTTTTATCATTCTAACAGATTGATATAACAATCATCGCAATTTTCTTAAAATAAAATCGGGACAGACAACATACGGACAAATAAACAGCTGAACGACTGGTGTGGCTGATTTAATGAGGTTATCTCTTCGATATTTGTGTTTACATTGGAGGGGACTATAGCTTTGTCCTCCGTTCGTCCGCCTGTCTGTCTATCCGCCTCTATAATGTTAACCAACAATACTGTACAAGATTATCCCCAGATTACAGAATAAACTGAAACAACCTTAATATGTCATATCATTTGGGCATGTACATGACAGAAAGACAGAGGGACGGGCGGACAATTCCTTTACCTACATACAATATCATTGCATCGTAAATGCATATCTTGTTGCCATGTGTTTGTTGAAACAACGAATTTATCATCATTAATAATTGGTTGATTGTATCTTGCATCAGATAATTAATGGAGAATCTCTATCCGAGTAAAAACAACAACTACTCCGAATACAACTTCTTATTGAGTACGAGAGCTATATTCGGCGAATAGAACTCCCAGGGAAGCTGTATTCTAGGGTGTGACCGTGAATGCCTAAAAAGAGAAATGTATTTCAATTACCTTCTTCTGATAGTATGTTTTGATAAATATGTTCTTTTAAAACTTTAAACCCACAACATACATGTAATGTTCATAATGTATACTATATCTGTGATGCATGATCTCATAGTACGATGCGTGTATGCTCTCTTTATCTCATATACACTTTAAATAGTTGCCACCCAGCCTTCGTAGTGATTAGTGTAATCTCTCCAAAGCAACACCCTTTGGGAGTAGCAAAATTATGTTGTTGTTCAGAGGTTATTGCTCTAGAGAGGTTAATTTCATAGGTAAATCATGCAGTGGGAAAAATCATGCTATTGTTGAAGGGAGGTTGTTGCTCAAGAGAATGTCGCTCATGAGGGGTTGTACTGTGCATGGTGTTATTTAATGTGTACTTACTTACTTAGACCTCTTCGACCCATGGGGGAACATGGGTTATCCACCACTCTATGCCATCTGGGCCGGACCCGAGTCCTTGCTTTTGCCTCATTCCAGGACATGGAGAGTCTTGAGTTCCTTGTCCAGTGTTCTTCTCTGTGTCAGGACAGGTCTTCCTCGTCTTCTCTTGCCCTGCGGGTTCCAGTCAAGAGAATGGTGGACAATATTTTTGGGTCTTTGTGGAGGATGTATCCGATCCTTTTCATGGAGTTGGTCTTGCCTGTATTGATAGTCAGTCTTTAGATTGCGCATCCTGTTGAAGACGCACATTTTTCTGGCAGTTGTGGAACATTAGGCTGATGTCTTCATCAAAGTCCAGATCTACTAGTCTCTTTGTGAAACTAATGGAGGCCGCGTGGTACATCGATGGTTTTCTTCATTATCAAACTTCACAATCGACTAAACAATCAAAATACTCAAAATAATTGTTTTACAAACTAAACAAGTACACGACATGCGCAAACATACATTTGTGTAATTAAATACATTTCTTTTTGTACATTAAACAACAACTTTAAGTTGCATAATCGTGCATTGCTGCTAATCTAACATGTTGAGTTAAATGCGTATACTTGTCCAAAGGTGCAAGATGAAAATAGGAGTCTTTTCTTTTTTTATAACCCTGGTGCTGGTGTACATGTATACATTGTATTTTCTTAATTAAGTTTTGTTTTCTTATATTTTATGTATTTCTTTATGTATCATGTATGACCTTGGTGGTAGTAGCAAATATTCAAACGAGAACTTTGAAGACAGAAGTGGAGAAGGCTTTCATGTGAACTGCAGTTGAACATGGGTCAGTCGGCCCTAAGCCATGGGGGAACTCCGTTCTGAAACTGCGGGGAAGGGTGATTGCACACACATATCTATGATCAAAACCGGTGTAAATCTATCTATCTAGGTAAGTAAACTCCGAGTACTTCAGAAGTTTATACATCAGTCAGTGGATACACGTTGTGATTAAAAGGTATTTATTAACATAATAATGCATTTATTTTGTAAAAAGTAAGATGTATGTTTAAAAATAAGTTATTATTTGATTTGAATGAATACAAATCATTGTTTGTTTCATGATATTTTACAATGATTTTAAATGTGGATTTTAAGTGAGATTAGTACACATTGGACTAAAAACATTAAAAAGCTAATTTTTTACAAACTATAGGGCCTCGTTTCATCAATATATTCTTATCTTACGTAAGATTCTTTCCTACGAAGACACTTACGACAAAAGTTTCGAAATTCTTAATCCGTTTTATCAACTGTTCTTATCTAAATGTGTAAAGACCGCGACACAGTCTACACGGGTAAGTCTATTCACCGGCCCTAGCTATGTAAATAAGAAAAATACAATTGATTCTATACATATATTATCACAGACGCTTGTTTTATTTTACTTCTCAGCCGAATTTTGTAAATTATATACCAAATTAAAGATGAAGCTCTCATCTTTCAGAAAATGTAAACTATCTTATCTGAAAATATGTTTTTTTAAACAATGTGAACATTGGCTCATGATATTATGTGTTTTTGAGTCGCTCAAACTTGCACATAAAGTTCCTTTATTCGCACATCTATGTATGTTGGACAACCTAACCGTACCTTTTATGATTAATGCTGATCAGATCAAATTAGTATCGTTTGAGCAATAAGATTTCACAGTGAGAATCGGAGAAGAACAGTTAATAAATACGAAAACTTCAGATGCATTTTAATACCTATTAGCTTTATTTTTCAATTTTTATCATGAAAATTTGTTTTATGGCTATTAAACGCACATACGATCGGTTAAAGAGAAATACCAAAAGGTTTCTTTTGAAGATAAAAATATGTTTACGGTCTTAAAATAAGTTTTAAAAATATCAGATTGCCAACAAGTTATTACATCAGCGATACGCACATACGCACGTGCGTAACGTTAATTTGAAAAGTGAACAATATAAAAATGCCATCTACGTCGAAAGCTAATATCATGTTTAATTATCGTCAATCATAGTGTTTGAAATAAAATGCATTATTCAAAAAAATAATATTTGACAGTGCTTCTAATCCCTGCAAATACAACTGAAAGTTCACCATTTTTAGTTCTAATTTAAACTAGAAATGTGTCCGGAGGACACGAACGCCTCCCCGAGAGAAAATATTTGGATTTTAAGTGAAATCGAACTTGACCTGTATTTTGTTATTATATTCCTTCATGTAAAATATGAAACCAATTCTAGAAATACTTCTTGAATAAAATATCCTTAAAATATTTAATATGTTTCGTTATTTATGTCGTTTTTGCTTCTTCAGAAATAATTCTGCATCAGTTTCTGAGTTTATCTATGAAGACTTGCTATGAATTGAAATGTTGTACTTTGTATACACAGATTCTTTTGAGGACTCCATAAAACAAATTATGGTGACATTAGTAAATACAGATACCAGTGCCTAATGTGATTTTGATTTAGATAGATAAACATTGCTTTGCATGAATTTGGGTGCAAATATATTCAGCCACTGTTTTGCTGTATTAATGTTTGATATGAACATGAAATCCAAGGACAACTGTATAATCTTAAATCTGTATTACCTTGTTTACATCTTGTTGTTAATGCACATATTGTGATAAAAAAAATTCCAACTGAGAGCCCATGCATGCAAGTACTTCATTGTGACTTTAGTATATCATCAATTATAATTTATTTATTATTTTATTCAGTTTGTTGAATATACATGTAGTATGATACAGGTATAAGTTATTTAAAACTACCAGTAAACATGCAATTGTATCCTTGACAACATGAATTCAGTGAAGCAAATGATATCAGTAAACTTTATAAAATGCATTTGTATGAATTTGAAATAAATGATGCGCAACTGAAAGATGTTCTTAACCATTAATGTTCAGTTATGGATGAAATATTCCACAGCTATACTGAACCTCTGTTGTTATAAAATCTCCTAACTGTGAGTAATGATATGACAAGCAGAAATATATCTTACATCGCACTCAACAGTCTTAAAATAAAAGGCTGTCTCATAATAATAAAGGCAGAAGCCGCGTTTTCTTATCTTTAAGAAAGCCCATGAGCTATCGTAAAGTTAAGTAAGAATCTTTCCCAAACTTAAGAATTCGTAGCTAAGAAAATATTGATGAAACGTATTTTAATGCTAAGAAGGGAGATAAGACACTTCTTACTTAAAAAGTGGCGTAAGATGTTTGATGAAACGGGGCCTAGTACTTTATTTTAATATTTTACATATGATCTCATTATAATTCTAGTACTATCTATGATATTGTTTTTGTCTTGTTTTTTTATCATTAAATAATTATGATTTAATCTCAAACATCATTTAATTAGCATATTATTTGATTGTTTATTATCTGTGACCCCATTAATAACCATCTGTGATTATATTTTTACCATAAAAAAACTATATTTACTGGGACCAAACTTTTTCTCGGTCTTACTCGGTATAAAGTTACATTTTTCGGTAGTGAACGTTCTCTTTTCACTATTGCTTCAATTTTAAATTTATAAATCAAAGAAATATTCAATCATTAATTACGTTTTCATGATGATAATTACTGATAAGGCAACATTTGATATGCATCCTTAGCCTTGATTAATGCTCTTTTAACAGCATGTTCATAAACCATGAATTATAATATAAATTTGAAACAAGAGTGCCAGGTCACAAAATACGCCCGTCAAAAGGTTTGGGATGCTATGGCCATAAACAGTTTCATTAAGTTTGATGAGGATCCGAATAAAACTGCAGACACCATTGTGGACGCCGCCAGCACCCCGCCACGGTTCCCAAATTTGAAAAAAGGATAAATGCAACTATGCTTATTCACTAAAAAAATAGTATGAAAATAGCAAATTATACTATATGTACAGCAAATCCATAAATAACACTAGGACAATTATAAAAGCTACTTTAACGAGAACTTTAATGTCAAGTGTTAAAGTGATATATTAGATACTGTAACCTCGAGCTATGTATTTTAATTGACACATGACTAAGACTATTTCATCAGATGTTCAGTTGTGTGTCTTGTATACTTGTGCATATAATATACTTGTGTATTTTATATACGTGTGTATCTTACATGTACTATTCGTACTATCTGTGAATGATATGATATAAACTTGGTTAAATAGAAACAAAATTGAAAAAATATATAGTTTATTTCAAGATAATAGGCCTTTGGCCTAGGAATCTACATCATATAATAACTTGACATACATTTCATATATACGTGTTAATACATAGCACACAATACAAAACTTACTTTGATTGAACATTTAACATACTGTATATAATGCATCTAAATTTTAACAATATGTATATACATTTATAACATATAAACACTGAAAAAGCGTCCCTGAACTATTGAAAGGCGGAACCGATATTCGAATACGCGACCTTTCGTTAAGTGGTCCAGCGCCTTACCACTGTATCACAGATCACCTATGTGTCAATAAACTTGAATTGAATTGGTAAACACGCCGTAATGAGTGATTTGATCACGTTTATAATTTAATAAACACACATCTTATCATGAAAGAATGATAATGTGTATAACTCATGTTCACTAAAATGATACTACATTGTAGTACACTAGCTGGTTTATTTTCATTCAAATACACGCACCTATTATGTAGTTGAATATTTAACAGTGTATAAACAATTAATACGAGTATTGTAATCAGTGTTCGTTTGACGTTGTATTTCACTTGAATGCATGACTACTGTATTAATTGAACTACGTATAGAAGTCTCTCATAAACCTACGTTACTGAAGTATACAAATTGATAATTTAACTATGATTGATTGTTGTATAGAATAGACAAGACATGCATGCACCTGTCTCCGTGGTCGAGTGGTTGATGTCGTTAACTTCAATCACTGTAACCTCTCACTGATAGATGGTCGTGGGTTTGAGCCCCGCTACCAACCATGTCTCTTTATGTGAGAAAGTAGGCAGTTGGTTACGGAGGATGGGAGTCTAGTACTGATTCTTCTCGGGAACGATAGTTAGGTTACTTGTCCGCCTCATATAAACTCAAATAAACCAACCAACCAACAAACAGGCAGGCATACATGCATTTACCTGAAGGTACATAATGCGAAATAGTAAAAAACTTATGTTTACATAGGTATTTACAAGACAGAATAACATTGCAGATTATGAAGTTATCATAATTTCAATTAGTTAATTTGAACTACATACACGCACACACATAACCCGAACACATTAAACTCAGAACAAGTATCGTGGTTATGGGTGTGATTTAGTACAGAGAGAAGCAATAAAGATACAAACAAAATGTAGATGTACGATATTAGTCTACTACATATTTCCTTGCGACTTTTTTGGACATCGTAAACCCAGTTCACATCACTGCTGTACACCTTTCTAAGACCAATGTTTTGGGGAAAATCGGTGAGTTTCTTACGGCATCCTCATGACCTCCGTACAAATTCTGCAGATCTGTCGCGTATTCCCTTTGTATTTATGCTTCATGTGTGAGGAGAGAACAGTTGGGACTGCTGTCCGTCAAGAGGTTGTGGGCCTTGACGCCAAGCACGGATGACACCAATGTATTTCTCATCTTCCCAGTCAACGGCAGACAGAAGAAAGACTGGGGCTCTGGTCCGCATCCAGTTGTGCAAGGTTATAGCTCCTGACAAAACTGTATTGCAGCGCCGTCAACAAACACCTTTAACGATGTACCAAGACGGCTGAGGCATTATTAAACACACGTCGTCTAGCATAAGATTGTCGGCAGTTGGACACTCTTATCGGGCATCGCGTGATGCGCTAGGTGACCAACAGAAGCAACTCGACAAACACGTTGCGGTCCATCCTTATGTAGCTTACGTAATCGAAATCGAACTCCCTCTCCAACTCTTAGAAAAAGGGTATGGTACTGACAAAACAATCGTCGCCTCTCCATGACTTGTCCCACCAACGCCTCTCTATCTCGTCTTCTTTGGCGGGACTAATCAAACAACGTTTGGCATTCGTAAAGGGCCTGTCACACTAAAGCGTATTAGGCCAGCTAGTGCGGAACGTATTAGAGATTGTCTAATCCGGTGGCTAATGCTGGCGAACGTCGGAAACATTAAAAAGAAGCCGCCTTTTGGACGTACACATAGCGTTTGCCGAACTCGTTTAACGAAGACAGAACCTTTGAGTAACGACCGAGAAACGTTTTCATAACTTATGCCCACCGAATACAGAATTCCACAAATTTTGTTAGCGTGTGCTAGGCGTGTACATAACGTTCATGACGAGTGGAGAACGTGTGTGTAACCTGCTCCAAACGTATTAGTAGCGAATTAGAGCAGTATTTATATATTTTAAACACCCGCCGCCTTCCGATCCAAGGCTGGGCGTGTTCCTCTTCCGACTACTACTCCTAGTTATTTAGTAAATTGTCTCATACATGGAATACAGTTTAAGGGCCTGTCACACTACAGCGTATTAGGCCAATGTGTGCGGAACGTATTAAATTTTGTCTAATACGGTGGTGAACGCTGGCGAACGTCGGAAACATCAAAGAGAAGCCGCCTTTCAGACGCACACAGCGTTTCTCGGACGTGTTTAACGAATATATAACCTTGGGGGTAACGACCGAAAAACGTTTCATAGCTTATGTCCAGGTCCAGCGAATACAGAATTACACGAACTTTTTTAGCGTGTGTTAGGCGTGTGCGTAACGTTCATGACGAGTGAAGATCGACTGTGTAACTTGCTCCGAACGTATTACAATGTAGTAGTGAATTAGAGCAGTATTCATATATTTCAAACTCATGCCGCCTCCCGATCCAAGAATGAACACGTCCATGCTGTCCTCTTCCTCTTTCTACTCCTAGTTCGGTGCACAGCATACTGTGTAAGGTTTAAAAGATTTTGTTGGTGTTGCAAAACAGCTAAGTGTACGCGCTCAGTATCAGTCATGTTTGACGAATGATATCAGTCATGTACACAAGTTAATTAGTAAATTTTCTCTATACATAAAATACAGTTTAGTAAGCATTGCCCTTATTTTCGTCGCCTTTATGTCTTGATACGTTGTAAGAACGTTTGTCAAACGTTAAATATGCGTTACTCTAGCGTTGGGAAACATCAAGTCCATCTTATACGCTTCAAGAACGCCCTACACACGTTATAAAATAAGTTAAACAAACGTTACGCATACGTTTAAAACATGCTGTGTGAACGCTAGATAATGTACCGGTGTAAATATATATGGGATGGAGACCTTTTGTTCAATAAACTAACTTACGAACTACTACTGGACGATAAATGTATTAATACGTGTATGTTTGATGAACTAAGATCTGAACAAGTCTCATGTAGCACTAACTTTGTAGATTAAAAAATACACTCGGACAAATTCATGAGTAACAAAATTGGTCAGGTGGTCAATGTTACGAATTTTTAAACAGAGCTAACACGTGTATTGACATGCAAGTACATAGCTTTGGTGGCGCGACCTGTGATGCTTTTTAGAGGGATGGCTGAAAACTGATAAGAAAACTGTTTTACGCTGATCAGAACATTTCTCCAGACTAAATTAGATACTTAGTATTGATACAAGTGAGATTTACATAACTCGCTCACACAGACTCGGGGTTAAATACCCGCCATTGTCAACTTTAGAGATTATGGGGACACAGGATACATCATGGAGGAGGTTGAACTTGCTCAAGAACTGTCCTGGCTTTTCGATTGATCATGACTTACCCAAAGAAATAGTCTGCGAAATTTTGACTAAAATATAAAACATACCGTGTGTTCAGAACCTGGGATCAAAAGTCAGCATATGATACCGTGCAAACTTAAGTTATAGCTAATATGATGAATTACCACCGTCGAATCATTATGTAAACTATAACAAACTAACACACATTGAATTTATCAACAGTCATGACAAGAGGCCAACAACAGACTGAAATCCTCAAATGCCTAACAACACGACACAGCATAAAACTAGACAAGTACAAAATATTGTGTTTCCAACAAGTGCGAATTGTGTAAGCCCACCCCTGGAGTTCCAATCACTGGGTACGCAACTACTCAATTAACAAAACACTTTCACAAATATGTTGCATAACACAGGTGACAATAAAAGGGTGTGTTAATCAACCGTGCATAACATCTACTATTATGTGTGTGAAGTTGGCAAAACAATCGACAATCGACATTTAATGCCTAGCTCGACAATCGACATTCATCTCGACATTCGTAAAACAGACTATATGGCCATCATAATAATGTAAATTTCGAATGTCTAGCTAGACAATCGACATTCATCTCGACATTCGAAGTTACGACAGTATCGCCGTCAAAGTAAAGAAATTTCGAATGTCTAGCTAGACAATCGACATTCATCTCGACATTCGAAGTTACGACTGATTCGCCGTCAAAGTAAAGAAATTTCGAATGTCTAGCTAGACATTCGATATTCATCTCGACATTCGAAAAACAGAGTGTATCGCCAACATAGTAATGCAATTTTGAATGTCTAGCTCGACAATCGACATTCATCTCGACATTCGAAAAACGGACTGTTCCGCCGTCAAAGTAATGAAATTTCAAATGTCCAGCTAGACGATCGACATTCATCTCGACATTCGAAGTTACGACTGTATCGCCGCCAAAGTAAAGAAATTTTGAATGTCTAGCTCGACAATCGACATTCATCTCGACATTCGGAAAACAGAGTGTGTCGCCATCATAATAATGCAAATTTCGAATGTCTAGCTAGACAATCGACATTCATCTCGACATTCGAAAAACGGACTGTATCGCCGTCAAAGAAATGAAATTTCGAATGTCTAGCTAGACAATCGACATTCATCTCGACATTCGGAGTTACGACTGTATCGCCGTCAAAGTAAAGAAATTTCGAATGTCTAGCTAGACAATCGACATTCATCTCGACATTCGAAAAACGGACTGTATCGCCGTCAAAGTAATGAAATTTCGAATGTCTTGCTAGACAATTATCGATTGCGATAGTTAAACCAAGATAAGGTTTTTCGGAAACTTGTTGAAGATGTCACCACGTACGAGGGATGTTCGATAAGTAATGTGTATTGTGTAATATTAAAAAATAACCGACTTTAATGATCAAAATAAATTTCCATCCCCACAAAGTATTTCCCGTGGTTAGAAATAAACTCTTCTAACTTCAGTCTGTGAATACATTTCTGAAATGCGTCAATGATGGCTGATTTGGGTATACCTCATAAACACTGACAAACGGCTTGTCTGTACTGATATCGACAACCAGATAAGGACTTTTCTGTTTTGGAAAATGGAAAGAGAGCAAGATCTGGTGATCTTGTTGTGCGACAAGACGGGTTACCTTCTCTAACTTCAGAAATTGGTTTACAATGACAGATGAATGTGCTGTAGGCAAACATGTTGAAAGCCAGTCACTGGACGTCGTTTTTTTTGATAATATATATTGAGCTTTTAAAGTACAACATTACGGTATTACCGACCTGTGGCACTTTTGATCTTAGACACAGAAACTTGTTAGGCTATACCATCACATGAGAAAAATATGGCATAGATGGCCTTCTTTGCTCATTACCCTTTTGGCAAATACTGTGTTTGATTAGCCATATCTTGTTTCCAATTATCCTAACTGGCTCGACATATTGAACCAAAGTCTCATCACCAGTATCAATGTTTGCTGAAACTTGGAAACTTTCGAGCAATGGTTTTGCCGTTTGTACGCGTACCGTTTTTGAACATCAATCTGTACAGGGGGTATCCATATGGCAGTAATAGTTCTTACTTCAAAAAATACGCTTCAGAATGAAATTTACTCTCGATAGTGTAATGCCAACAGCTTTGGCAACATCGCGAATCGCGTATCTGACATCCCTTTAAATGATTTCCATGACTTTGGAGACATTAGTTAAGCTAGTTGTAGTCACCGGTCGTCCTAATTTTGCAGAATTTTTTAAGTAAGTTTTATGTAAGCTCTAATTTCTTCAAAATTCTCAACACGCGTTCCAATTATATATATATATACCATTGTAAAGGTGTTGAATAGAGCTGTCGTATAAATATTAGTGAAATCGTGCATATTGTTTTCGTGTTATAGTATAATATACGCAATATATATCGAACATCCCTCGTAGTGTGTAGAAATGTGGAGTTTTATTGTTTGTACTCAAAAACGTAGCATTTTTTCGCGCTAAATTGCATACACCACATGTTTGCAGAGTTCAAGTTGTTTGAGGTCTTCTTGAAGTATATCATAGTCTTTCTAGTTGCTAATTTTCCTATGTAGAAAACAATCGTCCACAAAAAGGCGCACTTGAGATGATACTGATTTCGCCAAGACATTTATATTGCACAAAAAGAGTAACGGGCCGTGAACTGTAACCTGTGGTAGCACGTGGTAGAACATCCACCTTCAATAACAACGTGCATGTGTCTCGTAGACAAGAAAGAGTCTAACCACTCGTAAATAGCACCGTTTATACAAAAACTTTTCACTTTACACAGAAGTTCAGCATGTGGGACAGTATTAAATGCTTTAGAGAAATCAACATAATAACGTCTGTTTGGAAGCCTTCATCATTGACTGTACATAAGGAGGTCATTAAAAGGTCCCAAAAGTTACGTCTCACACGAATATACAGAGCGAAAACCATGGTTCAAGTTGGTCAATAGTTTGTTTCTTCCAAGATGATTTAACAAATATTTACACATTATGTGTTCTAGCATCTTGCAAAAATGGATGTTAATGGCACAGACTTGAATTGTTTCTGAGGTATTGAGGTCGTGTAGAAAATACCGAGCTGATAATAAACTGATCAATAAGGATTAGGGCCTTTCCTTTCCCATTGTTTATCAGGTGACCGGTGCAGTACTACGATTATTCTGGCGTTTAGCTTTAATATATCTCCAGAATGGCTTACTGTTGTTGTTTGCTAGTCCTTCCTCAATTATATTGTTGATAAACATGTAGTTGATTTCAGTCTTTTTAAATTCCTTCCTACAAAGCTTTTGATAATCTTTAAAGTGTATTAAATGTTGTTGTTGTTTTTTCTTTGCATGATTATAAAGTCTTGCTTTCTTCCTGGTACTATGATTTGTAGAGAATGTCCAGATTTAGAGTTACTGTTCGATAAACGTTCCGACCTATGACTGGTTGATGACGACACTGACGATTGCATAAATATTTTTAGGGCTACTTGTGTGCACTGTACTGAATGGGTTTGAGGAATTTAGCGAGTCTATGCTGGTCGCGGATAAAAGATATTACTGATATGCAGCTCGTAACTTTTAAAAGTAAAACTACCTAGCTGTGGTCACACGCACACATGAGCAACAGAACCATACTACACTCCAACCACAGAAGAAATAAATACTATGGTACGCAAAAAGTGGCCTTATTGTTTGTATGTACAATGTACTAAGTTATCGCACTTTTATGATGAGGCGTTTTTTTGTGGACGTCAGCATACAAGTTTCTGTTTTATTAAGTTTATTTTCGTAATACGTAGTGACACTGATAATACGGGGAAGTCAAACACCGGGGTCCGCTTCGACCTTGCCAGGCTATAGACAATGCGTACGTTAGAAAAGGTTCAAGGTGATACACTACAATTTCAAATGTTTTACCATTTTGGCCGCCATTTTGTTTATAACAACTAAGTTCTCGTTCTCGTGATGGCATATTTTTTACATCGTAATAACATTAATCACTTATATTTTTTTTTCTATCTGTTTACAAGAAATAGAAAGCAAAAATATTTGAAGTTTTTAAGAAAAGTTTTAGTTAAAAAACACAAACTCTTTTGTTTAACTGTGTGAAAAGCGTCTGCATTAAGTCTGCGCATAAACGCTTGACAGGAAGTAGAATGACCTCACTTTTTGCTTACGACCATTCTCTACCTAGAGTTGTCGTTCCTTTTTAATAGTGCTCGACTTCCCTTTTCCACCGAGAAATCTGTCTCGCGAACGGATACGAATATCTAGGGCATCGCGAAGGAGGTCGTTATTCGTTATAAATGTTTTTTGCAAAGCAAAAGGACTGATAAACTTCATTCTGATTTTGTGAACTGTGTTTTTGATGATAATGAAATTGTTCCTTTCACAGAAATCTGGACAGATTCATTTTGGTTAATGGTTTTGAATATTTTGTAATGCATAGAGACAATATTAGAAATACATCTCAACGTAAGTCAGGTCACATTATTATTTATGTGAAAACTGACTTGATCACTAATGATACACTGTTGTTTTCGTTTCAAGACAAAGAGATTTACTATGTCAGTCCAGATGTGTCGCAGGGTCAGGTTTTATGCTAGTGGCCATAATAGTCCACCATACATTGTATACATTTACATCCGATTATTTTTCAGCTCTCTTTTAACATCATAATTTGCCATTAAATCATTTACTATCATTTAAAACAGCTTTTTAACCTTTCGGTAGAATAATTTACTACTACATGTATTAGTTTATTTCAGTATATCCGCGACACGCATGCGCGCCAAAAACACGTCTTCCTTCGTGAAAAAGGTTTATATTGAATACGACGTGTGTATGAATCTGTCTTACAAGATAATTTTAATGTTGATGTTTTACCAAAAGATTACCAAACAGATAAAACATTCAAAAAAAGTTCACAGGATAATGGACAAGTGAAAGGAAAACTATTGTTAGATTTTTGCAATAGATTAATAAAAGATGGAAAGGATAAAGATTGTGACTTGGGTAAATATACATTCGTGAGTAGTAGGGATTGTAGTGTGGTTTATCATTTATTGTGTAAAATAATATGTGTGATAATATATTACCTTTGATATTGATTGTCCTTATAGTATCTGACCACAGTCTTATAAATGTTCTTTTGAATATAAGAAAACTATCGATGATATGTTTGATAATATTTATGTAGGTCAGAATTTAGAGTGACGCATGCATAATAAGGCTTTTTAAACAGGAGCACAAAACTAGTAACATTGTGAAACATAATAAATAACAAATGTGGGAACATATCTTACGAGATAAACTTTTATCAGGGTCTTTGCTTACTCAAGTTGTTAAAATCAATTCAACATTACTCATGTGAAGCTATACATATTGTTGACAAACAGCGTATGAATAAATTCATGTGAATCGGCTCATTTGCATATTATATGAACGACCGTGCCATATCGTTTTTACGGGACGGCCAAAAGGGCACGGGTGTGTGATAAAAATGTATATTGAATTACATGTATTATCAAATGGAAAAATACAGAATATTTTGTGATTTACAAAATGATATTTCATTAAGTTGCTCATAGAAGGATATAGATAACTGTACACAAAAAATATAAAACATTTAGGAGCGAAGCTCCAATAGGTATACACCACTTTTTCTACTTGCAATATAGTGACCCCTATTAAACTGTAAAACTAAGAAGTATAAGAATTAAGCATTCATCCACACAAAAGTTTCATTCATAATCTGTCCAGGTAACAAGATTTACTACATACTGAAAATAGTTTCATTCAATAAAAGTAGTGCCAGAATACTATATTGTCTCTCAGAGTAGAACGATTACATAATGGCACATGGTCAAAAGTTCAGTATTCAATACAACAGATATATTTCTTATATTTTACGATTGTTCTAATGTTTTCATTTATTGTTCTAATGGGCCTTAAATAGACGATGATATTTCATTAAATGAAATTTATTATGAATTCATTTTTGATAATATAATTATATGCTAAATATATCATTTTGGCATACGTTCACATGTCACTTATAAAAACATGTCATAAAATAATATAGATTACCTACTTTGTATATTTATTTTTTTCAATGATGTGTAAACAAAGGACGGATAATAAAATCATATTTTTGAGATCCCTTTATATGGTTGCTAACTTTACCTGATTATTGATTTTTTATACGCATCTCACATTGACTCACAAACAATTGGGCACGTCGAGTTATATTTGTTAGATATCATTTCAATCAAGACGGATGGAAATTGCCATAAAATTGCAGAAATTGATTGTACTGTTTATACACCAGGGCCCGTATTCGCAAACCAACTAAGATGAAAAATTATCTAAGAATCCCGAAATTCTCTTAGTTTTCGCCAAGTTTTGCTAACTTTGTAAGATTTTTCTTAACTTTCGTCTTAGAGTGAAAAAAAATCTTAGATCGACGATTTTTATCTTAAAAGTTTAGTCAAGGTACGAGGTGTCTTAACTTTAAGAAATTTTCTTAGATAAAAACAAAACGAAAATGGATGCTTCGTCGAACTCATTATTTTTCTATATCTATGAAGATTCCGGATTCTAATCGATTAATTTCTTGGATTATGAACTTTTAAACACTTTTCTGTCGTTAAACAATTTATGGTGACATTAGTAAAGACAGATACCAGTGATTAATGTGATTTTGGTGTGATAAACATTTAGACAGATAAACATGGGTGTAAATATATTCAGCCACTGTTTTGCTGTATTAATGTTTGATATGAACATGAAATCCAAGGACAACTGTATAATCTTAAATCTTTATTACCTTGTATAAATTTTGTTGTGAATGCCCATATTGTGATGTTTGTTCCAGCTGAAAGCACATGCATGCAAGTACTTCTTTGTGAATTTGGTATAGCATCAATTATAACTTAATTATTCTTTTGTGCAGTGTGTTGATATAATGTTAATTTCAGTAGTGAAAATAAATGTATTGTATGCTAATGTGTTTATATACAGAATTGTAGTTGTTTCCCTTGAAAATTGATCAGATACTCGATAAGGCCATGTCCGCCAAAGTTGGACATGGAATGTTATGTAAACAGTTTTTAAATAAAATACGTGATTGGCGGGACGACTTTAGCAGAATAAATATGGTAAAAGCTAGATCTGATTTTAAAACACTTTTACGAAAATGCAGGACTCATTTTGATAATAGAAAAAAAATATGCTGTTAAATGCAAGGTACAAAAATGTACGTTTGCACCGGAAAATGTTGAAAGAATCGGTATACTGTATAAACCAACCTAGTTATACCGTTATCAAATTTTGCACAATACTTTAAACAGAAGACAAGAGTTTTCTTCAGATAAGGATATTTTACTTTTTGTAGAACGTTATGAAAAAATTAAGAGAATTACCATGGTACCACTCTCTTAAGTTGTAAAGGATTTTTGTAAATCAAGAATTCATTCATATATATTCAGAGAACAAATTGTTATATTGAAATATATCTTATAATATATATATCAAAGCAATAACTAGAGAACTTTTTAGCCTAAGCTCTTCAGATTTGGTAGGGATGTTGGTCATCACATGTAAATGACCCAAATTGATTTTGAGGTCAGTAGGTCAAAGGTCAGGGTCTTACTATCCAGTTGGCCTCTACGGAACATCCTTGTATCACAGCTACATCGTGTTTCATATAAAAATGCATTTTCTTTCATTAAATGGTACATGTATTTAGGTTTGTTTGTTCTACCTACTAGTTTCGGGAGCTAAATTATGTGAGTTTCGAAAAGGCTAAACATCGGTTTTTTAATGGTAGGCGATAACAGTCAGAAGAGAAACAAAAATAGACAGGCATCTAGTGAGAGAAAGCTGACTCAGAAGAAACCGAAAACATCGCCACTGTCAGACTGGTATTAAACTGAACGCATTCCCTCACTCTGAGAGTGATGCTTCAGTCCGATATGTGTACACTTCAGGTAATTCAGTGCATTCGGACTCTGAAGATGATGACGCGATGTCAGATGTATCCACGAAAGAGGACATTTTTACGTGTTGATGAAAACGATAACAGTCACATCTATGGCGAAGATACTATTCCTGAAGTCCCACAAGTGTCCTTCGGACTAAGTTGTAAATGAAATTTTCCAGCAGTGCCAGTCGCACAACGACACCAAAACGAATGAGCGTAAGGAGGTGGACAGCGACGTGCGTAATAGTGAGAATAAAGGACGATGCCTTAAAGGATTTGAACCTATAACCCAGCTAAGATGAATAGTTTGCGCTGCTAACTGGTGGGTTCGATGCAATTAAAATATATCCCGTCTATAAAGTAAACAGTCAATCAGTTGATTCATATAAAAGGGTACGACAAGAGGAAGCTTAATAAGCTTAAAAATATGACATATACTTAGTGGAGAATTCTCTTTGATAATGTCTAAGATACCGAAGAAATTTTAAAGCTATATATGCTCCTAGGTGTAAACCAAAAATGACCATATGACCACAGGCAGTACTAACGGACATGTGATGGTAAAATTGTTATTCATTCTACCTAAAAACATAACTTAATACATGATTATCTTATTTTCGAATATATTTTTTTTCGCACATCGCCATTGCTATTAAAAGTTTACATGCGTTTTAATTGGTTAATATTGTACATTTTGAGACATGGCAGAGTACGAACAAGACATTCCGATTTGAAAATAAAAATGCTGATTTCGCGAATACTTGCGTCTTCTGAAACAGTTTGTAGATCTGTATTAAAGTATTTAATTGTTCTTTTCAAGACGTATTGATCAATAGAACGTATGATAGACTTACAATCTTACATTAGTATATGTAAAATTAGGTGATTTTGTTGTGGTCGCATTTTTTCCTACAAAACGAAATCAGTTCTGTAATTTGTGTGCTATGTAGACAGATAATGAAAGAATGAAGTTAAAATTTTACGAGGAAAGCCGGTTGCTCGGAATGTAATACATGTATAATAAAAGCGCGCGTTCGGCATTTTATCTTTTTAGAAATACATAACTACGAAGGCATGTTATCATTGAATCAGAACAGTTTATAGTACATGTCCTGTTTACTGTCTTTCAAGTAATGTCTTTTAAAACTACAACTGTGAATTGTTGCTATGATGTTTAATTGTATGCAATAGTTTTAATACAACGTTCTTGTTGTTGAATGCGCGTGAAGTGTACATAAAGTTTTTATGAATGCGATGCTCACAAATGTGCTAAAGTCAAAACTGGAGCACTTGTTCATTTTTGTTTTAAGGTTAATAATCAATTGTCTAGTCGTGTTGTTAGTTTATTCACGATGGAAATTATGTGCACGTGTCAGAGAAATCCAGTCATAAAATACAGGAAAGATATAGATAATGACTGCAAAACCCTGTACAACAGTTGAATCGAGAAAGTTCGAAATGAACAAACGAAGCGTCGATGTAATATCATTAATTAGACCACAGTTGACTCCAACTAACCAATCACAGGACAGAAAAAGTGTTTTCTAAAACACGTAGATCACAGTTAGCCGTTGTAAAAACATTTAGTATTACCTGTGGTCTAAGTCAGATACTAGTAGATCTCGCGTATCTGTCGACTATGAAATTTACGGCTCGCTGCGCTCGTCTCTAAATTTCATAGACAACTGTAACTCGTGATCTATCCTATACTTATACAGCTTATTGACCCGATACTGTGGGATACCACACCGTATACCCCGAAGAGCCGAACACAGTTGATCAGGCGAACACAGTTGCAGATAAGTTTTACAGTTTCGAACGGAAAATAAGTATCGGTTTAATTTATATTTATCTTGAAGGATCCGAACAAAACCAATCATGTACATTCATTCGCTATTGGAAAAGGAATGAATACTTGAAATTGTGAGGAAAATCACGCAATTTTTTAGCGAGAAATCGCTAGAAATGTCTGATTTTTTAAAAAGTGTAGGAAGTGTATGGCAACTGTATTGAGCGTTATCATATCTAACGTTCTTACTGTAAGTTCGCAACTTTAACAATAAACTGTGTTTGACGTTCTCAAAAATACGAGGGTAGGCCGACTCTATTCATCAATATCTTTTCGGAAAATGGGAATGGAAAGCTGGGATTTCACACATTGAGAGAAAATAGATGGGAGTAAATGATGGTATCTTTAAAAAGGTTCACTTTTGTGAAAAAAATGCATTTATAGATATGGATTTATCAAATGACGTCTTTTCTTTACAAAAAAATCAGGGGTAAAATCATCACTGTCCTTGGTATAGTTGTATTATACAGGGGTAAATCATCACTGCCCTTGGTATAGTTGTATTATACAGGGGTAAATCATCACTGTCCTTGGTATAGTTGTATTATACAGGGGTAAAATCATCACTGTCCTTGGTATAGTTGTATTATACAGGGGTAAATCATCACTGTCCTTGGTATAGTTGTATTATACAGGGGTAAATCATCGCTGTCCTTGGTATAGTTGTATTATACAGGGGTAAAATTATCGCTGTCCTTGGTATAGTTGTATTATACAGGGGTAAAATCATCACTGCCCTTGGTATAGTTGTATTATACAGGGGTAAATCATCACTGTCCTTGGTATAGTTGTATTATACAGGGGTAAATCATCACTGTCCTTGGTATAGTTGTATTATACAGGGGTAAATCATCACTGCCCTTGGTATAGTTGTATTATACAGGGGTAAATCATCACTGCCATTGGTATAGTTGTATTATACAGGGGTAAATCATCACTGCCCTTGGTATAGTTGTATTATACAGGGGTAAAATCATCACTGCCCTTGGTATAGTTGTATTATACAGGGGTAAATCATCACTGTCCTTGGTATAGTTGTATTATACAGGGGTAAATCATCACTGCCCTTGGTATAGTTGTATTATACAGGGGTAAATCATCACTGTCCTTGGTATAGTTGTATTATACAGGGGTAAAATCATCACTGCCCTTGGTATAGTTGTATTATACAGGGGTAAATCATCACTGTCCTTGGTATAGTTGTATTATACAGGGGTAAAATCATCACTGTCCCTGGTATAGTTGTATTATACAGGGGTAAATCATCACTGCCCTTGGTATAGTTGTATTATACAGGGGTAAATCATCACTGTCCTTGGTATAGTTGTATTATACAGGAGTAAAATCATCACTGTCCTTGGTATAGTTGTATTATATAGGGGTAAATCATCCCTGCCCTTGGTATAGTTGTATTATACAGGGGTAAATCATCACTGTCCTTGGTATAGTTGTATTATACAGGGGTAAAATCATCACTGCCCTTGGTATAGTTGTATTATACAGGGGTAAATCATCACTGCCCTTGGTATAGTTGTATTATACAGGGGTAAAATCATCACTGTCCTTGGTATAGTTGTATTATACAGGGATAAAATCATCACTGTCCTTGGTATAGTTGTATTATACAGGGGTAAAATCATCGCTGTCCTTGGTATAGTTGTATTATACAGGGGTAAAATCATCACTGCCCTTGGTATAGTTGTATTATACAGGGGTAAATCATCACTGCCCTTGGTATAGTTGTATTATACAGGGGTAAATCATCACTGTCCTTGGTATAGTTGTATTATACAGGGGTAAATCATCACTGCCCTTGGTATAGTTGTATTATACAGGGTTAAATCATCACTGCCCTTGGTATAGTTGTATTATACAGGGTTAAATCATCACTGCCCTTGGTATAGTTGTATTATACAGGGGTAAATCATCACTGCCCTTGGTATAGTTGTATTATACAGGGGTAAATCATCACTGTCCTTGGTATAGTTGTATTATACAGGGGTAAAATCATCACTGTCCTTGGTATAGTTGTATTATACAGGGGTAAATCATCACTGCCCTTGGTATAGTTGTATTATACAGGGGTAAATCATCACTGTCCTTGGTATAGTTGTATTATACAGGGGTAAATCATCACTGCCCTTGGTATAGTTGTATTATACAGGGGTAAAATCATCACTGCCCTTGGTATAGTTGTATTATACAGGGGTAAATCATCACTGTCCTTGGTATAGTTGTATTATACAGGGGTAAATCATCACTGCCCTTGGTATAGTTGTATGATACAGGGGTAAATCATCACTGTCCTTGGTATAGTTGTATTATACAGGGGTAAAATCATCACTGCCCTTGGTATAGTTGTATTATACAGGGGTAAATCATCACTGTCCTTGGTATAGTTGTATTATACAGGGGTAAAAGCATCACTGTCCTTGGTATAGTTGTATTATACAGGGGTAAATCATCACTGCCCTTGGTATAGTTGTATTATACAGGGGTAAATCATCACTGCCCTTGGTATAGTTGTATTATACAGGGGTAAAATCATCACTGCCCTTGGTATAGTTGTATTATACAGGGGTAAAATCATCACTGTCCTTGGTATAGTTGTATTATACAGGGGTAAATCATCACTGTCCTTGGTATAGTTGTATTATACAGGGGTAAATCATCACTGTCCTTGGTATAGTTGTATTATACAGGGGTAAATCTTCCCTGTCCTTGGTATAGTTGTATTATACAGGGGTAAATCATCACTGTCCTTGGTATAGTTGTATTATACAGGGGTAAAATCATCACTGCCCTTGGTATAGTTGTATTATACAGGGGTAAATCATCACTGCCCTTGGTATAGTTGTATTATACAGGGGTAAAATCATCGCTGTCCTTGGTATAGTTGTATTATACAGGGGTAAAATCATCACTGTCCTTGGTATAGTTGTATTATACAGGGATAAAATCATCACTGTCCTTGGTATAGTTGTATTATACAGGGGTAAAATCATCGCTGTCCTTGGTATAGTTGTATTATACAGGGGTAAATCATCACTGCCCTTGGTATAGTTGTATTATACAGGGGTAAATCATCACTGTCCTTGGTATAGTTGTATTATACAGGGGTAAATCATCACTGCCCTTGGTATAGTTGTATTATACAGGGGTAAATCATCACTGCCCTTGGTATAGTTGTATTATACAGGGGTAAATCATCACTGTCCTTGGTATAGTTGTATTATACAGGGGTAAATCATCACTGCCCTTGGTATAGTTGTATTATACAGGGGTAAATCATCACTGCCCTTGGTATAGTTGTATTATACAGGGGTAAATCATCACTGTCCTTGGTATAGTTGTATTATACAGGGGTAAATCATCACTGCCCTTGGTATAGTTGTATTATACAGGGGTAAAATCATCACTGCCCTTGGTATAGTTGTATTATACAGGGGTAAAATCATCACTGCCCTTGGTATAGTTGTATTATACAGGGGTAAATCATCACTGTCCTTGGTATAGTTGTATTATACAGGGGTAAAATCATCACTGTCCTTGGTATAGTTGTATTATACAGGGGTAAAATCATCACTGCCCTTGGTATAGTTGTATTATACAGGGGTAAAATCATCACTGTCCTTGGTATAGTTGTATTATACAGGGGTAAATCATCACTGCCCTTGGTATAGTTGTATTATACAGGGGTAAATCATCACTGTCCTTGGTATAGTTGTATTATACAGGGGTAAATCATCACTGCAATTGGTATAGTTGTATTATACAGGGGTACAATCATCACTGTCCTTGGTATAGTTGTATTATACAGGGGTTAATCATCACTGCCCTTGGTATAGTTGTATTATACAGGGGTAAATCATCACTGTCCTTGGTATAGTTGTATTATACAGGGGTAAATCATCACTGCCCTTGGTATAGTTGTATTATACAGGGGTAAAATCATCACTGCCCTTGGTATAGTTGTATTATACAGGGGTAAAATCATCACTGCCCTTGGTATAGTTGTATTATACAGGGGTAAATCATCACTGTCCTTGGTATAGTTGTATTATACAGGGGTAAAATCATCACTGTCCTTGGTATAGTTGTATTATACAGGGGTAAATCATCACTGTCCTTGGTATAGTTGTATTATACAGGGGTAAAATCATCACCGGCCTTGGTATAGTTGTATTATACAGGGGTAAAATCATCACTGCCCTTGGTATAGTTGTATTATACAGGGGTAAAATCATCACTGTCCTTGGTATAGTTGTATTATACAGGGGTAAATCATCACTGTCCTTGGTATAGTTGTATTATACAGGGGTAAATCATCACTGCCCTTGGTATAGTTGTATTATACAGGGGTAAATCATCACTGTCCTTGGTATAGTTGTATTATACAGGGGTAAATCATCACTGTCCTTGGTATAGTTGTATTATACAGGGGTAAATCATCACTGCCCTTGGTATAGTTGTATTATACAGGGGTAAATCATCTCTGCCCTTGGTATAGTTGTATTATACAGGGGTAAATCATCACTGTCCTTGGTATAGTTGTATTATACAGGGGTAAATCATCACTGCCCTTGGTATAGTTGTATTATACAGGGGTAAATCATCACTGTCCTTGATATAGTTGTATTATACAGGGGTAAAATCATCACTGCCCTTGGTATAGTTGTATTATACAGGGGTAAATCATCACTGCCCTTGGTATAGTTGTATTATACAGGGGTAAATCATCACTGTCCTTGGTATAGTTGTATTATACAGGGGTAAACTCATCACTGTCCTTGGTATAGTTGTATTATACAGGGGTAAAATCATCACTGTCCTTGGTATAGTTGTATTATACAGGGGTAAAATCATCACTGTCCTTGGTATAGTTGTATTATACAGGGGTAAATCATCACTGCCCTTGGTATAGTTGTATTATACAGGTGTAAATCATCACTGTCCTTGGTATAGTTGTATTATACAGGAGTAAAATCATCACTGTCCTTGGTATAGTTGTATTATATAGGGGTAAATCTTCCCTGCCCTTGGTATAGTTGTATTATACAGGGGTAAATCATCACTGTCCTTGGTATAGTTGTATTATACAGGGGTAAAATCATCACTGCCCTTGGTATAGTTGTATTATACAGGGGTAAATCATCACTGCCCTTGGTATAGTTGTATTATACAGGGGTAAAATCATCGCTGTCCTTGGTATAGTTGTATTATACAGGGGTAAAATCATCACTGTCCTTGGTATAGTTGTATTATACAGGGATAAAATCATCACTGTCCTTGGTATAGTTGTATTATACAGGGGTAAAATCATCGCTGTCCTTGGTATAGTTGTATTATACAGGGGTAAATCATCACTGCCCTTGGTATAGTTGTATTATACAGTGGTAAATCATCACTGTCCTTGGTATAGTTGTATTATACAGGGGTAAATCATCACTGCCCTTGGTATAGTTGTATTATACAGGGGTAAATCATCACTGTCCTTGGTATAGTTGTATTATACAGGGGTAAATCATCACTGTCCTTGGTATAGTTGTATAACAGGGGTAAAATCATCACTGCCCTTGGTATAGTTGTATTATACAGGGGTAAATCATCACTGTCCTTGGTATAGTTGTATTATACAGGGGTTAAATCATCACTGTCCTTGGTATAGTTGTATTATACAGGGGTAAATCATCACTGTCCTTGGTATAGTTGTATTATACAGGGGTAAAATCATCACTGCCCTTGGTATAGTTGTATTATACAGGGGTAAAATGATCACTGCCCTTGGTATAGTTGTATTATACAGGGGTAAAATCATCACTGTCCTTGGTATAGTTGTATTATACAGGGGTAAAATCATCACTGTCCTTGGTATAGTTGTATTATACAGGGGTAAATCATCACTGCCCTTGGTATAGTTGTATTATACAGGGGTAAATCATCACTGTCCTTGGTATAGTTGTATTATACAGGAGTAAAATCATCACTGTCCTTGGTATAGTTGTATTATATAGGGGTAAATCTTCCCTGCCCTTGGTATAGTTGTATTATACAGGGGTAAATCATCACTGTCCTTGGTATAGTTGTATTATACAGGGGTAAAATCATCACTGCCCTTGGTATAGTTGTATTATACAGGGGTAAATCATCACTGCCCTTGGTATAGTTGTATTATACAGGGGTAAAATCATCGCTGTCCTTGGTATAGTTGTATTATACAGGGGTAAAATCATCACTGTCCTTGGTATAGTTGTATTATACAGGGATAAAATCATCACTGTCCTTGGTATAGTTGTATTATACAGGGGTAAAATCATCGCTGTCCTTGGTATAGTTGTATTATACAGGGGTAAATCATCACTGCCCTTGGTATAGTTGTATTATACAGTGGTAAATCATCACTGTCCTTGGTATAGTTGTATTATACAGGGGTAAATCATCACTGCCCTTGGTATAGTTGTATTATACAGGGGTAAATCATCACTGTCCTTGGTATAGTTGTATTATACAGGGGTAAATCATCACTGTCCTTGGTATAGTTGTATAACAGGGGTAAAATCATCACTGCCCTTGGTATAGTTGTATTATACAGGGGTAAATCATCACTGTCCTTGGTATAGTTGTATTATACAGGGGTAAAATCATCACTGTCCTTGGTATAGTTGTATTATACAGGGGTAAATCATCACTGTCCTTGGTATCGTTGTATTATACAGGGGTAAAATCATCACTGCCCTTGGTATAGTTGTATTATACAGGGGTAAAATGATCACTGCCCTTGGTATAGTTGTATTATACAGGGGTAAAATCATCACTGTCCTTGGTATAGTTGTATTATACAGGGGTAAATCATCACTGTCCTTGGTATAGTTGTATTATACAGGGGTAAATCATCACTGCCCTTGGTATAGTTGTATTATACAGGGGTAAATCATCACTGTCCTTGGTATAGTTGTATTATACAGGGGTAAATCATCACTGTCCTTGTTATAGTTGTATTATACAGGGGTAAATCATCACTGCCCTTGGTATAGTTGTATTATACAGGGGTAAATCATCTCTGCCCTTGGTATAGTTGTATTATACAGGGGTAAATCATCACTGTCCTTGGTATAGTTGTATTATACAGGGGTAAATCATCACTGCCCTTGGTATAGTTGTATTAAATAGGGGTAAATCATCCCTGCCCTTGGTATAGTTGTATTATAATCTAGTAGCTTAACAACACAGAGCAGAACTCAACTTGACAAGGATCTAAATAACTCACTATCTGATTTACTTCTTGTGTAGCAATCATGAAGCAGCTTCGTCATGTAGAGGTTCGTATCATATACTTTAAAGTTAGATTTGTAACTCTTACTAATACTTGTACACTAAACTTCTCGCGAAAAATCGCTGCTCTTGGACGTTTGAGTTTTTTTTATAGAGGATGTTGACGTATAATGATTGCAGGGATTTAAGTTTGATAATTTTATTTATATACAATGTACAATCATGTAAGCCATATGGCCCATGAGGATACATGGTATAATACAATGGTATAGAGAAATAAGTGCAACATAATTGTATGCATGTAATCAAATCAAAAGGAGAAGGTTTTACAATGAAGCAGAATATGTACATAAAATCAGTATAAGTAATAAAGCAATATTAAATATAAATACAGTGTTTTCACTCAAAATATATGAACATGCAAAAACGAATACCTACAGAAAAACATCAACATATACGCCATTGATTGATTTATAATAAGTAAAAACGTACTCAAGACTTGTGACGAAAGTTAGGTGAAGCTAAAAGAAAAAAAATAGAAGTAGTTAAAAGTACAACTATCATTATAAAATGTACGTTCACTACCTTGGTCCTTAAGATAAACCTAAAAAACAAAGCACGTTCAATAGCTTAAACTAATATCCCCTGAATCTTATTTACAAAGCGACAACTCTTTCATTTCTAAAATTATCCTCGACGAAACGAAAGTTCAAGGACAAAATAATGAAGAGTTTCGATGATGCCACCATCTACAAGAAAAAGAAAATGTTTACAATGGAAAAAAATAAATATAGACATTTGATTTCTTAATTCAAAAGCATGAAACATATACAGAGCTAGATTCTTAAGTGTGCCCTCATTTGTTGGAGTAAAAAGTTTCATTAACTTGAGCATATTATGATTTCTTCTATAGTATAAAGGGATATATTTGCGTCTAACTTCATTATGAAGATTGCATTCTAAAACAAAATGATATTCATCATCCAATAAATTACATGCAAAGCAGTGGTAAACTAGGTTTAGTCCAACGACCTGTCTCGATACAAAGTCTATGAGAAGAGACTCTTAATTTAGCCAATACTTTACGATATTTTGAGGCATTTACAATACATTAAGATGTATTAAGATATGGTTGAAATTTAAACACGGCAATGTTTTTATAAAATAAAGCTCTACTTGAATTTTCTATTTTACTGAACAAAGTCTCGTACACCATGAACAGACCAAGTTTATAGTATGTTTATATAAACTGATTTCTGGTACTGTGTAAGACTTTAACTAGTAGCAGTTCCACCTATATGGAAATAAAGTGGTATATAATGATACAAAAAAAACGATGATCACACCTTTCTAAACTTCAGACACATTATGTTGGATTATAGATATCGTGTATTTTGATACATATTCCTGAGTTCCGTACTTTACGTACATTTCCAACTACATTAGTACATTCTTGAGGAAGTATTTGATAGTACAGCCTCTTACAGTCAAACGTAAAATTCCATGTTTTATTAGCATTAGAAATGCTTATCTTGAAAATGACTATTTTCTGTTTTTCTCCACAAAACAGATGAAGCCGTTAATGTGTATGTTCCTAATGGTAAGGTGTGTGCTGACAACAAGTACTCCTACCACGGTCAACAATCAGGAGGATTTAACTGGCGGTTCGTGCAAAGTTTCCCTCAGTTATAACACAGGAGAATCAAAGTAAGTATTACATAAAACATACAGTAATCAACAGTAATGATCTAGCTACATACTTATTACTGGCACATCAATATAACGACTGATGTACCGTTATGTAGACTGACTCATCAATATACCGACTGATGTACCGTTATATAGACTGACACATCAATATACCGACTGATGTACTATTATATAGACTGACACATCAATATACCGACTGATGTACCGTTATATAGACTGACACATCAATATACCGACTGATGTACCGTTATATAGACTGACTCATCAATATACCGACTGATGTACTATTATATAGACTGACACATCAATATACCGACTGATGTACCGTTATATAGACTGACACATCAATATACCGACTGATGTACTGTTATATAGACTGACACATCAATATACCGACTGATGTACTATTCTATAGACTGACACATCAATATACCGACTGATGTACCGTTATATAGACTGACACATCAATATACCGACTGATGTACCGTTATACAGACTGACACATCAATATACCGACTGATGTACCGTTATACAGACTGACTCATCAATATACCGACTGATGTACCGTTATATAGACTGACACATCAATATACCGACTGATGTACTGTTATATAGACTGACACATCAATATACCGACTGATGAACTATTATACAGACTGACTCATCAATATACCGACTGATGTACCGTTATACAAACTGACACATCAATATACCGACTGATGTACCGTTATACAGACTGACTCATCAATATACCGACTCATGTACCGTTATACAGACTGACTCATCAATATAACGACTGATGTACCGTTATATAGACTGACACATCAATATACCGACTGATGTACTATTATATAGACTGACACATCAATATACCGAATGATGTACCGTTATATAGACTGACACATCAATATACCGACTGATGTACTATAATATAGACTGACACATCAATATACCGACTGATGTACTATTATACAGACTGACACATCAATATACCGACTGATGTACTATTATACAGACTGACACATCAATATACCGACTGATGTACCGTTATATAGACTGACACATCAATATACCGATTGATGTACTGTTATACAGACTGACACATCAATATACCGACTGATGTACTGTTATACAGACTGACACATAGAGACTGATGTACCGTTATACAGACTGACACATACATACTGGTGTACCGTTATACAGACTGACACATCAATATACAGACTGATGTACCGTTATACATACTGACACATACAGACTGATGTACCGTTATATAGACTGACACATACATACTGATGTACCGTTATACAGACTGACACATACATACTGATGTACTGTTATACAGACTGACACATCAATATACAGACTGATGTACTGTTATATAGACTGACACATACATACTGATGTACCGTTATACAGACTGACACATCAATATACAGACTGATGTACTGTTATACAGACTGACACATACATACTGATGTACCGTTATATAGACTGACACATACATACTGATGTACCGTTATACATACTGACACATAAAGACGGATGTACCGTTATACAGACTGACACATACAGACTGATGTATCGTTATACAGACTGACACATACAGTCTGATGTACCGTGATACAGACTGACACATACAGACTGATGTACCGTTATACAGACTGACACATAGAGACTGATGTACCGTTATACAGACTGACACATAGAGACTGATGTACCGTAGTACAGACTGACACATCAATATGCATACTGATGTACCGTTATACAGACTGACACATACAGACTGATGTACCGTTATATAGACTGACACATACATACTGATGTACCGTTATACAGACTGACACATCAATATACAGACTGATGTACCGTTATACAGACTGACACATACATACTGATGTACTGTTATACAGACTGACACATACATACTGATGTACCGGTATATAGACTGACACATCAATATACAGACTGATGTACCGTTATACAGACTGACACATACATACTGATGTACCGGTATATAGACTGACACATCAATATACAGACTGATGTACCGTTATACAGACTGACACATACATACTGATGTACTGTTATACAGACTGACACATACATACTGATGTACCGTTATACAGACTGACACATACATACTGATGTACTGTTATACAGACTGACACATACAGACTGATGTACTGTTATACAGACTGACACATCAATATGCATACTGATGATCCGTTATACAGACTGACACATCAATATACATACTGATGTACTGTTATACAGACTGACTCATCAATATACATACTGATGTACCGTTATACAGACTGACACATCAATATACATACTGATGTACTGTTATACAGACTGACACATCAATATACATACTGATGTACCGTTATACAGACTGACACATCAATATACATACTGATGTACTGTTATACAGACTGACACATACATACTGATGTACTGTTATACAGACTGACACATACATACTGATGTACTGTTATACAGACTGACACATACAGACTGATGTACTGTTATACAGACTGACACATCAATATACATACTGATGTACCGTTATACAGACTGACACATACAGACTGATGTACTGTTGTACAGACTGACACATACATACTGATGTACTGTTATACAGACTGACACATACAGACTGATGTACTGTTATACAGACTGACACATCAATATGCATACTGATGTACCGTTATACAGACTGACACATCAATATACCGACTGATGTACTGTTATACAGACTGACACATCAATATGCGTACTGATGTACCGTTATACAGACTGACACATCAATATACCGACTGATGTACTGTTATACAGACTGACACATCAATATGCGTACTGATGTACCGTTATACAGACTGACACATCAATATACCGACTGATGTACCGTTATACAGACTGACACATCAATATGCGTACTGATGTACCGTTATACAGACTGACACATCAATATACCGACTGATGTACTGTTATACAGACTGACACATCAATATGCATACTGATGTACCGTTATACAGACTGACACATCAATATACATACTGATGTACCGTTATACAGACTGACACATCAATATACCGACTGATGTACTGTTATACAGACTGACACATCAATATGCGTACTGATGTACCGTTATACAGACTGACACATAAAGACTGATCTACCGTTATATAGACTGACACATACATACTGATGTACCGTTATACAGACTGACACATCAATATACAGACTGATGTACAGTTGTACAGACTGACACATACAGACTGATGTACTGTTGTACAGACTGACACATACATACTGATGTACTGTTATACAGACTGACACATACAGACTGATGTACTGTTATACAGACTGACACATCAGTATGCATACTGATGTACCGTTATACAGACTGACACATCAATATGCATACTGATGTACCGTTATACAGACTGACACATACATACTGATGTACCGTTATACAGACTGACACATCAATATACAGACTGATGTACCGTTATACAGACTGACACATAGAGACTGATGTACCGTTATACAGACTGACACATACAGACTGATGTACCGTTATACAGACTGACACATACATACTGATGTACTGTTATATAGACTGACCCATACATACTGATGTACCGTTATACAGACTGGCACATACATACTGATGTACTGTTATATAGACTGACACATACATACTGATGTACTGTTATATAGACTGACACATCAATATACAGACTGATGTACCGTTATACAGACTGACACATACATACTGATGTACCGTTATACAGACTGACACATCAATATACAGACTGATGTACCGTTATACAGACTGACACATAGAGACTGATGTACCGTTATACAGACTGACACATACAGACTGATGTACCGTTATACAGACTGACACATACATACTGATGTACTGTTATATAGACTGATACATACATACTGATGTACCGTTATACAGACTGGCACATACATACTGATGTACTGTTATACAAACTGGCACAAACATACTGATGTACTGTTATACAAACTGACACATACAGACTGATGTACCGTTATATAGACTGACACATACATACTGATGTACCGTTATACAGACTGACACATCAATATACAGACTGATGTACCGTTATACAGACTGACACATACATACTGATGTACCGTTATACAGACTGACACATAGAGACTGATGTACCGTTATATAGACTGACACATACATACTGATATACCGTTATACAGACTGACACATACATACTGATGTACCGTTATACAGACTGATACATACAGACTGATGTACCGCTATACAGACTGACACATACAGACTGATGTACCGTTATATAGACTGACACATACATACTGATGTACCGTTATACAGACTGACACATACATACTGATGTACTGTTATACAGACTGACACATCAATATACAGACTGATGTACTGTTATATAGACTGACACATACATACTGATGTACCGTTATACAGACTGACACATCAATATACAGACTGATGTACTGTTATACAGACTGACACATACATACTGATGTACCGTTATACATTCTGACACATACAGTCTGATGTACCGTTATATAGACTGACACATACATACTGATGTACCGTTATACATACTGACACATACAGTCTGATGTACCGTTATATAGACTGACACATACATACTGATGTACCGTTATACAGACTGACACATACAGACTGATGTACCGTTATATAGACTGACACATACATACTGATGTACCGTTATACATACTGACACATAAAGACGGATGTACCGTTATACAGACTGACACATACAGACTGATGTATCGTTATACAGACTGACACATACAGTCTGATGTACCGTGATACAGACTGACTCATACAGACTGATGTACCGTTATACAGACTGACACATAGAGACTGATGTACCGTTATACAGACTGACACATAGAGACTGATGTACCGTAGTACAGACTGACACATCAATATGCATACTGATGTACCGTTATACAGACTGACACATACAGACTGATGTACCGTTATACAGACTGACACATACAGACTGATGTACCGTTATACAGACTGACACATACATACTGATGTACTGTTATACAGACTGACACATCAATATACCGAATGGTGAACTCTTATACAGACCGACACATCAATATACCGACTGTCTCACCTTGCGTTAAAATATCAACATGGGCTGCTATTTAATTTTGAAATTTCAGTATTTCACCCTCTATACCGAAACACCACGTGGCCTTGTTACTGCTTCTTGGGTTTGGTGGATTCTCACTTCTTATCGCCGGATGTTACAGGGCCCTCAGAAAGTATGTCTTTCATGATGCCCAAAATTTAGATACAGTCTTCGACGCTGGCGGTCGTGTCAGTTTTAGCCTCACGGCAGTTACTGTAACCTCTCAGCTTTTATGGCCGGCAGACTTTCTACAGAGTTCAACATTGACCAGTAAAGTGCGTATTTATTTAGTGACAACAATTTACATTATGTCTGGTTATCACACACTTATGTTAGAATTATCATACAATTCACCATTACTACACAATTTAGTAAGAACTGTGGATGATCACATTAAAACACGAGGATGTGAATGATAGTACAATTCATGGACTGAAAAGAACACACGTAAATCATGTCCATTTAATTGACAAGTGGGCTTCTATGGCCAAACACTTAAATCATGAAATTGATTCTAAAGGTACATCATGATAACCTTATTTCTAACATATTGTTTACAAAGTGGTATCCACTTTGTCCTTATGGATAAAACAGTATTTATATACATATAAGCATGAATATATGTATTCACTAAAATTTGATAACATTTTCATTTTAGTCTGGTGTGGGTGGAAGTTTATGGATGGCGATTGGTATCGTTGTCGACATTCTCCTATTCCCAACATTGTCTCTGTACCTTAAGACTAGAGCTCCGGGGGCAAAAACATTTCCACAGGTAACATGAAGTTTACTGAATGTATCTGATATTCGTGAGTATTGTTTTAGGCCAAATACTTACGTCTTTTCCTGTTTATTCGACATTAATTTTATTCTTGTGCATCTGTGATTTCATCATCAAAGTTTAATGGAAATAAATTGATACACTAGAAATCCTTGTTGACACTATGAAAACACCATTTGGCTGGTTTAGAGGGGAAATCATTTAGGATGGGATTTTGTGACTAACACTCATTTAATATGTTAAAAAGATGATAACATATTGATGATGTTGTTTTTCAATTTGCGATAAGTTCATTTTATAACCTCATTTTGACCGTTGTTTAGATACGTGCGTTTTCTTCACACTTACTAAAAAATTCGAGTTAAATTTGAACAAAACGTTGTCATAATAATTTAACGCCACATGTATGATAAACACATTAAGGCAGGGGCCGCACTCTATGTCGAGTTAAGACACTTATTTTTCGCGAAGGTGTCTGTGCTCATTTTTTCGCGAAGGTGTCTGGGCTCAATGTTGACCTATATTTCTTGGCATGGCGTATTAATTATTCAGAAGAAATCCCTCATTCTATTGGATGATTCAGAGGATATATCCTTCCATCCATTGGGTGAAATCTAAAAGGCCACGCCAATTTAAAGTGAGTCTGTCATTGTTTAAGGTGTACTTCTTGTGTTTGTAAAATTTGAAAAGTAAAAATGTTCGAAAATGTTTTTTATGTGGTCGAAATATATAGTTATTTACCGTTCTAGACAAACATTTTACATTAGTGGAATTAATACACAGTAAATATGACTGTTTTCGTAATTGATTTAATTAACTAACCTAGCATTAACATTTTAATGCGTGACCTAATTGGACTGCTAGCGATAAGGGGTGTCCGCTATTTTCTATGAGTCATTCTTTCGTGCCTTGTTTTCGATCCTGGTAGTGGTAATAAAAATATTTATGAAATAAAATGGAAATCCCATTTCAATTTAAACAAACAAAATGGCTGCTCTGAAACGAAAATTCGATGTAAACAAGTAATTGATGAACCTTTTTAAACACTATAGTTCAACGTTTAGGTCAGCAATATTATTGTATATTATGGAAGATCCCATTTATAAATGTTTAGGTAACACGTTGGTGTTTTAATACTAACAGGAATACTATTGCCATATCCTACAGAGCAATCTATGAAACATTATATCACTGTCCTCTCAGGCGCAGTTGGTAAATCATAAGGTTAGTGAATCATGGCTTGCAGACTGCGTCTGATGTTGGATATCAATTTTTATTTTTACTTTTTTATCTTTTAATATTAGTTAGCATTATACATATCGATGAGAAAATAATGTTTTTGTCTAAATTGCTCCGTTAAATTAACAAAAATATAATAACCTCACATAGGCAATTAATTTATACATTATTTTCATTGTGGAGTAAATATGTATTAATTAAGTAGAAGCCGGTTTGGGTGTTTAATCTGTATAGTATTTGAAATAACTTTTGTATTCGCGATTTCGTGCAATAAAATGTATAAAAGAAAGCAATATTTGAGAAATACACCAGAGAACAAAATTAATACATTTCTTCATTCCTTTTTCTCTTTTGAAATTGTTATACAAAAAGATGCCATTCAGTTTGTATACATACATGTAACAAGAACAAACCTATTTTAATGAATAAAATATAAAAATAAAGGCATAAAATGATTTTAAAAGAAAGTGCCGTTGACTGATTTCGAACCACCCACATCTGCTTCATTTTGTAAAAATATTATGTACATGCGACCTTATCCAATACACCATGACTCTGGTTCACGTGAATGACACTTCACTACGGATTTAAAATGACTTTTGCAATCAATTTGCCGTGATTACCTTTACAATGGTATCGTCCAATATTTGACCTTGACTATAAGAAAATTGAACACTACTCTATCTATACACAGAAAACACCCTCAAACAACAATAGACTTGTACATAATACACAGAAAACACCCTCAAACAACAATAGACTTGTACATCATACACACAGAAAACATCCTCAAACAACAATAGACTTGTACCTCATACACACAGAAAACACTATCAAACAACAATAGACTTGTACCTCATACACACAGAAAACACCTTCAAACAACAATAGACTTGTACATCATACACACATAAAACACCTTCAAACAACAATAGACTTGTACATCATACACACAGAAAACACACTCAAACAACAATAGACTTGTACATCATACACACATAAAACACCCTCAAACAACAATAGACTTGTACATCATACACACATAAAACACCCTCAAACAACAATAGACTTGTACATCATACACACAGAAAACACCATCAAACAACAATAGACTTGTACATCATACACACAGAAAACACCCTCAAACAACAATAGACTTGTACATCATACACACAGAAAACACCATCAAACAACAATAGACTTGTACATCATACACACAGAAAACACCATCAAACAACAATAGACTTGTACATCATACACACATAAAACACCCTCAAACAACAATAGACTTGTACATCATACACACATAAAACACCCTCAAACAACAATAGACTTGTACATCATACACACAGAAAACACCCTCAAACAACAATAGACTTGTACATCATACACACATAAAACACCCTCAAACAACAATAGACTTGTACCTCATACACACAGAAAACACCATCAAACAACAATAGACTTGTACATCATACACACATAAAATACCTTCAAACAACAATAGACTTGTACATCATACACACAGAAAACACCCTCAAACAACAATAGACTTGTACATCATACACACATAAAACACCCTCAAACAACAATAGACTTGTACCTCATACACACAGAAAACACCATCAAACAACAATAGACTTGTACATCATACACACATAAAATACCTTCAAACAACAATAGACTTGTACATCATACACACATAAAACACCCTCAAACAACAATAGACTTGTACATCATACACACATAAAACACCCTCAAACAACAATAGACTTGTACATCATACACACATAAAACACCATCAAACAACAATAGACTTGTACATCATACACACATAAAACACCCTCAAACAACAATAGACTTGTACATCATACACACAGAAAACACCCTCAAACAACAATAGACTTGTACATCATACACACAGAAAACACCATCAAACAACAATAGACTTGTACATCATACACACAGAAAACACCCTCAAACAACAATAGACCTGTACATCATACACACATAAAACACCATCAAACAACAATAGACTTGTACATCATACACACATAAAACACCCTCAAACAACAATAGACTTGTACATCATACACACAGAAAACACCCTCAAACAACAATAGACTTGTACATCATACACACAGAAAACACCATCAAACAACAATAGACTTGTACATCATACACACATAAAACACCCTCAAACAACAATAGACTTGTACATCATACACACAGAAAACACCCTCAAACAACAATAGACTTGTACATCATACACACATAAAACACCCTCAAACAACAATAGACTTGTACCTCATACACACAGAAAACACCCTCAAACAACAATAGACTTGTACCTCATACACACAGAAAACACCATCAAACAACAATAGACTTGTACATCATACACACAGAAAACACCCTCAAACAACAATAGACTTGTACATCATACACACATAAAATACCTTCAAACAACAATAGACTTGTACATCATACACACAGAAAACACCCTCAAACAACAATAGACTTGTACATCATACACACAGAAAACTCCCTCAAACAACAATAGACTTGTACATCATACACACCGAAAACACCCTCAAACAACAATAGACTTGTACATCATACACACAGAAAACACCCTCAAACAACAATAGACTTGTACATCATACACACATAAAACACCTTCAAACAACAATAGACTTGTACATCATACACACAGAAAACACCCTCAAACAACAATAGACTTGTACATCATACACACAGAAAACACCCTCAAACAACAATAGACTTGTACCTCATACACACAGAAAACACCCTCAAACAACAATAGACTTGTACCTCATACACACAGAAAACACCATCAAACAACAATAGACTTGTACATCATACACACAGAAAACACCCTCAAACAACAATAGACTTGTACATCATACACACATAAAATACCTTCAAACAACAATAGACTTGTACATCATACACACAGAAAACACCCTCAAACAACAATAGACTTGTACATAATACACAGAAAACTCCCTCAAACAACAATAGACTTGTACATCATACACACAGAAAACACCTTCAAACAACAATAGACTTGTACATCATACACACAGAAAACTCCGTCAAACAACAATAGACTTGTACATCATACACACATAAAACACCATCAAACAACAATAGACTTGTACATCATACACACAGAAAACACCCTCAAACAACAATAGACTTGTACATCATACACACATAAAACACCTTCAAACAACAATAGACTTGTATCTCATACACACTGAAAACACCTTCAAACAACAATAGACTTGTATCTCATACACACTGAAAACACCCTCTAACAACAGTAGTCTTGTACCTAATGCATACGGAAAACATTACAACATTACACCTTTACCTCATACACCCAGAAAGTTCGAAATAGACAATGACCCTTTGAACAATGTTACTAACAAGTTATTAAGTATACATATGTTATATATACATTTTGTACTTTACAACTTCTTTCAACAGATTGCTTATGCGAGGTTTGGAAAAGCAGCGCATATCTTGTTCTGTATCTTAGCATTAGTCACAAATCTGATTGTGACAACAAGCATGCTTTTAGCCGGTAAATCAACCCTAGAAGTTCTCAGTATGGACATGAACAATGAATTTATCTACCTAATTATGGCAGTGTTGTTCGGCTCTTACTGTATGATTGGAGGACTTGGTACCACATTCTATATATCTTACTTCAACACTGCGCTGACCTTTATATCCGTGACGGTATATGTGCTGTACACAACCTTCTACCCAACTGAAGATATGAAATCAATTTCATCTTTAGAATCGATATATAATTCAACGTCATGTCTTAAAGCTCCTGATGGCAACTTCGGAGATTCCTACCTAACGTTTAGATCTTCTTCCGGTGTGATATATGGCGTCGTTTTATTGTTTATGGCAACATCTATCAGTTTCTGTGATCAGGCAAACTGGCAGAGTAGGATTGCAGCAAAACCAACTGAAGGTGTATTGGGTTTTTTCCTTGCTGCTTACATGTGGTTCGTGATTCCAACAGCTTTGTCCTTTACTGCGACAATGACGTATCTATCATTAAGTGCAAAGAATGGTTCTCACCTGCTTTCAGAAGCTGAGATTGACAATGGTAGATACACATACAAATTACAACATAAGATATTATTTTATTGTTGAAAATTATCAAACTATTAAGTTACATGAAGTTAAATTAAGCGATGTTGAAGAATCTCATTTGATACACGTTTTGTGTCTTTTCGTTTAAATCATAAAACCTTCCGCTGATTAAATTATTTACACATAAATATGAATGGAAAATGTTAGTAGATTATTGGGTTTCCACCTGTGTTACTGAATATTTATAAGTCTCTTTATCAAAATGTCTGACACCTAGTATTTGTATTCTGTAGTAATTCTAAATTGTGGTTATAAAGTTGAATTAGGTTATGTTTACATTATGCTTTCTTTATACTTATTTGAAGAAAGTTATTTCGTTTATTTTGTTCTAGTTCATTTTTTATTTTTACACATCGGAAATGAATCTCTATGCACAACCCGTGTGTGATTTAGGTGATTCCACGTGGCCAACTGTTTTGGAATATGGTTGTTTGTTAAACAATTATGTAAAATGAATGAGTAAAAGTAACTCATCTGTGTCCGTATTTCTAGAAAGTAAATCCTTAATCTTCAGTTTTGCTAGTTATAGAGTAATTTTTTTCATGACTGTTTATGCTAGAATCATAAATCTTCAGTACTGTTTATGCTAGAATCATAAATCTTTAGTATTGTTTATGATAGAAACATAATGTTTCAGTATTTTATGCTGGAATTATAAATCTTCAGTTTTGCTTATTCTAGAATCATAAATGATCAGTTTTGATTATTCTAAATTATAAAAGCTGTGGATATTCTAATAATTGGTGGTGAAGTTAAACGTTAAATATGTTCTCACAGAATTTTATTTGTGTGCATATATTACAGGTTATATCACACCTTTTATAATGAATCATCTTATGGGTGATACCGGAGGATACTTATTGTTAACTATGTTAATGATGTCACTGATGTCTACTGGATCAGGAGAAGTTATGGCCATATCATCCATTATTGTATACGATATTTACAAAACTTACATCAACCCATTCAGGTTCTTATTTTATACTGATTACAATAATATACATAATAACTGTCCGAACTTCTAGATGTATATTTTGATATAAGCAATCCTCTAGATAGAATCTATATTACAGTAGGATGTACACAGTGTGTGCTATTGTTAATAAAATATGCATTGAAGCCTGCTGTAACGAACGGGCATTGTTTGCTATACAATTTCTGGCGATGCTATAATTTAATTATGTCGTTGTCACGAATCTGGAAATGACTGTGTAGTTAGGAATGCTACGTCTCTTAGGAAACTGGTATCATTCAAAGTGTGAATAAATTTATCTGCTTTCATATGGCAAACATATATTTTAAAGCCTTCACTGTTTTAAGAATATTTAACATAAAATATGAGATTTAGAAATGATATTTCTGCACTAACGTATAACTTTGATATGTTCCCACCAGGCAAGGACTTAATCCAACAAGTTGTGTGTTGTGTGGACTGGAGAAAATACCTGAAATGCTACAAAGTGGTGACACACTTTGTAATTGTCCAACTTCTGTAGGATGTAAAGATTGTGAATTAGACATTATCAGTCGTGAAAACTTAAATCTAACTTCACCAGTGTATAAATGTACTGTACATGGAGGATACAGAACATATGAGGATGGGCTTTTACGATATAAGGTATTCAAACACGTGTACTTCAATCGTCACTGTATTGTTTAGATGGTATCTCTATTACTTAGAGTTACTTCCGCTCTGCACTCAAGTCATTGCATTTTCCATGCGAGTTTCAATAAAAATATCTTGAACAGTTATCAAATTATTGATGTGTGTGAAGTTGGCAATGCAATCGACAATCGACAATGGACATTCAATGTCTAGCTCGACAATCGACATTCATCTCGACATTCGTAAAACAAACTGTATATAGCCGTCAAAGTAATGAAATTTCGAATGTCTAGCTCAACAATCGACATTCATCTCGACATTCGAAAAACGGACTGTATATAGCCGTCAAAGTAATGAAATTTCGAATGTCTAGCTAGACAATCGACATTCATCTCGACATTCGAAAAACGAACTGTATAGCAGTCAAAGTAATGAAATTTCGAATGTCTAGCTAGACAATCGACATTCATCTCGACATTCGAAGTTACGACTGTATCGCCGTCAAAGTAATGAAATTTCGAATGTCTAACTAGATAATCGACATTCATCTCGACATGCGAAAAACGGACTGTATCGCCGTCAAAGTAATGAAATTTCGAATGTCTAGCTCTACAATCGACATTCATCTCGACTTTCGAAAAACGGACTGTATCGCCGTCAAAGTAACGAAATTTCGAATGTCTAGCTCGACAATCGACATTCATCTCGACATTCGTGAAACAGGCTGTATGGCCATCATAATAATGTAAATTTCGAATGTCTAGCTCGACAATCGACATTCATCTCGACATTCGAAATACGGACTGTTTCGCCGTCAAAGTAATGAAATTTCGAATGTCTAGCTCGACAATCGACATTCATCTCGACATTCGAAAAACGGACTGTATATAGTCGTCAAAGTAATGAAATTTCGAATGTCTAGCTAGACAATCGACATTCATCTCGACATTCGAAAAACGAACTGTATAGCCGTCAAAGTAATGAAATTTCGAATGTCGTTTTTCGAATGTCGAGATGAATGTCGATTGTCTAGCTAGACATTTGAAATTTCATTACTTTGACGGCTATATACAGTCCGTTTTTCGAATGTCGAGATGAATGTCGATTGTCGAGCTAGACATTCAAAATTTCATTACTTTGACGGCTATATACAGTCCGTTTTTCGAATGTCGAGATGAATGTCGATTGTCGAGCTAGACATTCGAAATTAACATTATTATGATAGCCATACAGCCTGTTTCACGAATGTCGAGATGAATGTCGATTGTCGAGCTAGACATTCGAAATTTCATTACTTTGACGGCTATATACAGTCCGTTTTTCGAATGTCGAGATGAATGTCGATTGTCGAGCTAGACATTCGAAATTAACATTATTATGATAGCCATACAGCCTGTTTATCGAATGTCGAGATGAATGTCGATTGTCGAGCTAGACATTCGAAATTTCATTACTTTGACGGCTATACAGTTCGTTTTTCGAATGTCGAGATGAATGTCGATTGTCTAGCTAAACATTCGAAATTTCATTACTTTGACGGCTATATATAGTCCGTTTTTCGAATGTCGAGGTGAATGTCGATTGTCGAGCTAGACATTCGAAATTTACATTATTATGATAGCCATACAGCCTGTTTCACGAATGTCGAGATGAATGTCGATTGTTGAGCTAGAAAGTGAATGTCGATTGTCGATTGTCGATTGCATTGCCAACTTCACACACATAAATTATTGTTCGAACAAAAGGTGTAATGGGCACACGCACGCATGCACATATTTCTATCATATGTATTTCTATAAATATATCTTCCAGAAATCAAAATCATTATTGGTTGGATAAAACCACGTTCAGTTTAGCCTTTTGTTCATGGTCCACGGTCAGTCAGTTTGAGGTCCACGTACAGTCAGTTTGTCCATGGTCCACATACAGTCAGTTTGCCCATGGTCCACGTACAGTCAGTTTGTCCATGGTCCACGTACAGTCAGTTTGTTCATGGTCCACGTACAGTCAGTTTGCCCATGGTCCACGTACAGTCAGTTTGTCCATGGTCCACGTACAGTCAGTTTGTTCAGAGTCCACGTACAGTCAGTTTGCCCATGGTCCACGTACAGTCAGTTTGTCCATGGTCCACGTACAGTCAGTTTGTTCATGGTCCACGGTCAGTCAGTTTGTCCATGGTCCACGTACAGTCAGTTTGAGGTCCACGTACAGTCAGTTTGTCCATGGTCCACGTACAGTCAGTTTGCCCATGGTCCACGTACAGTCAGTTTGCCCATGGTCCACGTACAGTCAGTTTGCCCATGGTCCACGTACAATCAGTTTGTCCATGGTCCACGTACAGTCAGTTTGCCCATGGTCCACGTACAGTCAGTTTGCCCATGGTCCACGTACAGTCAGTTTGTCCATGGTCCACGTACAGTCGGTTTGTCCATGGTCCACGTACAGTCAGTTTGTCCATGGTCCACGTACAGTCAGTTTGCGCATGGTCCACGTACAGTCAGTTTGTCCATGGTCCACGTAGAGTCAGTTTGCGCATGGTCCACGTACAGTCAGTTTGTCCATGGTCCACGTACAGTCAGTTTGTCCATGGTCCACGTACAGTCAGTTTGTCCATGGTCCACGTACAGTCAGTTTGTCCATGGTCCACGTACAGTCAGTTTGCCCATGGTCCAAGTACAGTCAGTTTGCCCATGGTCCACGTACAGTCAGTTTGCCCATGGTCCACGTACAGTCAGTTTGTCTATGGTCCACGTACAGTCAGTTTGTCCATGGTCCACGTACAGTCGGTTTGCCCATGGTCCACGTACAGTCAGTTTGTCCATGGTCCACGTACAGTCAGTTTGTCCATGGTTCACGTACAGTCGGTTTGTCCATGGTCCACGTACAGTCAGTTTGCTCATGGTCCACGTACAGTCAGTTTGCCCATGGTCCACGTTCAGTCAGTTTGTCCATGATCCACGCACAGTCAGTTTGCCCATGGTCCACGTACAGTCAGTTTGTCCATGGTCCACGTACAGTCAGTTTGTCCATTGTTCACGTACAGTCAGTTTGTCCATGGTCCACGTACAGTCAGTTTGTCCATGGTCCACTAAAATGGTCCATTTAGTTATATGAATACTACATTAACATGTTTACTACGATTTACAGACTTGGTGCATGATGTGGGTTATCATCGCTATTGTACCATATGGATTGTTGGTCTCCGAAACTGGAATTAATGTTAACTGGGCAACCCTTGGATCA